>JAYKKI010000018.1:30917500-31240000 GCA_039881145.1 Druceiella hillmani | reverse complement strand
GTGGTAATAATTTAGTTACCAGTATAATGTTATTAAAACATAGAGAAAGTATAACTACTAAAGTTTTGGTTGAATTCCTAGATTGTATGATAAAGTGGACATCCTAACATAAGAAAACATATTAGTGGTCAACGATGATTTTTCATAAATGTCCATATTTTTTAACTACGATGTATCATTTAGACTCAATAAACAACAGAAAAGGTTTGAAGAGTTTTAATTATACCAAGTTCGCCTTTAATTTATTTTATTATAATTGTTTTTAAATAGTTTAATTTCATATAATCGTTTTCAATGTAAAAGTATTAGTTGTCAAAGTTTTTACCTCAACTGTGCGATCTTCGGTATATTAAATTATTTGAATACTCCTATCACTTTATTTAGTTTTTATTCTTCTGTATTTTTTAATATCGTATATTTATCGTATATCATTATATTTTTGTGTGTATGTTCCGTCATTTGTCCGGCTTTTCTCAACCAATTTGAAATGTACTTTTTTTTAAATAGAAAAATATATTCCAAATATAGTCATTCTAAATTAATTAGAATATGAATAATGATATTAAATATACACTATAAAATTCATCATTGAAGAGCACAAGTACCGTGATCGAGTTAGGATGATGAGGTCTAATGATATTTTGATAACATACGACTAAGTGTAACATAAATTTGATGTTTAGCAAAATGATAGAGCCGGAAGTTGTTGACGGGAATCCTTCAGTGATTAGGAATAAACTCATTGGGTTTAGACTAGTTTGACTTATTTTGACACATTAAGAATTTGATAAGGTAAATAGGTAACAAATTATTTACTGAAACATGCAATATAAGTTCGACATTTGATCGAAAAATTCTGTTGTTGGTGTACTACCTGCCTAAACCGTGAGACTTAAAGACTTTATCTTCGGGTTCCAAGTCTTCAATCCTGACGTTGCAAAGGTACTGACTGCTTTTTTAAATCATTATTTTTGGGCTCAAGGATAGATTCTATCATTGAATTTTAGATTCCAATTCTTCAGCCTGATGTTGCAGCGGTACGGCTTGTTTTATACGTTAAGATATATCTTTGATATTAACAATAATTTTGGATGATTCTTTTTTACTTGCATAATGTCCTAGTGTAGAATCGTGAAAATTGGTTAGGATTCACCAGGGAAATTGAAAATGCAATACAAAAATCCTCTACAATTAATATCAGAGGTGACAAGATTTTGTTTGGAAGATACAGGTTTAATGATGAACTAATAATAAATTAGAGAATATAAATTTAGAATTTTCTCTAAAGTTTAGACACGACTAACTACAGATATGTCTACCTTTTATCAAAGTCAAGAAAGGGTACAATGATGTAGTCGAGAGGTAAACTTTTAGTAGAAAATAAAAAAAGTAAATAGATAGATAAGTACTTACAAGTATATAAAAAAAACATGAAGCAATTAATTTGGTGGGTAGAAAATCAGTAAGGTATAATCAAATGCATAAATTAGTTAAAAATTAGCAAATAAGTAGGTAGACAAGTAAGTATATGCAAATAGATTTAGAATTATATATATATATATATATATATATATATATATATATATATACACATACGTATATATATACACATATGTATATTTGCATATATTGGCCATACAGTATATAATGGGATTGAAACACTATCCATGGCGAAGGCAATACAGGAAATATAACTTTCGTGCCTATGTAGGCATATAGGTGTGTGTCTACATGCATGTATGTATATTAATACATATGAATATACATAATTACATATACATAATTACATACATAATTACATACATATGAATATACACATTCGTTAAACGCTGCAAATGTTTACTCCAATTTCAATAAAACAATATTGTTCATAGGAACGTTTTCTCACAATTTGTGGAGTGAAATAGTTTTTAGTTTAAAAATGAATTCACAATTTTAGTGCCTATGTCCTTAATAAATATATTTTATTTCCTTTATATAGTAATTTATGTAGGAGACAACTTGTAACTCATTAAAAATAATTTTAATGAGATTTATTTATAGTTACTGTATGATTTTTTTACTGAAATATCTTTCCTTTTTGTAATATTTTACGTTTACCTATCCGTATGTAAAAATCAAAATGACTGGCACCTTAGGCTACCCATTAGCTTAAGAAATTTTCCAACAATTTCATATTGTTCTCAGGTATGGCAGAGTATGCATCCAAAAATTTAATGCACTTTTTCGAATACTGTCCAGCTCAACTGAAATTTCTATCAGATTTTTTCACTTAATTAGAACGCAAGAACACATTTACATCATTAAATTTACTTATCAGCTTGAAAAATTAAATAAATTTTGAAAATGTTCATTCATTGGTCCATATTTAATAACTTTTGTATTCCAGAATAGCATGCTACAGATATTAATAAACTTACGCTACTTTATATTTGCCTTTTTTTACATTATTTGGTGTTACGATAAACTTGACGGTGCCAATTTTTAATAACATAAACTACGTTACGTTAGTCAACTCTTTTAAATTTTCAGTATTGTCTAAATTCTTATGTCTCAAAATGAAATTTATTTTAAATATACAAAAGTGTCGATATTTACATACACTGCATTTTATAACAAAACAGTTTAGAAAATTGCACGTTATTTTTTTATAACATCTCTTAGATTAGACGCCAATTTGTCTTATATATTATTTTATTATGTAAAATTTAAAAGACCATTACGTTTAATTTATTATAATACGATTTATTATTTACGTTCTTTGCACTAACATTTTACTGTTGATATACATTTTTGAAGATGGTTTTGATGTGACAGAATTACTACAGAAACTTTGCAGAGGCTTACCGACTTCAAAATTGTGTTAGTATTAGAAGCGTCCAACTTGTCTAAGTAAACCCTAAGTAAACTGTCACTGAGATTTATTAATTTATTAAGCCTTATCACAGAGTTAGGCTCACCAAACTGCCTAGAATTGTTGTTTAATAAATATAATGGTCCTTGAAAATTATCAGCATGCAAAATGTCTATTTAGATCGGGATTACAAACTTAATTAAACTTTGATAAAAAATTTCTTGAAACTTAATAAATATTAGAAAAGTTAAGTTCATATCTCAATTCGCATTGTTTAAATGAGCATGCCCCGCATTATTTTATTGCTCACTAAATAAACAGGGGTAACAAAAAAAAAGCAAAGAGCAAAAACAAAGGCTAGTATAACAATATAATACGAATATCGAGAATAGTGGCCGAGCACGAAAAAACGAAATTTTCGTTTATAATAATTTGTAAAATTCTTTATGAATATAAAATATAATCAGTTGTTAAAATTAATAACATAATTCATAAAAATGTGTAACATTTTTAAAGCGATTTTGTGACTTTTTAACCCAAACATACCAATTTATTCTCCGCATTTGTAACCTCCAGCAAGTGACTTAAGGAAATTGTTAAGATATACAAAGAGGTAGTGTGGCAAAGTTCGGTCTAGTCAAATTAGATGTTATGGTAAGAAATATGTATTTACGACCCATTATGTACAAATTCGATTAACCTGGCGGATATACTGACACGTTAGCAATCTCTTCCGACCAAATGGAACATCAATCCAGCCTTGTTCGACGAGCGGCCAGGAATCAAATTCGGATTCTGTTGGTGCGCTACCTCTTGGAAGGCCGTATGCCTTTTAATAAACCCAATATAGTTCTAATTTGAAATAAGTTCACGGTAACTAACCAAACCCAAGTTAGACATTGACAAAGTTGCATACATCTGACAAGTCTTCTTAATTAAATGTTTCTTCTTTAGAGTCCAATATAGACGAGCTTTTCTGTTTTTCTAGGAAAGCCATTTTTCTTACCTTGTACCTTTTTAAATTGAGCCGATAGTCGTCTTCTCGTCAAACGAGAGTTGATGCGCCTTCAGGTTTTCTTATACAACCAAGCACCTAGCTCAAAATATGGTTTATTACGGTTTTTAAACAAGTCCCGAATACATGTTCGGTCTACCTCTTATTTGATCCATTTTCCATTTGTTCTGGTGAAATTTCTGCGGAACATTTTATTGTGTTTTATATGACATACTTTTAAAATTTCACAAGTTTAATAGAAAAACACTTGAGGCTTTCTCTATTATTGGTTTATTGGACAACAGGATTTTCATAAATAGATTTCCACTAAGTTTGACATTGTTTAGTACAAAATATTATCCAAATCAAATTATGTCCAAATAATTATCGTACAGGGAATTTTGTTCACGCTATGACTGGTGGCAGTAGATCGAGCGTAATTAAAAAAATTAAAATCCCTTATTTTGTGGACATAATATTTTGAAACAAACACTCGTGGTGTTTCTGTAAGCCAAACCACATTTTTAAAGCATCAATTAAGTAATTACTAACAATAGGAGGCATCTTTGAATATTGTGCTAGTTAAAGGCATATATTACAATTTACTAACTCTTAACGTTTTCAATCAATATGAAAAATGATGGTTAAAATATTAATTTGTTCAAAGCCCGTAGGGTGGAATTCTTGACATTTCATGCGTTACAAGATTCAACTTCATTTTGCGCACAGTTTTGTGTCCTGTGCTATGGTTGATGTGATTTTCACTTAAAGCTAAAGTAATAAAAAATAATTAAATGAAATAACAAAAATTTACATTCTCATAGCTGAGAAAAATCAGTTATCTAGTCCAACTGTAAAATATATGTAATTATTTTTGGAATAATTACATAGTTAGTCTTGGTACAAGTTTAATGAAAATATAATTTTAAATAATTTAGAGTTTTCTAACCTCTGTTAGGTGAAATGGACTTTACTTGTCGCGTTACTTTCCTTCAAACAATAACCTATTTCACTAGTTTAATTTAAGTGAAAACTCCAGCGTCGCGGCACAAAAATGAGATAAAATTTTGGTCCATGTCTTAAATGTATTATTCAGGTAATCTTCTAACGTCCTTTGTACCAAAAACATCGTGCGATTTTATTAGGATTGAAAATCAGCAAAGATTAACAGAGTTATATTGTAATTAAAATAGTAAAAGTGTTAGAGAAGATAAACCTTTCTTTATTATTAGTGAATTACACTTTACCAAATTAATCTTTCACTAATATATAGTTTCGAAATAGCCTTAATGCGAATATTTGGCATTATAGATACGCGCTTTTGCGTTATATATAATGACCCCTGGCACAGTGGCTAAGACGATAAGTGCTAACTCTAAAAGGCTAAGTGTTCAATTCCCGTCAGAGTCTTTAAAAAGTAATAAATTATTTATCTATTTGTGTTGATGTATTGCACGTTGTGTTTGAATGAGGCGTTGAGTCAAACCAGAGCAGTATTATTTGTAGTATTGTTTATCCTCACATGTGCTCACGAAGACATTACATTGAAAACATAACAGGAATTGTATATTAATTAACCTGATTGGTGACTGGGAGACAGGTAAAAATAACCTATATATATATATATACATATATATATATATATATATATATATATGTATATATATATATATATATATATATATGTATATATATATATATATATATGTATATATATATATATATATATATATATATATATGTACATATTGATAAACTTCATCCAAAGCAACCTCCTACAATTTATTTGGAAAAATTAATAGCTTTATTGAAACAGATCTCAGATTAAGATCGCATTGTTTGGCAGAGCTTCTTCCATGCTCGTATATTGCAATGGAAATCCAACTTCATGCTTTGATAATGAAGTGGAAATATTTCGTTTGGTTACCACAGAGAAGAGCTAATATCTAACTGCTTCGAGCTACTAAGATCCCATAGTACGAATGAGTGCCTAAAGTATATGGTTACAGGAATTGAAAAGTAAGTGGCTTATGTTAATTTTTGAGTTAAACTATTGTATTTTTACCCAGTTTCTTTCTGACTAATTCTTTCAAAGGTTCGGTTGCAGTAGGTAAGTTATGAATCCATTTGTTTATGTAATTAAATAGACATGTCCAGGGATGTTACATTCACGAAGTCCATATTGTATTTTGAAAAAGTCTAAAATCTGAGTCATAAAAACGAATTCGTCTTCATTAAGTGGGACGTTAGGTTTTTTTAGCGTTAGGAACCCCTTCTTAAATCTATTATTCTGTTCTATTGCGATGTAACTGGTGACGATGTGACATTCTTTCAATTTTTCTGAAAAACGCCGGTGCACTCGTGTTTCTAAATATCAGTCATCTGTAACAATACAAACCCTTTGGCGTTATGAAAGTCGTTTTGTGTCTAAAGTTTGCGTGAATTTCAACAAACGCAACTCAAGATCCTTCAGAGATTACGGTGGCTATGATAGATCGTTACATAGCCGAAAATAAAAAAAGACATTCCTTACAATTTTGTTATTGCCATCTGTCCGTTTGTCCGCCTGTACGTCACAGCATTATAACACTTTAACTTTTGTGCCGATGCTGATGAAATTTCATAGAAAGTTATGGCTTTGAATTACGTGAAGACATCAAAATTAAAAGGAAACTGTTATATTTTATATACATCGCTAGGCATCGAACTTGCGGATGATAGGATTTTAAGGATGCATTTAAAATTCAAACAAAAATTTGTACTGATATTTTTATATAGTCTCTTTTTTGTGAGATATGAAATGTGTAACCGTGTTCCGCATCACATTGTTAACCAATTATGTCAAAAATCAGAAAAAACTAAATACCGTCAAGTATGTACTTCAATCCAAAATTATTTCAATTATCTTTGTAACAATTACAATGTGTGTCAACTTTGCAAATTAGTTTCATTTTGTCACCACCTCATAGACGTAAGAACATGATGATAGAATACGAAAGAAAAGAAAGATGGAAGATGATTTGTAACACTGGTATCATCTACAATGTGCCTATTCTACAAGTTCTATGAGTTGGTGTTTGTGAGAAAACATGAAACGATGATTATATTATTACTTGATGGTGACGTTAGATAATGATGACTTTTTGTTTAAAATACTTTTCTATTTCATTGCCTACTGACAGAAACCATGTAACTTTCTCAATTGATTTACTTACATTATCATTTTAATGTCATTTAAACAATTAATAAATAATTTATGATTACTTGTATATAATTAACTATTATGTGTTTAATACTTAAGTGCTCAAGCGTGAAACTTACTCTAGTTGCACTCGCCATCATCTTGTTGCTTTAATAATATTTGTAGATCTAACTTCAAAAAAAATAACTGCAGGAACAGATGAAAATACGGAGCTGGATATTACTTTTCAAAGTAAGTACATTTTATAAAAATTCTGAGATAATGTAAAATCACAGGGGAATCCGTTAACTTGATAAAATAAATTCTAATGTATTTTTGTCCTGCGTGTAAGATTTCATAGAATTCCTAAAAATATGAAACGAGTAATTGTGACAATAAAATAAAATAAATACCCTTATTATAAATCAAAATTTATGGTGTGTGTGAGAATGGCGATTTAAAAATACAAATCGCAGAAATTCAAATGTATATGTATAATTCAGTAATATAATATATATTTACGAAACTAATGAAAAATTTTAAAATTATTAAAACAGTTTATATTCATTAATATTTTATCACGCACACTCGAACCTTACTGCATGGACGTCAATAAGTGAAATTCAATTCGTCCAGGATTTATTCATTCACAAAAATATTACTCCACCAAATAAACATATGTAGACAAATATTTACCTATCGAACAGAATTAAATTTTTTTCGAACATAACCATGTCTCTTATGCAATATAACCTAAATATAACCTGAGTGAGTGGCCATACTTATATACCTACATAAATGCATCAATAATGAAAATCAGTTCAACACAGGTACAAACTTATGTTCGAAACATAATTTTTTTTCATTTACAGATTACTTATAGACTACCATTTATGCAAAATTAAACAGATACATTTAATAAAGGATTCATACACAGATTTCTTTCTCGTCTTTTCTTCTTTTACTTATAATATTATCCACTATTAGTAAGAAAGCCTCATTATTCATTTAAAAAACCTTAGTAACGCGAATTCATGTAATTTCTCTCGTAACATGTGGTTTTTCTAAATCTCTTTTACTGTTTCATATTCAAATAATTATATCAATCCCGTGCATGTGATTAATTTTAATATTTCAGTGAATTCAAAATACATATACGATAAAGATTAATATAAATGCTTCTCAATGTCGATCTCAGAAAATCATATGTTAAGATTTTAATATAAATATTATTTTTAAAAGAGCTTAACTACAATTTTAAAAATTTTCGAAAACCATTACAACTCAGTTTATTGAAATAATTTCTATTCGGTTTTGCATACATTTTTCTTCAACAATTTATTACAAATTTTGCATACCTAAAACTTCAGAAATATCGAAACTGGTATGATTTAAAGGTAAAAAAATTATTTTCTACGAAGTTTCAATAAATATTTATTTACTACTCACATCGCCAAATTAGGCAATACACTCCATTCCGATGCCATTAATAGTATTTTAAAATCGTCTGGAAACATTTCCTAACTTTACCCTCCCCATTTCACGTCTTTCCATATCCGTCTTCCTTAATCCTTCTTTTTTCTTTACTTACCCATCGGTCGTGCTCTAAAGCCTCCTGACATATCCAAATTAGATTATTATTGCGTTGTGTTTTTCCTCAAAACATATTACCATATTTTGTTATCATTTGTTCTGTAATTTTACAAATGCACTATAATTTTGGTTGTCTGGAAAAGATTACCCATTTAGCAGTATACTTGTAGAAGGTAATAAATAAATAACGACAGTGAACACATCGAGCATTCGTTTTTATAATAAGTAAACATTTTTATCTTCCCTCTATATTTTCGTAATATTAAATGCTGCTTACGAAGTAAAAACGGCAACTTCTAACTGTAATATATAAAAAGGCAAGGTATAGGTATATCGTCAAATTAGGTGAAAATTTCAATTTATTTATGATACCGTAACTCGGTCGCTAGACTGACGGAGGGGAATATATTATCACTTTAAATAGACTGCCGTAACCGTGACGCGGGAAACTACCGCACCGGAAACATGTGTGTTGTGAGCAAACATGGGAGGGTGGTATTTGCTATCAATTTGAAATGTGAGTTTAGTCATCGCTTTCGTATCGATTTAACCTATCATTAGCCCTATTTAATTGATGGAATATTAATGACTTCAGTATCACATGTGCACAATTAAAAATCGTAATTGGGAAAAATACTATCATGTTATATAGAATTTTGTGTAATTTTCAAAGTTCCAATTATTTGATGTAATTTAATTACATCAAATCATTAGAAGATACAATAATACTTAGTGGTTATTAATATTTGATAATACCCTTCTAATGAGATTAAAATTTAACCATTTAATTGATAATGGGTAAGAAATAGGACATTTCAATATCGTATACTACACCAGTTACCTTGATAAAAATGTCAGTCATACTTAGACCCTCCAACTCTTCAGCAACGAAACCGTGTCCATACTTGATGGAGGCTTGTCAGTGCTGCCCAAGTTATCTGTACTTGATCGTATTGTCTATATGTGCAGTATTAATGTATGTACTTCTAGCATGGAAGTCCAAAATTTCTGGTATCATCATCTTTAAAATTATTTAAATTTTGGTTTCACTTTGCCCTTTAATATCGTATTGAAAGAAAAATGTAAAATTTTCAAATTTTCAACCTCCTACTTTTTTAGATACACATTTGAAACAATACTTGGTTTACTCGAATGAGTTAATTATTCTCTAAGTCATGATCCCATTCATGGATACGTGTCGAATCCGTAAATTCGAAAATTGTAAATTTAACTTGCATGTATGTCACATAAACATTCGAGACAGTCGTTCGCGACGTCCGTCCGCCACGAATGTCTACGTGATACTGAGATAAATTTTCATCATTCCTCCTTAAAATAGTGTCGTTATTTCTATATTTAGTCGAGTTAATGTAGTTACAAAATTAATTCAACAAAAAATGTCGCTCATTTAAACACAACATTTATATGCGAATGGGGAACATTTGGATGGGGAGGCCATAATAAATATTGATCGAAAGAAATTTTTAAGTAAAAAGAAAATTTTAGTTGATGTAATAAAATATTTGCATCATTTTGATCTATTATTTAAAATATAACGTTAATTTCAACCTTACAGAAATAATTTTAAATCTATTTTTCCCTATGACTTCGTTTGCACAGCTGCAGTAATGTTTGTGTCTGTGTGACAATTGAAGCTATACTTTATTTCTATTGGAAGAGAAATAATTTTTTCCAAAATGCGACTAGTGTTGAATAGTGAGATTGTGATCGAGAGATAAAATGAAAGAAATTTCATCTCAGTCTTTTTATATCTCAGTCTCCTCGTTCGTCACTAACGGCTCCTAAATTGTCAGGAAAATAGCTCAAATGCGAATGAAGGAAATGCACTTTGAGACACATCAGGCTACTTAATCTTTAGAAATTTTGGAGCATGTTATTCATAATATATTCATAATTGAACCTTTTGTGATATACCAAGAAGTTTTCAATAACTTCTTTAACGGTAGCCATGCTGCCAGTTCTGAAGGAGTCAGTTTTCCATTGAAGTTTTTGTCTTTCATTAAATTTCGTACATTCGGTCCATCAAAAATATATTTCAGTTTAGCTTCGGACAAAGAGGGAAATACAGTTTTTAAATATTTGAATCCATCGCTTTGTTTATTTAAAGCCTTCACAAAATGCTTCATAAGGCCAAGTTTTATGTGCAAAGGGGGTAGTAAGATTTTTTTAGTTAGAATTAAATTTTGTCGAACTATATTTTTACTTCGTGGCTCCAAATTAATTCTTTCACGCCATTCTTTTCTCGTATAATTATCTGCTCAGTATCTGTTGTCCTATTCACATGAAAAACATAGGTATTTTGTATAACCGACATCGTACATCGCCTTCAAACTAAATTCCTGTACAAAAAATATGTCAAGCAAACAAAACTTTGCAAAAAAATATTACAATTACACAACGAAAACCATACGTAGCATATCTTCGGTAGTAATTTCAAATTGTATAGAATACTATACAAAAGATATAATTTGGGTTATGTGTGTGTGTGTATGCGTGAGTGTGTGCGGACTTGCGTGCGGGCCTACGTGCATGCGTTCGTACGGGCGTGCGTATGTGCGTGCGTGCATGTGTGCGTATGTTTATACATTTTTTTTAATTTAGTGAGGGTTACTAACAATTTCTTCAAAATATTTCTCTTTAATAACAAAGATTCACAGTTATGAACATTGAATCAATATTAAGATATAAAATTAATGCAATAGTGTAAACATTATATTTCCACACATATCGATCGACGAAACCTAAAAATAACAATGAAAAACTGCTAATGAACATGATAAAGCAGCGCTAATGCGATTCTCATAAAAGCGTTCTTCTTCCTGGTACATCTCGATGCCGTTAAGTTGTTAAATATCCATTATAAAATTATTCCACAACCAGTGACACAATGACTAAATTTTCATATATATATATATATATATATATATATATATATATATATATATATATATTCACTACACGTGAGCCGATAGTTTTGAAATAATTATTAACATATTGGGCAGACATGGTTATGTCATTAATTTTGTTTTTATTTATTTAACTTTTTACATGCGGCATGAATTATTGCTTTATTAGTAGTTGTTTATATAGAGGGACGGAGGAAACTAAATATGTATTTACTTAATTGTTTGACCTTTTTCATCACGAATATTGTTTTCAATCATTTAAAATCATTTGTATATTTTTCCTAATTTTTTTAGTTTCTAATATATTCATTTCACCCAAATGGCACGATTCACACTAATAGCAAATAGCAGTATGGTAAAATAAAATTCAATTCATGAACAGAAATTAATAAGGAAAGAAAGAGAGCATACATAACTTTATTTATGAAATACGTAGAAAAAACTTATGTATTTAATATTCTATTCATAATATTTAAATATACGGAATAACAAAGGGTGCCCCCCTTTGATATAAAATACGAATGGAATGTCAACATTTTCTTTCTAAATCCAAATAAAATTGTGTTTATTTATTCGAGTTATACATATTGAGAATCATATTTTGGCACAGATGTGCCAATTTCAATACATTTTGGATAGGTTTAACAATGCTTGGTTTAACAGTTCTTGACGTAAAGAATCGTCAATCGAAACGTTGAAAACTATGGTAGCTAAGATATGATAGCAAACTACAAACATACGGAGCAAGTTATGTGATTTCATTTAATACAGTAACATAAATTAATTCTAAAGATGTTTTGTAAATTAATGTGTTTGGATTCATAATGTTTGAAAAATTTGTAGAAATCTGTACCTATACCTGTGACTGATTATATACTCACAACTTTCCTTTGGATTTTACATGCATCGGTAGAAAATTGGGTCACCAACCGAAAAGCTTGACTTAGGAGAAGCTCAACATTTCTACAATACTAGTTTGAAAAACATTGTACCATTGATCAGCTTTTTTCTTCGGAAAATTTATACGTATTACTGAGAAATTTTTAAACGTCTATGCTCAATATTTGGTTTTATGAATAGAACGTTGCTCTAAAATGTTACCTCGTTTCGGGAAAACAAACTAGGAATACAATTAGTAGATTACTTTTGTTGGAATATAGTGGCCTTTTGCAATTTATCTGATTAATTTTTATTTTTTTTGAATACGTAAATGAATAATTATAACAAAACCACTCCTTCCATCTTTTTGAATTTGTAGTTTTATAAGTAGAGAAAAGTTTTTAGAACAAATGATTAAAGAATTATTAAGGATACTTCAATTTAAGAGAAATTTGTGTACACAGGATTAACTGGAAGTTTTGTAAGACAGCATTGAATTAAATTCATTCTTATAGAAAAATCTTGGTATTATTTGTTATGAAGAAAAACATTTATGATAATTCACCGTATAGTTTAATAAAAATTAGTGAATTGAATTCATTAATCATGTAACATGAAATAAATAAAGCTTTAAACATCTTTATATAGTTTAAGTAAAGTGATATCCGTAATGATGATTATAAAGGTTAAGAAAGACCTGGATAATATCCTGAGTAGCGTTATCCATTTGTAGCATAAAAAGATTGTTTTGAAAAAAAAATATGTTTAATGTATATATCTAGTCGTGTGGTTAATTAATTTAATATGATAGGGCGTTTCAACATATTTCCTTTAATTTCAAATACCTTGGAAATAGTAAATATATTTACAAAAAATGCAATACCAACAAAAAACTCTGATATATTCAATGTCTTACTTTTATCCGCATCTTTACTTGATACCCAATCCTTTGACTGGAATGAATTTGAATCTATTAATAAGGAGGCTGTTGAATTTAATAACCATGTCTATAACTTATTGACATGAGACATTCTTTGAAATTAAAGAATTTAGGACGTGAAGCAATATCGTAGCCTAAAGACTCTAAAAGAATTTATGGTCAAATGAATTAGTCAAAGCAGAGTTGTAAGATTTTTACCCAAAAGTGTAACAGGCTCAAAGTTGCTTAAAAGTTAGCATTTCCAGAAATGTACATACATAAAAAAAAATCCTTTCAAAGTCAACAATCAAATCAAATGTTCAATTATAGTAAACCTCCTGCTGGTTCAAAGGACTATCGGTTCACCTCGAATACTTAAACACATTTATTTATTAAATTATTAGTAACACTAAATCTTAATCTTAAGTAATATTATATTTTCCCTCTATTTATTCAGCATCATACTAGGCATTAAGTTGAAGTTATATCAATTGAAAAAAATATTTTAAAAGTTTCGAAACGTGCCACGATACTGTTGTTGTGATTCTGGTATTATTACGTAAATTTAAAGAAAGTCTTGAAAACAACCCCAGGCAGAAACTTCCTTTGATAAAAAGTAAACATACGAAAGGGATATAGAAAACATAACAAATAAGCGGTAAAGACATAGATTAGGTTATGAAGAAAAATCTTTGCGATAAAGACTCATTATCTTAAAGCGTAGTAATGACCAGCTGAAAAAATGCTTTAACAATACAAAGATTATGAGTTTGGGTTATATTTATATATATCTGTTACCACGATATTGAAAAAGGTAATGCCCACTATTAGCGTGGATACTTTATAAATTATATAGTTTTATATGAAATACATATAAAACTGAGGTTTTTATTTAAGATTTCATACCCCAAATTATGTAGTTTATATGACAATTATGTCGAGCGATCACGAACTTATTTTCCTTCAAAATTACTGTTTATGGCTTGTCTTTCTTTCTAAAAAATTATGAAAATAATGTTTCCATTTATTATATCTTACCATACATTATGTAGATTAAATTCCGTGAGCGAATTTAATGATAGAGAAAAATATCACCAAATCGATAAAGTCGCTCAGTAAGTAAATATGCGTGGAGCAAGCCGGTTATTAGGGAAATCATATGTTTTGTGAGTTCAGGTTATAAATATTATTTTCGTAATAATTTTGTTGCTTTAAACTTTTGTTTTAATTTGGTTTTATAATTTTATTTCATATTGTCAAAACGTTCTACTTTTTGTATCAATATCATACGAATCAATATTTAACAATTCATCCTAAAAATAGGCACGATTAAGGATGTCACCAAAAACTTATCCCCAAATATTGACGTTAGTATTGAAATGAGACATGGTTATTACACATACTTGTTATAATAAACCGTTAAATAAAGAAATATAAGCATTATTAAATCCCACGTTGATAATACCATAATATTTCCTTATAGTATTTATTACAAAAATAATTTCCTTCCCTTTTTCCTAAACGTACGATTGTACACTTGAAAAATTGTTCTTTTTTAATTTCAGGAATAATTATTTCATGACAAATAAAACAAGTTTCCGGTAACCTTTATAATCTATCAAAGAAGGACCAAAACCACGTTTTTACTAGAAAATGGCTGAATAATCAAGAATGTTGTATCGAAGCTTTCAAAAATATGTCTACAGATTGGAAAATGCTGAAGGCGACATGATAGATATTTGGATGATATTATTCTGAACAAATAATTTATATATATATTGTCTCTCTACGCAATTCATTTTTTTTCAATGGCTGAAATAGTAATATTTTTATTTTCTTTTTAAATATAAAGAAATTCATGGCCCACCTTATGTTATACTTGCTGATTTCTATCTGATGTTAATTAAAAATACAAGATTTGGGATTTTGTGCGAGCCTTGTATTTAATTTGCCGTTATTTCCAGTTCAATTCGTTAATTTTTCTTTCATCTAACATTACATTAACTCAGTGCCATTCAATAGAAATCTTTGAAAGGAATTAATTATTGTTAAAAAATAATACTTTGATTATTTTATTATTGTAATTAAATCTTTTATTTTGTTTTAAAAAATACTATTGCTAGTTGATATATTTTTATATGATACTGCTGTGCTCTGCCTAAAGGCGACAGAATTTAAGTTAAAACCAGACATTTTTCACTGTTCTGCCTTAAAAATAAAACAATGCCATTAAAAAGGTAGATTTAAAAAAAATACATAAATATGTGTCTTCAATTGGATAAATATTTGTAGTTATGCCTTTCTATAAAATTATATAATCTGCTATTGGGGCGGAATAGGCAGCATCAACACGTGTAATGAAACGCCACGTTACTCACCTTTATTTCATTTTTTTATGCGTATACTTGATTTTACACCTATTGATATATTATTTAAGGCTTTGAAATTATAATTTCTCAATAACTCCAGAATCAACTATGGCTAATTGATCTTTCGGCAGACCAATTCGTGTTTGTGAATTTTGTATTACTTAACACGCCTTAGTAGTGCATTTGTAAGTACAAATATTTATTTTAACTATCACTTTCTACGCTTCCAATTATATTGATAGTGTTCATTTCCATAACCTATACACACGCTGTAATGACCATAGATATCTGATATAACACCCACCAATTTAGACAACGATTGAAAAGCGATTACGTAACGACCACGGATTAAAATATTAGAAGATAAGTCTGCAGTAACGACAGGCGGGTGATTGAATAAACGGTAGGCGCTGTTATCCTTAAAGACACAATTAAAGCTTTTATCTTGGCTGTAATTTTGTTTAAAGCCCCGTTTGTAGCAGTTGAGAAAAACAATTTTATTAAGAAATGTGCCTTTAATATTTTAGTTATTAACTTTCTGTCTGTGTCTACGGCTACGTGCGCAAGAACTTTTGGATTTGTTTATGAAGAATAATTAAAAATTTATGTAAACTATCAACATATATAAATAACCAAGGGTTCCTCTTCTGCAATTTATTTTCACCACGTTGGAATATCATCGAAAAAATTTACATATATATATATATATATATATATATATATATATTATTCACATATATAAGGCACTGATCAAAGACTACAGTAGTTATGTAGTTCCATACAGGATCATTTCTATATTTAAATACATATCAGACTCGCATTAACTGGGCAGTATGAGCTACGCAATGCCGGAATTCAGTACCAACATCATTATAACTTGGGAATCGTTTGAAGTATCGCCATGGAATAAATACAAAGTTAGCCCCGGGGTTTCCAACTAGGAATTATTTATCATGTTAATAGCTTCAGCGACTCTGAAGTTAAATTGGTTTTAGGAAACATACATTTTTTTAACGTTGCACTGAGTATGGAAATGAAAGTATTTAAAAATTTAAAATTATAGGCATACACTTCAATTTAGTTTCTTTTGTAATGATTTGATTAGGTAAAACTACATAGACGATATTAACCGAAAAATTAAATTTAAAGACAACACGTATACGGTCGACCTTAAAAATCTTAGCTAAGAGATATTTAGAAATTGTTATTTTCTTTATTTACCATAAAGCGTAGAAAACTCTTTTTATACATCGATAGATTGATCTTTACGACATACACAAGTCGTAAAACCATAAATATTTATTTTATAATTCGGTACTATCAAATTAATTTCAGGACACAACTTTATTATTAACTGAAAAACATTGATAAAATTAACAAAATTTAGAATAGTTGATACATCAGATAACGTAAACTTATTCAATTTGACTTCACCGACCTCATCTAAACCTCGAAGCCACACAGCGTGGCGACACATTCTTTTTACCTCGTTCCAATAATGGGAATTGTCCTCAACAATATATAAGTTGACCGTAACACAAAGTGAAGATGTTCTAAAGCATTTTTAATATAAATTTAGAATTCGAACTCGAGGATGTCACTGGCTGGCATCATTAGTGTGCTATCTGGTGAGCTAATTGACCGAATTAAAAACAAATTTTCTTACATATATATATATATATATATATATATATATATATATATATATATATATATACACACACACACATATATAAATGTGTGTATATCATACATATATATTTGCTTGAAATATATAATGTTGATATTTAACGTTAATCATATTATTAAGACCTATTTCAATAATATTCATCATATTTTTATCGTTTGAAATTAATTCTAACTTCCTTATTAAAATACTTCTAATATTTTAAGATTACTATTTACTTTAATAAAAACTCAATACTCGCATATATTTATTGGAAATCAATTAATACCATAATCAATGAATTTAACTTAGGACAAATGTTCTTACATATAAATATATATTTATCTCTACTTTTAGATATTTCCATTAAAACATATTATCTTTTTCTTTCTTAATTGCCATAACATTTATGTTAGGTTTTAAAAATGATATAATAACCTTATTCACTTTACTCCAAAAATTACAAATAGTACTTATGATTCTAAGACTTCATCGCATTTTTGAAAACCACCACTTTGAAATTTGTATGTTTTTTCTCTTCTAAAACTCGTGTTCTGCGGAATTGGCAGTACCCGTCAATTACTTTTTTTAATTTTATAAAATAAATTTCTCATATTGAATACCTGATTTTCCAAACAGAACGGAAAAAATAACAATGCATCTGATATAAATCAGACACAAATTCTTTAAATATTTTATTTTTCCATTCCAACCAATTTATGAAAAATTTATTATATAATTTTTATATAATTTTATTACTTTTTTACTCTTAAAAATCGCAGAATATTAGAAACAACTAGAGTTTATTGGAAGTTTGGTAAGCTGGCAGATTATGGAAACTTTGTCCAATAAATCGTTACCCAAACTGCGAGTTACTGATACACATGTGAACTGGAAACAATGATAAAGCAAAGGGTAATATTATATAAGCTAAGGGATACTTATGCATTAGACTTGGCGTTTGATTATTAATTAATTTCTTGTTGTAACGCATTTCTGACTATATACTACTTATCTGTAATTCAATACTGACATATGTATGAACGTCAAAGCATTAAAGAAGAGAAAAAACATTCACGAAATTTATTAAGCATATATTTTTAAGTGAGACTGTTAAAAACGTTGGACTGCGTTTAGTAAATTATTAATATATGACTAAAATTTTAACGTGCTAATATATTTAAAATAGATTCCTTGTACGGATTAAGTTGCGGAGGTAATCGCGCTCAAATTATTTTTGTCGCAGTAATTTCATACTTCAATAACCGGATAAAAAATAAATACCGTGCCGTCATTTTACTCTCGTTTTAAAGAAAAATTATAAGTCGTTATGTGCAAAAAGTCAAAAACTGCACGTATACAAAGTGTTTCCGTGATTTTGGTCTTTATATTCAAAACGTGTCTATAAACCGGTTCCATAGCATAGAAATTGAATGTCCAATTCGACTAAAGCTATTATTGTTTTGAAGAAGAGAACAATATGCACAAATGTATGGAGCATGAAATTGAAAAGAGGAAGACAGTAAAAATGCCAAACTTAAATAAATTGATGACGTAATATGTGGATGACATTAACGCATGAAACTTGGGCATTAACGTATTCAAATTTAAGAGAATCTAGTGGCCTTGTGAGTTAGTTGGACGTCATTTTATTTTTCTGGTTTTTTTTCATTATAAATCAACCATCTTCTAGACGAATCAAAATTGTTTTGGTTTCATTCATTTGCATTTTTATAATATATTTTTGCAACAATATATTTTTCTACATAATAATAATTTTTTATTAAGCAGTATTACATAAATAATTTTAAGTGACTCCACTGCAAGAAAAAAATAAAATAAAATGAAATATTCTAAAGAGTACAAACAAGAAGTAAAAGCTAGTAGATTCCGAAAATATACTCTATATTTATTTAAATCGGTCTTTGGTGCGAACGTCTCGTGTTCTTGATTTAATATAAGACCCGATATCATAACCATTATTTAAAATAGTTTTAAATTATATTCCATATTTTGATTAATTTGTGTCATCATAAAGTTTAAATTCATTCTTTAATCTTAATATATTAGCTTTCTAAAATACTCATATGTGTAAATATTAAAAACTCTACACGAATATCTAAGTAAAAACAAACTTTTAGGTAATACAATAAGTCGTTGCAATCTATTTATAGTTTATACAAACGTACCTCATTTGTATGTTATTTTAGGAAAGTATACAAAATATTAATTAAATGCGATAAAATTGAATAATTATAAAAGTTAATTATCATCATTAGAATCGATACCCTTTAAACACATGAACTTACTTTCCATTTTTTCGTGATGTTTTAAAAGAATACGGCTTACTTGATATACTAATGTTAATAAAACGGGATTTTAAATTGTGAAAATAAAACATAAATTGACGAAATTTTTAAGAAAAAACGCTGTTATTTGGAATTTCATTTATTAAATATTTCCACGTTTATATGATCTGGCAAGTAAGGCTGGATTCGTAATGAACCTAAACATTTAACTTCTCAATAACATAATGAATAAAACAAGGATATGTATTCATTCTGATACACATATTGGAAAATATTTTAAGTATAAAATCCTTATTTATTTCAACTAATAACATCCTCAAGCCACTTCTTATTGTTTTTTTTTTAAAGATCATAATAAGGAGAGCCACATGATATTCACGCAATAACGGCTATATATTTAGAGACGAATTTTGGAAAATTTGTACCATTTAAGAAAAAATTAAAAGAATTGGACGAGTATTATTTTTGGATAATCATAAAATTCAGAAACGATTTACTACTTAATATATATTATAATATAATACTTAAATTAACTACAGACCCCGAAAGTAACAAAAAATAATTCTCGTATTTAAGTTAACACATAAAGTATATTGCAAATTACACGATATGAAAAATCGATGGGTCGATTGCGCTATTGTGCAGTTCGATTAATGTTAAATAGCATAGGATTTAAGTGACAGAGATTATGTTTAGCTTCAGCGCCGTTTGTGGATAAAAGTTAGCTTTAAAACAGAAAGTCGGTTATTTAAATGCTCCAGGAATGCGTGTTACAAATGTATCTTATATTGAAGTTATTTATGAAATCAAAAGGCAAATAATAAAAATTACTTCGTAAATGGTGTTGATTAAAGTCAGTGTAACAATTTTGGAAATGTAACGAAATTTCGAAGAGAAATAAATATTGGAAATGCTAATCGATTAAGTTAAATTAATAAACCAGGTGTTTATGTAATATTTTTCATATGAATTCAAAAATAAGTAAGTATTTTATTTATTTTTAAACATAGGTTTTTACAATAGATAATAGAAGAAAAAATCCCAATTAAAATCATTTTTAGATTTTTGTTAATAACGAGAAAGGCGATTCTTTGAAGTTGTAATATAGTTGTTAGCGTATATCAGATGAAAGGAAATATTTTTTTAATCGTGCATACATTATGTGATATACAAACCATATACATTATGTGATATATTCACAATTCTGACAAAAGATAAAACATACTCGTGTTACTAAATTTGTAATGTGACAAAAGTTTCGCTGTCAAACTTTTAACATTATTGTAATTTTTACAATTGTGCTCCAAATCAAAAGGAATTTCAAAGTTATTTTCTACAGATGGATGATTTTGATTATCATTAGTCTAATTAATGTATAAACATTTCTTTAAATGTACATCTCAGTGCGGACGCAATTATTTGCATTTCTCATCGATTTAATAGGATGAATTATTTGGGTAGAAATCGGGGTTATTTAGATCATTCTATTTTAATATTCTATTTTGATATGTTTGTTTTGTAGCTTGATAGGATATTATTTCTTAGCGACCAGACTTTGATTAATTTTATTGACTATATATTTGCATAATATAAATATAAAATAAAAAATATAATTACATTTATATATATATATATATATAGTCTTCCATAGGTTTAAAAAAAATGATCCTGTGCCCCTTGCATCCAAATGTTTCCTGCGAACTTTACCTAGTCACTTGTTCACGTAGCAGGTGCCGTCCCATTCTGCGTTTTTTTTGTATGTAGCTGTTATTCGAGAACATTTTTTTCTTCGACTTTTCTTCGACGAATGGTGAAGTTTTCTGAACGCTGTCCAACTGAGTCGTGTTGTCTGATTGACTTTTTTCTCGAATTTAAATTTTCCTGCCTGGACCTTTTCCTTAAATGTACGTAGTGACCAGCATTATCACTCTCAACATCTAATCATGGTATCCAGGTTTATTTTAAGACCTTTCTGTTTAGAGAATGTTCTCTAAGAATTGTACTAAAGCCGTCCAGCAACTCTGCCGTAAGCTCTCTATCATTAGCAAATCTAAGGTAAGTGATTTATTCGCTACTGATATTGACATCAAACTAGTTCCAAACCAACAACCTCACAACATCCTTCAGCTTAATCGGTTTCGTACTCCAGTATAGCAATCGGATTCGGTTAGTTAATATGGCATAGCTGTAGAGAGTAAAATCGAGCCCTGGTTTTAATAAAAAACGAAGGCTTACTATAGCCCACCAATGATAGGCATAGAAGTTCATCATATAGCCGTATTTTATTTTTAATTAGCACGAGTCTTTGAATGGGAATGTTATATTATGTAATATTATCAAATTGATTTAGGAAAATCGACTTATCTCCTATAAAAAAACATTTTTGTGTAAGTAATCAATTTAAACGAAACTGCAAAACACTAATATATAATATAATTAAAATAACATTACCACTTACATACCTTAAAAATTAAAGGTATACGTAGAATATTTATAGTTTTTACGAAGGAAATGCAGAATTTAATATACTCATAATAAATTTATTGTAAATCCCACTTTATCCCACAATAAATACACAAAAGGGATACATCTGATCGGGTGATAAAACGCAACGAAAAACAGGAATTCATTTTATTCTCTCTGGGGTATATTAAAGCTCACTCAAATGTAATAAAATATTTTCAGGGTAACGCGGTAGTAGGCCGCTTTGTTATATCTGAGCATTTTTCTTTGAGCGAACTGAGCCAATATTAAGCAGTAATTTGTATTATATAACACACACTGAAGGCGTCTATAAAAGAGAAAATAAATTTCTGTTTTCTGTAATATTACAAATAAACATCTATACCAAATGTTTTCGGATTACAGAAATATATTTAGGATTTATTATTTCCGTTATATTGTTTAAAAAAATAATTGACTTTTTAATCCATTTGAGTTTTTTATTAATTTATTCAAACTTGTTATATTTGTATATTACTGTTAAAATATATAAACTATATCATATTATCCGGAACATTGCTTAGTTCTTCATTAAAAATGTTATTGCTTAGTTAATTTTGATTTTATATTTTGAAATATTTTTTATTTCATTTGCTTAATTACACAAATAAAAATATTCCCGGACATTCTTTAATATTTAATAATATATTATTTTACTAGATTATCAGATTATTCTACGGGACTATAAATATTTAAAGCTGATTGAACGTTATATTTTAAAGTTTATTGTATCCTATGAGATATGTAATCGAAAATATTTCTAAATAGATTATTAAAATGAATTAGACCCTTTCATCTGGAAGGAGTCATTTATTAAAATGTGTTTTTTTTCCTTTCATTCTTAACTCTTTTCCTACGTTTGCTTATTATTCAGTCCTCACTTTTATTCAGATCAATTTGTAACATATAGAAGTAGTAAATAAGATGCCCTTAGTATGTATGCGTCAAATAATTTTTTCTTCTTATTTTAATGTGGCATTCATTATAATTTTTTTTGTATACTCTGTCATTTTGTAAATAAATAACTGAAGTAGAGATCATTAATCAAAATCAATTAATATGGAATTTATATACAATTCGTTTTATTTAATACATTTTGTTAAATTTCAATGCATTTTTAATTTCTTTTTTTTCTTAATATATATTGGTGTTTGAACTGTGCGTTATTTCATTATGCAACCAACTTTGTTAGGATTTATATTATTGCTTTTAACAGGAAATTACAAAAAAATCTTCAGATACCCAATTGTATTGATGGTTAGTGTAGGATTTTACTAAACACATCGCCTTAACCACAACCGACGTAATATAAATCTACTAGTGACTTTTATTACATTTTATTCCATTATTACATGGGTGGAGTACTCACCATAGAATAGGCTTCCTCTGGAGTTTTAGATCATCAATTCATGAGCTTTAGTTCACCTGTAAATCGTTACATATTCGCCACGGTTTAATAATTTCTGAAACTTGTTCAATGTGTAAGTCATGGTATAGTTCATAATTTTGATTATACAACGGGTCATTTTCAATTCCCCTCAGCACTTTATTTAGAAAGTTTTTATTTGCTTTTTATGTTTGGTTTGGGTTTCAAGGTATGATTATAGGATTCGTATTTTTATACTCGACCAACAATTCTGAATTTCGGTAGGCAACCGATAATATTTAATTTTTTGAATTTTTTTACAAGTTTTTTAATTTTTTTTACGTCTAGATTCATTCTCAGATAGTTTTCCATACTAGCTTACTTTATTATCTATGACTAAAAGAAGTGGATTTATTTTATTCATTGAAAAGATTGTATTAGCAAACTTGATTTCATTTAACTTGATTATTATTACTTTATTTTTTATTTATTTACTTTTTTTATTTTTTAGTATTTATTTACTTATTTTATTTATTTCTCTTCATTTTATTTGTGCACTGTAATATGTCTTAACGTTGTAATAATAGCTGTATCATTAGCGAATGTTTCATTACTTTTTATTGATTATCAAATCCCTTTTTTAAAGAAACCTAAAAAAAAATAGTAATTGCGTAGACAATAAAAGTCGTGTATATAGCAACGCTTCTAAATGTCAATAAAAGATTTATATCATAACACAATTCGATTCGCTCTACCTTCCGAACCCAAAAATGCGGTTGCTATGTCCTCGATCCATATGTGTTAGACGTATTTTTATTTCTGTCATTTGGGAAAAATAAGTAAGAATGTGTTAAATCCAAAGCAAATAATTGATGATTAAAAGTTTAATGTGGATAACCACCAAAATTTCACAGGAATTTTTGGCAAATGTTTTTAATAAATTAAAAACAAAACCTTTGTAGAACAAGAATCGATCAATTTTAAATTTTTTAAATATTTAATTCAACATGAGCAAAATTTTTAAAATATAATATAAATGTTTTACCGGCATATTTCGTTTTAATCTTCATTGAAATGGCAATATGTCAATTTTAAAAGAATAAACTAATCAATAACCAAATAATATTAAATAATGAAAAACGAGAGAAAATTTCTAGTTCAGTTCGAAGGATCTCCCTGCCCGAGTTGAATAAAGTCAAACTTTATCCTATACCAATTATATCTTGCGGATTCGCCCGCGTGCACTGGCGACCAAGTTGTTGAGATTTATCCCTGAACGATTATTATCGCAACAATTTTCTATAAAATGTAATATAAAACGACGGATAAGAAACGCCATGTTCTCCAGGGACACTTGAGCAATAGTATATATATACATATATATATATATATATATATATATATATATATATATATATACAAGTATGTAAATACCCACAACAGTAATGTTTAATACAAACATTACATTAACAAAAGGTTTTAATTAGAATCTGTGAAGCAATGAATAAACTTAGAACCAGGCCGTGTATAAGTAACGTCTTAAACTATCACCGAGGCAAAATTTATATCGACTGTTTAAAATATCAAGAAAAAGCTAACGGAGAATTATCACATAACATTAAAGAGATCATAAAGTTTAATATAGGTAAAGTTATAGTACACTCAGAGTGCTATTTTCTTTCAAGTTCAATCGTTATTTGTCTGTTTAAATGTTCTTTTTCATGTATCTTTCATTTCACGTTCATCAGCTAACAATGGTATAAAGACGTAATTGAGTTGTGTGAAGAAATATTTTCTTTACACAACTCAATTATGTCTTTATATAAATAGAGACTCAAATTTTTCCTCGTTTTTACTTATAAGGCTCTCAAATGTGTACTCATTCTATAATGAAGGTATTTTAATAATATTTTCTGTATTTCATGTTTGTTGCTGGTTGCATTATTTTCACAACTCCATAAATTCGACGTGCTCGTAGGTAACAATATATCTCTGAACAGGTACCTCTTCACCGAGTCTAAGGGTAATAAAATAAGTAAACTTTTTGAATGAAAGCGTCAATTGGACAATTTCCACAACGCATTTTCGACAAGAAAGCCAACCCTTCAATTTGTCGTTATATCCATTCGGATGCAAATTTCCGTGATCGAATTTTGTTTTCGTGACTTTACGAAAAGAGTTTGTAATTTTATTGGATCTAGATGATGTACGAAAAATCTGAGTGTTGTTGAAATTTACTGATTCATCACACACACCGATATTACTATTAATTTGAAAGAAAATATGTCAGTAATACATAAAATGAAAATACGGAAAACACATTCCTTTCTTACATATAAAAAGAGAATTAAAAAGAGAAGCTTTATATAAGCGAACCTCTCGTTTTTACTACGACCACGTTAAAAGAAATTTGCGATTCTCTTTCCCTAAAATTTTTATTAATAAGGTTAACGGAAAAATCCTCTATCTTTAGTTTAAATCTGTATTTGGCAACCTTACTCGAATAATACCACATAGAATATGTTAGCAGCTACGTCCGTGACAAATAATTTTATCATCAAATAGACATTTCCAGTTTATAAAAAGTGAAGAAGACCGCAGGCAGGATTTCCTTGACTTAAGGGGAGAATGGTTTTCTCGTCGAAATTAGAGATAAATAAATTTGTATATATTTAGACGGTATCTCACCTGATTGTCACAGAACATGTGACAATATTTATTATTTATTCAGTGAGAAAACTGAAGGATTATATTGATTGAACTATACACACACGAAACACACTATTATTCGTTATTCCAGGAGTGGCCACATACCTTGATGTAACTAATGGTATAGATTCTAAAGTTGACAAAAATTATTTAAATTCATACTAAAATTTCATTTCATAGACTGCAAATTCTATTACGTCTAAGGAAATTTATTTACAAAATAGTAGCTTAGATTCAATTAGATACCTATAACCTATATACCAATAACATTGATTTTTTGGTATTTCTAGAAATGAAGTCTTGTCTCATAGATGCAGAAGTACAATTTAAACTAAAAATCATACCTGAATTTATTTCCTGAAAGTGACGAGGCAAGTTGAAGCAAGCTGAAATATTGTTATATATATGAAAACACCAGTATTTAAAAATTTCATATTTTTTGAAGTTATGGTTGAAAAGTTTTGAGGGTGGGGAAAACATGGAACATAACTTTGAAGATTAATATTTTATAGAAGAGGCTAAGAATTTAAAAATTGCATTTTTTGCTGAGCACCATTGCACACAATAACACACGTGAAAAAAATTCCATCTCCTTTTACATGAAGGTACATTTTTTAAAAATATTTTATACATATCAACTGATATCTCTACGATATATGATGCAGCAGATGCGTAGCTTGATAGAGAGACTATTTCATGTTGATTTTGCGTAGTAGAGCTGTTTATATTCATTATCGTTGTGAAGGTAGTTGTAAAATGTAGTTACTAAAAAACAATTAAGCTATTATAATGTATATTCTAGCATTGGAGATCAAATTGGGGAAGGTAGACAGCATAGTACTTATCAAATAAAAACTTTAATATTTTGTCTCAAATTTTAAGTGAGGGAAATAAACATGTAATAAACTGTAAAATTCACCAAATGATTCATTCACCCATAATGTAAAATTCAAAAATTATTCAACTGTAAATCGATGGCCACTGCTTACTCAGATTCTTCCATCAGCGTTCACATTGAATATTGTCATTGCGTTAAATATAAAATAATACACAATATAGGTTAAAGGACATCCGATTGGAAGAGAACCGTTTCAATTTCATTTATGCATTTATGTAATAATCATTGGGGAAGGAAGGTACTCGAATTCCGACTACCTACCGGAAGACGCCGAGTGGTACAAATCTAGGTGGTTGGATGATCTGGTAAATACTACGGAAAGACGTTGGATACAAACGGTATGTAAGTCAATGGGAGATGCTATATTCAACAGAAGACGTCTTCCAGATGATTTATAATAAAACGGCATAACATTTCTCGTCTTTGAATTGAACTGGTCGCTTCCAAAAATTTTAGTTAGGGTCATTTTACCTAAATATATGAACTTGTTCACGAACGTTGATATGAATAGGGTTTTGAATAAAGGCTGATAACTATAAGCCAAAACTACATAGCAATCTGCGGATATATGTATCTTACTTAAAACAATAAGAAAACGGTAATGTACTCAGTATCCTACATTTTTCGCAAAACTGTTAATTAACTTTTTCTCCTCCGTTAGTGTATTTAATATCCAATCTTCTCAAAATCATATAATATTGCTTACTCAACATTTCGCACATTTAAGCAGAAAAATATTGTTGGAGAAAAATTCCCCGTATTTTTCAATAATCCGTTGATCATTCCGAAACTATAATTATTACATTTATGTACTAGAATATTTAACCATAAATTTTGTGACAAAAAGTGTACATACTTTGAATTATATAATTTATTACTAATTTTCATTATATCTAAATCTCTTCTCAACTGTACCCCAAAAAATAATTACGATACAGTTGTTTAATCACTGGAATAGTTTTAACTTCAGACGCTATATATTTTCACCAAGAATTCGCTAAATCAATATATATTGGCATATCGATACCTTCGCATAAAATTATTTCCTAATTACAGGCAAATAGTAAAATAATTCTTATGCCTGTATCCTAAGAGTTATAATACGATACGAGTCCTCCTTGAAAATTAAAAGCCTGTTTTAATTTATTTATTTGAGCCGAGTTTAAATTGTTAATGCGTAATATTAACTGTTTTTCTTTCATTCGATCGCGACCGCGCGCCGAGTAAAAGTCAGTAACAAACATTACAGATGATGTTTAAATTATGTTCGTTGTAAATATAGATGCCGTTTAATTTGCTTGAATGTTTTTTCTTTTCTTCGCGTAATTGTTTACTTCACTATTTTAAAGTACTTATCATCAGTAGTACTTACTGGGTTTTCATTTAATATCTAACAATGAAATTTGAACCGTAAGGATGGTTTAAACATAAATTATATCTAGTAGCCAGTAATCATGAATCTAAATTTTACTCTGTATTAATTAAAACTTGAATAGTCAAACAAAAATGAAATGATTGAAGTGAATCGCTTTAAATTGGAATATCTAATGTAGCTCAAAAATGGAATTAATAAAATCTATTTGGAATCGACGAAAAATTAAACAGCTAGCTGGCCTTCAGACCTCTTCCGCCCATATACAAGTAAAATCTATTTACGACGATACAAAAAAGTGTTATTATGATACAAGTACATACGCACTTACGCTCTTACATAAACACACATTTGCACTTATACACATATCCTTTATTGAAAATTAGACAGCAATCATGCAAGAATTGATCGTAAAATGTACGAATGTGTAAAAGTACACAAAATATTAGAAAAAACAAAAAAACATATTAAGATGAGTAATCATGAAACGGTCATGAATACATGTTAATTGTGCTAAGCGACAGTTCTCTTAGAAACGGGAAAAAATATTTAAAAATTCATGAAAAATTAATTTAATTTCGTTTTCCTTCATACCTTTTAAAACTTTTTTTTCAGTTGCTGATTTCCAATAATTGATCTTAAATTCTAAACGCCAATATATTAACAAATTCACTTCAAGTTGAAGTAATTAATGTAAATTTAGCTTCAGGAAGAAGACGTCTCATAAATTTTTTTGCAGACACTTTACATAATATGCTCTGATTTTGTCTGGTCAAATAGCAAGGTAAGAATTTGGGTAATTTTTTCTGTATATTAAACTGTTCATTATTTTCTTTTTGAGTTGATCCCTCATTGCTAAGGGCTGTAACTAGCTTTTGGTAATATCTTTAATCTTATGATGTTCCGTCATAATTTTCTGTTCCCAGAACTGTCTAGTGCGTCATGCAACGGAGTATCAAGCGCTTCTTGGATATAATTGTTCCAACGAATGTGGCTGTATCTCTGGAGACTACATCCTAAGTCATTAATAATAATTATCTCGATACCGTCAGCAGGATTACATGTAATACTCGAATAATTTCCGGAGACAGGTGGTGAACAACCGTGTTTTGATTCCGAGCATTTTCATCATTAAATGTTTGTTCTGTGTTCGGTCCGTGAGATATAATTTACCTATCTTCAGCAGGATATTTTAAAGGCTCCAATTTTTTTGAGATCTGACAACTTCAGCGTTCATGTCTCAGCGTCATACAGGTTAAACTATACAAGATTCAAAATTTAAAATTGCAATAATTTTGTCCAAATTTATTATGACGATTCGATGCCCAAAAACTTTTTTCGGTGTGATCTAAATAATACATAAAATACCGATTGTTTAATGAAAAGTAATTCGTAAATCCAGTTTCAAATGTAATTGGAAATAGAAATATTCACGTTGAGATAATATATGGAAATTTTATTAAAATGGTTTGCAATTTCAAAATATTTTCAAAGCAGTGAAGTCGATATTTAAATTCAAATACCACACATGGCCACATAGATAAAGTGGTTTGTCGACTAGAAGCTATATTCATAATTTATCACTATATGGTATAAAATAAAGCAGAATGCGAAAAAATTAAACTTTCCGAGCTCGAAAATCCATTCCTCTCTTCAGTTATGTTAGAAATTCTAAAAGTATGCCCTAAAAAAGGAAGAAAAATTAAGTTTTTTTTCCATATATTGAAAACTTACTGACAGATCGCGCGCATTCAGTAGAGAAAGATTGAGACAAAAGAACGAAAAACAAAACGAATCAGGGGTTAAGGCTGCTGCTAAGTTGTTTGAGAGTTAAGGTTCTGTAGATCATACGTTTCTTTTATTTGCATCTATACATGTATATACATTGGAGCTACAAATTATCCGAATGAGGATTAATGGATTATCAAAACTGCCAATTACTCCGTCCGTCTGGAAAACTTCCCTAAAATAATCTAGAAACAAAGTATACAAAACAAATAAGACTAATTTATAAGTGAAATAACCAAAGAGCGACAAGTGGAAATAAAATATTTGGTTTTATTTAAAGTAAATGACTGGTGCAAAAAGTAGGTAAAATTAACAGACATTTTATTATCTACGACACATTTCTATCATCCACCATTTTTATGTTGTTTTCCTCGTATAATTTTCCTAATCGACCGTTTTATCGTGGTCGATTAATAAAACTATCATAACTGATTCGTGTCTCCTCGCCACAAAAGTAATATCAAATAATGCAAGAAATTCGACTACGTTTCGATATATTTTAAAGTTCTTTGGAAAAATAATTTGTGAACGATTGTGATGGTTTTGCTAATTAATTTTTATTCGGACCACTTGTGATACCGCTAAAGATATAGAAATACTTTTCAGCGTCTTCTTGTAAAACCTTTCAATTGTGCAATAATACGAAGTTGGTTGATTAGGCATTAAATAGTAACCGTTATATAGTTAGTGCAAACAACACATCGTCTCCTCTTGATAAAAATGTTGTCCCACTTTACTCCAGATCGCTTGTTGTATGTTGCATTAATTCTAATATATACCACAGGATGTGTTTCCTTGTATAATCTTTTGTTGTTGACTATTAATTTATGTACTACTCATTTATTTACCTCGGCCAATAAGGAAGTTCGTTCGTCGCTGCATTTGCAATTATTCTCTTTGGTTTAATTTTTAAATTTATTGTTTGCAATGATCAATTGTTAATTTGAACTAAAACGGTGTATAGAACCTTAGCTTGAACTCTTTCATTTAAAATATACAATTGATGTTATTAACGATAAAGTAAATTATTATATTTAATATAAATAATGTAATTAATTTCACATTTTTTACACGAAATTATTGCTAATTTAAAAATGAACTAAATAATGTTCAAAGCTAGTTGAAATACTTTTATACGGTAAAATAACATAAAATTCTGTCATTTCACTTAATTTAATCCTTATGTATAAAATAAATAAAAGAGGCAAATAACTTGAATATATAGATTTTTTTTTAATTTTCATAATTCCAAAATGTATGTGCCTGTTTCGGAATAATAAAAAATAAAAATCAACAAAATAATATAAACTTTAAGGTGACATTGAAGTCGTAAACTTGCTAAAAAAGTTTTTAATAATGAAAAGAGATCAAATTGTTAATTTTGTAAAGTATTTCATAATGCAATGTCAAAATTTACCGCAAATAGCTTGTACGTACAATCGACGATAATATATGTATATATATATATATATATATATATATATATATATATATATATATATATATATATAATTTTCTTTGAGTATCCTGAAGTCCCAAGGGCGCTTTGCTACTGTGAAACGTTAAATATGCTTTGTTGGTCGAGTTTATGAGCTAATTGCATGAAGCTTATCGATAAACTTTCAGTACGAGTAAATATTTTCCACCGGATCGCCTCCCCCTGTCTCTAAAGTTTTGGCGACTCATTACTATAAAGGTACTTGGCGTAATTTAATGCGTATTAATGTGTCAATTTTCTTCGCAAAGTTCCGAGCATTTATACGCAGCAACGCATACGCGCAGCAACACTTTCCACAGTTAATAGAATATCTTATTATCGGTACACGGTCTCTTTATTTGTATTAAGCTATCAAAGTATAGCTATGTAAGTATGCTTGAACCTTAAAGAGTGAGGAATATACGAGCGTGGACGATAGATACCTAGTTATTCTTGAGTTCTAACGCGTGTCTTCATAAATTACCACTTCAACAAGTTTTACTGTATATAAACATATATATGTATATGTATATATATATATATATATATATATATATATATATATATATATATGTATTTATATATATATTCACCTACTGGAGATAGTATGGGATAATGTATATCAATTACGATCTGCTGTTCTAAGTTAGCTTTTATGTTTTTTCTGGCTTCATGGACAAATATTGAAATTTTCGTACAAGTTTTCTCATAATCAAAACCTTCACAATTGCAATTTTTCGACAATATCTCAATCGGCTTCAGTTATGTCTTTCATAGACTTTCTTACTATTTTTTAAGTAAATTTACAGGTACTATTTTTTTTATATTTTCTTATCTACTATATAAAACAATTTTTCAAATTTCCAATATAATTCGAAATAAAATGCCCATATTGTATAATATTTCGATATCATTATATATGTTATGAAATACTTAACAATCTCATATATTGTTAAGTATTCCAAAACATGCATAAAAATTAAGTTAAATGTATTAGAAGTTTGTTCTAATAAGTTGCTCAATAGTGTAAGTTGTAAATATTATTCTCCTTCGTTAAATTGTTAAAAGAGATTATTTTATTGAAAATTATTTATTTAAGTTGATTGAGTTTTCCTTTCAGGTCACAATGTGAATATGAAAGAAAACTCAACAATTAATTTTCACGATATGATCATTATTTAATTACAGTTTATTCAGAAAAATCAATTTTAAATTTATAAATATAAAAGAACAACTTGTGAATTTATTGACCAAATCCAGAATGAAACAAGTATTAAAATTATATTTATTCGTAAATTTAAATAACAATTGATAAGCGAAGGAAAAGTTATGTATATTTAAATTAAAATAGTTTCATAACTTAATTTCCTAAACGTATTGTTTTATGACCTCTTTTAGTCAAATGTGCTGACTTGGTTCTAGTGTTAATACCGTCTTTGATAAATTAACCTTAAATATGATCATTAAGTCAGTTGACCGTTGTAAATCATAAAATATATGGAATATTGAATTCGCGGAAATTGATTAAGAATTAAAACAATTTTGTATATTTTATAAGTTATTTGAAAAGTTGCAATATGACTTTCTGGAATTCTGGGATATAAACAAATTTGGTAGGTCACTAATTTGAATATTTGTATTTTTTTGTGGATATATATGCATTTTTTGTCAAAAATACATAAGTGTTCATTCATTAATTTAGCCAAAACTTATACTTTTTTACTTCGCCACTTTTTATCGTATCATCCATCCTTGCCCACCTTTCTAAGTTATTGTCTCTGATGATTCCTTAGGCGTTGCACTCGATGAGGTGACAATATTAATTTCATTTTTATGTACAAAGGATACAGAAGAGAATTATTCGTACCGATTCGATGCAGGCGGATCTGTAGCTAGCTATGGCCGGTAGCCACGTTAAAGATAAAATGGTAACACCAATTATATCTCTCTACCACCGTATATACTTGCATATACACATTCGGGTTCGGCAATCATTTTATTTCACATAAGCTAAAGCAAGTTTGATGGATATCTAATTATTAAAGAGGCGAATAATTGTTATACAATTATGCAGGTGTAAGAGAATAAGTGTATTATCTCATTTAATGGTGGTTAAATGATAGAAATAATAAGGCAATTTTAAAAATTCGTCTAATCACATCTGGACAGATATTTAGAAAATACATGGTACTTCCAAGAATAAAAAGTGTTCTAGGCGTAAATGAAAGTGGTCAAGTTTGCGTTTGCGTGAACAAATATAAATTTTAATTCCGTAGTCATATACGTCTCTCAAAATTAATAATAAAAGTTAGCAAACATCAATTTAATTAAAAGTATGATCATGTGGTGGTATCATTAAATCCATGACCGTAAAATTTAATCGCAATCTTTATAGGGCAAACGTTTGACGTAGAAACTTGAAATAAGATTGCGCACTTTGTGGAGGAGGTCTGGCCCCTGTCTGAATACAAAAGATATTATTTATAATAGTTCGAAGTGATGGCATAAACTTAGAGTTTACCAAAATTGTTCATCAACTACACTAGAATTGTAAAAAAGCAGTTAAATTTGATCAATAATTGTAAACTGGAAACTTAAGTTTGAAAAAATTATGCCCAGTAACTAATTACCTGGACATAATTCAAACAAGCTAGGTGAATATAGGGTACACAATTACCCAAACCTAAGATAAATGTTAATACGTATTAATTTTTCACGTTTTTCCAAATGCACCTACAAGACCTTAATATAAGATAGGCAATAATTGAAACAAAATACCGATGCAAAACGAATTATTCTATAATAGAAATTATATTTGTCTATTTGAAAGGTGCACTCTGAAATGTTGTTTTTCTTTAAAAAATGTCAGCTGCAAATCATTTGCATTTCCTCTACCTTTTATTTTCAAAATGCAAAACATGAAGTATTAAGGAAATGTGATATTGGGTTTGGTTTTCGAAATGGCACCTTTTTAGATTATATACTGAATTATTTGAAAAATGAGTTACTTTCTCGAAAAGTCTTCACAATTTTTAATAATAGATTAGAAACTTAATTACTCGTTAATACATTTCGAAAAACTAAAAATTGCCATGATTACATTTCTGCCCAAAAATATGATTTTGATTCAAAAACTTATTGAAAATAACTATATGACACTAAAAATAATTCACTGTAAATAATTACTACGTCTGCAGTAGCAGGAAATTTATCGTTCGAAAACAAACGAAAAAACTCTGCACATCCCACCTGACATTTCTGTTCCGGATGATTGTAGCAAGATGTGACCGACAAGATTCATGTCGGTGCCGATATCATCGCTAATCTAAAAGTTATTCATCAGTAATCTAGAATATAAAAGAATGTAGCGAAAGAACTTCATAAAGCGTAGAATTAAAGCGATCATTTCACGGTGACATTTTGATATTTTAACATATTTATACGTCATTTTAACATTGCATTGAAAAAATGTTGACTTTAGGATCAATTTTTACTTATTGTAGGTTATTAATAAAAAAATGTAATTATTAAAACTGTATGTTCAAAGAAAAATGAATATAATCAATTATTTAAAACATCTAATGAAAATAGGTATTTTTTCCTTCTTATTTATACCCCGATATTGACGAATCAAATAATTCTTACACGGGAATTTTATCGGACAATTATATGGCAACACTTCAAAGGATATATGTAAATAAAGTGGAAAATTTACTGAGAACATTTTATTTTATTTGAAAAAATTTGTCTGGTAATATATTATTTTATGGTATTATGCTTGTTCTTGTCCGCGTTGAGGTCAAATTTAGGTATATCCCCCTAGCATAGTAACAAAGCATATTAACCCAAATATATTCACATAGCTAACACTAAAAAATTATGACATGTAAGTTTTAAAACAACAAATTTTTGTGGGATTTCTTTCAAGGGGCATCCACAAGAGTCTCAAAAATATTTTTTCATAATTTTTTCTTTAGAATGAATTTTGAATCTAAGATTATGAAAAAAGCCCTTTTATAAAACTCTATCGATGATTTTAGATGTCATAGTTTTTGAGATATTTACGATGATATGTAAATACTTACATTACAAATATTTATAATGCTACTATATTAGTGACAACTCTTAATTTTAACTTAGTTCACACTAGTGACAATTTATGGGAAACAAAGTAATTTCATTTCAAACGAGGAAGCCTCGATATAGGAGACAGACTCGCATTTTCCCGGTTTTCCTTTGTGTCTCAAATAGTATTAATGTAAAAGTAAAAGAACGTGTTTTCTTAGTTAATATGCCCATTATGAAAAATATTGTATAAAATACACTTTATTTTTATAGATATAGATTAAAGGAATCAATAGGACCATGAATTTGTTTTCTATTTACAGAACCATGTAATAATAAATATGAGAGAAATGTCATTAAGATGAAAAAATAACAGGAAGAAAACAAAACACAACATACTTTATTCTCACATAAATTTCATTGAATTACTTGAGTAGCTTTTCAGACAAAAATGCGAAACAAAGTGATCCCGTGCTGATCCATCTCATTTATTCTGGCGAAAATATTAGTAGCATTGTATATATACTACATAGCTTTTTCTTTTTTTATACATATTAATATGTTTACTGATTTCCCTGAGGATAACAATTTCTTTGTTTGAACAAGATAAATGGGCATGCGTATAATGAATACGATCGTTTAAATATGCCTCAGTGATAACATAACCATTATGTTTTTACGGTTAAACAGTAAGTTGGAAGAGTTCTTTTTGGTTACGGCATAACATGCGAAACAATCGATATATTTTATTTACATGATAATTAAAAACAAAAACTTCATACAATTCAGGTAAACAAGTGTACTATGTTTTACGTGAAAGTTAAATGCGGTATATTTTATTAAGTTATTGGAATTATTACGAATAGAAAACTAATTTGAATTTATACAGCAAAAATTAAAAAAACAGCCCCGTCAAACACGTGTAGAACCTACACTATGAGGATTCCGTACACATTTGGGGCCAAGTAAGCATTTAAAATACATAATTTCTGTTAAATTATTAACAATTTCAAATGTTTTCTTCAACAAAACTTATTGTCTTCTATATATCATACATGCTTAAAAACATGGTGTATATTTTAAAAAAATATAGGTTGTTCGTTATAATTTTCCTTTAATCATCTATTCAGAATTTAACGATCTTTTTTTTTATGATTCAGTGGTTTCGAAAGTAGATGTGGCCTAATGTTTATATAGTTTTAGAATACCTTTTAAATGAGCAACTTAAAATTATGAAAAAATTATTAAATGCAATTTTCCTCATGAGACGTTCATTTCAATGGTACGCAAATGACGTAAAAATAAAAAGAAATGTCTGAACGCTCTAGTTACACACACCTTATTTCTTATAACTATTTTGGAAAAGATAACTGGTGCAAAACATGTGCGTTAATAATATATATTACTGAAAATATAGTATCTAAGAAATTATACTGAGACGGAAAGAGAGATAGATACACGAACAATAATCCGTTTTTACTTTTCAAATTCTCGATTTTGAATGCTTTTTACATCCAGTTCTAACTTTCAAAATTTGATTTGTTACATTATACTCATATTGATATTATTAGTGATATTAATTATAATCAATCCGACTTAAGTTTCATCTCAACGAGGTAGACCCTTACTGTTCATATATAAATGGTAAAGAAAGTTTTCAAATAAAAAGCTACATCTTACTGCTTTTTGTGAAGGAATTGAAATATAAGGAGGTATCTATAATTTTAAAAGAAAATAATATACCAGATTTTACCGAGATTTGGACACAAAGTGCGGGATTCAAAACCCAGACTACTAAAACATCACACCGAAGCACCTCTTACGTAGAACAATCTTTTCAAGGTCGTATCGTTTTTTGTGTTCTTTCATATAGGCATTGACAAAGTTCGATTTCAATATTTGATTATAAAAACGATGAATAACTTCAGCATATGAGTTATGAAATAATGGCTACACAAAATTATCTAATATTATGTTTATGTTACGTTAAGGCCTTTTACAAAGCAGACGAAGTTCAATTCCAACATTGAATCCAACTATTGTACAGCACTCTTGTTTTATCGGATATCAAAAATGAGTAAAGGAGTTACGAATTCCTATTCGTAACTCGTTTACTCATATTTGATAACATTTTTATAATATTTACAGCTACGAACTTCATAAAAATTCAGACTGGGAGTTGAATTGCTAGTTCAGGTTAGATATAGTGATATAAATAACAGGTATTCAGACAGCGTCAAATTACCTCCCAGTTATATGTCAAGGTGACACTGAACTTGCCAGATAGAAATTGATGTTTCATGGAACTGCTATTTATAACTTTCAGCAACAGCTTTCATATCATAGGATAATGTCAGCGCTCCAGATGTAAATTTAACTCATCAATGGTATTTATTATTTACTGCAGAGCTGTCTTGAGCTCCATACGCCAAAAATTAAAGAAAAGAACGTCTATCATCCTTTTAGAATATATCATTGCTTCCTGATAATCAATCTTTGGCTGATGATGAAAGTATAATGTAGAGGATAACGGAGAGCAAACTGAGCTTTCGTTAATGTTTGGGGTAAATTATCGGATTTGAGGTTTGTCAATGGAACTTGGACAAATAATGTTCACAATAAATTCTAGGTAACCTATACAAATGTTTAGTACAATAGTTTCCAGGATTAGTGTCTCCTTGTATTTTGTTTACTTTCGTCTTTAATGTTGATATGTAGGCATCATTATTCAGACATAAATTGATGTAGAACGTAAATCCTTTAAAGAATAAACCAAGACAACAATACCGTTTTAATGTAATACATCCTTTTTAATTATGAAAATATTCGTCTTTCAAATGTTATCTCTTTCAATGATAGTTTGTAATTAAAATATTTGTAATTAAAATATTAGATGAAACATAAGCTTACTTTTAAAATGAAATACATGTAAAACTGGAAAAGACATAAGAAGAGAAACGACTTGTGTGCTTCAAGTATCAAGTAAGTTTAGACCTACCTATACGTGTTTATTTATTTAGCGCAAAGTGAAAATGTGATACATGATTTGAAGCAACAATAAAATCCAAATTGTTATAATTGTTTGGCAACCTTTTGCTAAAATTGGGTTCAATTGATTTGTATATGTAGAGAATTTATATTATTGAATTAAAATTAAGTATATTTGATACGCATATGATTTCGGTTATAACCAAATTGTAAATATAAGGAAAGGAATATCACTGTTCAAGGTCTGATATATTCCTTAAAATGTAATATTAGGAAACATTCGATCTCATAAAATTTGACAACATTTCTATTTTATTTTTCATGATTCTGAAATTCTCATTTTTTAATTTAGTACCATTTTCTATGCATTCTTCTTTAATATACATAAAATGAAGCACTTGAAAAAAATTAAAGCACTCGGAATGTATTGTCGGTTATTTCAATAGTTTCCAAAATCATCAGGATAATTTTACACCACCTTGATTTCTTTTCATTTACCATATAAATAGATAAATTATATGTTGAATTAAACATATTGTAACAATTTTTACACCTGTCTAATTCGTCCATGTGGCTAAATTCCATACGTAGTTCTATACAAAACTACATCAGAGCATATAGCGCCTCCAACAAGAAAATACTCTGATGCATCTGACAACTCCAATTCGTAAATTGTTACCGCACTCTGGTCTTACAGTTTTAGATTATTCTCCATATAGTAAGGACTTTGCGAGGTGCAAAGTATTCGATTATTTTGGATTATTGGAGCGATTTTGGATTATTTTGCAAAATGTCAGTTAAAGAGGCGACGATTTATATCTGCAGATGAATTAGTGGGTATTTGGTACGAATCCCGTGCGTCTTTTACAAAGAACCGCTGTGATGAATTGTTAATGGTTTGTGTACGTGCAAAAATTTACTAATTATAGTGGATTACATATTGGCAAATATTGATTAATAAGTTGTACCGTCGACTACGAATTAAATTTCGGAAGACGATACAAAGCTTTTTGTTTATTAATATGTACTATTTTGTGCAAACCTTATGCAATTACTTACATCTATGTACATACAAAAAAGAAGTTACTTAACAGTTTTAATGTAATATATGAATACGCAAGTATAATATAATAACTGACTGAAGAGTATAAAAAAAAGCTAGACATTCCACCTCAGTTAGTCAAGAGCTGGGCTAGAATGAATTCTAGGGTGACCGCCCTGGTGAAGCATGCCCAGTATTTGTATATTAGTGAAAACGTTGCATTTTGTTTACATTTCAAGTTGAAATAGAACCTTCGTTAGTTCTTAATATACATGTATATACTATTCAATAAACATTTGGCTCGAGCTACTTGTTAGAACAACTTGATATTGGGTCTGATAAAATATATACCTAATGCTAGCATAATATTCAATATGTACCGGTCGTGCAAGTTTGTACGAATAGAGTTCTTTTTCTTCTTTCTCTCCTTCCTTCATTTAATAGCACTGATTGAAGTTAAGTTTGTAATTATATTTAAAAGAAATTGAATATATTTGGCGTCATTTTTGTATAAATTTATTGTTCACAATTAAATGAAACTATGATGTAGTATTATTTCTACTTTCTATAAGTTCTTTGCCACGGCCTAGGTTTCGTTGTATTACAAAATCTTCAGGTGGGCTATTGGCAAAGATCTTTGCTAATAGCCTCCTGAAGATGTTGTAATAAAGCGAAACCTGGGCCGTGGTAAAGAAATTCAAAAAAGTAAAAATAGTACTACATCACTTCAGTCAGGGAAGGAATACTAAAGTGCATTCTGATCTCTAATTGATATTATGTTTTTTAATATATCAAAATTATAGATTTATTTATGAACAATAAAAACCACAATTTTAGATCGTTCTTATGTAATAACTGATAAACATATAAAGATCAATGAGTGTATATCGCCATAAACTAATCTTAACGAATGAATTTTGATACATATTACCTACCAAAACATAGACAATCGATATTGAAAAAAACAAACAATTCTCCAATCTTTCGTAATTTAATACTGTTAAGAGTATCTAACCGTTTCCACCGAATTTCCATATTTCAGATGATCAAATATCTAGTCTTTAGTTCGTGATGATAAATGTTTGATGTTAGAGAGTTTATTTATGTAACGACTTCGAAAGCTTGTTACCGCCCAAGTTTCAATACAAGTCAATACGCGAAAATGAATTTCTTGCTCTTGCTTCTGACGTCACAAGTTGCTACGTACGGGCGGATGGTTATGAATAATATAACGAATTATTCATATAATAAATCATGAAGTAGATAGTTCGCAGAGTAGCATGCGTAATAATGGAGGCAATAAGCATATTATATTGAGATAGAAAAACAGATAAAACTAATGAACGTTTTATGAGTACAATTAATGACAGAATCATTAATTATCTTATTTATAGACCAAATTACGGATAATTCATATATAAATCAGCAGTCGTTTTTCACTAAGGAAATAATTTATTACTAACTGAATCAATTAAGGTATTAGAATCTATAACAGAATAATGATTGTGTGTGACCGTGGCTTAGTTGTTTGGTTGGTTGTGCTATAGGTAAGAATTTTATTATGAGGTTGTGAGTTCAAATATCCAAGAGAAAAAATATGTCAACCACGAGGGAAACTCGTACTACGGGGGTTCCGTACACATTTAAACATTTATAAATATTTAATGGTACATAATATTCCTATTACACTATTTACAAAATGTTTATTTCAATGACGGAATTTGCCTACTGCATCTTTCGCAGGCGCATATTTTACAAATATTTTCTTATGTGATATAACTATATATTAACAATTTTCTCTTTACTTGTGCTGTGAAACCTTGCTTCATGCCAAATTTCATGATTGTGGAAATATGCGGCGTAAATGATTGTATTTTTAAAGTCCTTCTTGATTACTTTGATTTAGAAGATTTTTACGGCACCAAGGGACCGCGGTCCTAGGCATTTGAAAATAATTCCAACTTGATACTTCCACACGTTCCTGAGAAATAGGGTCATGACAGAAAGATAGACGACCAACGAAATGATGAGGGTTCCTTTCTTCCTTTTGAGATGCGGTACCCTGAAAATTAATATGACCAGAGAATAGCTCCGTCTTTGCTTGATTGATATTTGATACTCTTTTTATCAATGAAATTAAAATAATCGTAGATATCATTCTGCTCATCATAAATTATTATTAGGAGACTCGTTCTACAGAAGCAGCTCGCTCGTACGGTTTGATAGGTCTCAGCAGCTCGCTAGAGCAACCTATGCAACTAGCTGTATTTGCTATATAAATTCCACCTCCCTGCGCATAGCATGTATGTTTGACGAATGGCGAAACAGTTAAATATAAAACATTTGTTTATTAAGACTTTTAAAAATTGTTAAGAAATTAATCTGGGTTTCTGGAAAACCGATAGGATTAAAATGATTATTAACACTATTGATAATCTTTAAAAATAAGTTTAGGTTGGGAATATTTAACGTGGGTTTAACCGTCTCTGCAAATTGCCAGACTAACCGGTAAACAAAAGTTTTTGGCGATAACTTTAGAATTTATATCAGAAATTACGAAACTGCAAACAATATGTATGCACGTATATATATATATATATATGTATATATATATATATATATATATATATATGTATATATATATATATATATATGTGTGTGTGTGTGTGTGTGTGTGTATGTATATATATATATATATATATATATATACGAATCTATGAATTTATCCGCAATACAAGTTCATGCCATGAATAACTTATTTCTTTCAATTTAATATTTGTCTTAATTCGCGAAGAATTTCCATTATTTATTGAATATATTTATCTGTATAAAAAATGTTTCATAAACCATTTAAACAATTTTTTGACCGTTTTTAATTTAGAAATTTTTGCATGTAATGTTTTCTTTCATTAGATAATGAATAGCATCTGCTATTTTATTAACTTATTTAAATAAATAATCTATAATGAAAAGTACTTTACTAGTTTTGCTACAAGTGTCACACATCGTTGTTTTGGTGGAAATTTTGTTTTGAGTTGTTTCAAATGAGCAAACGGCATGACTCAGGGAACAAGGTTCATTTTACTGAAACAGTCGTAATCAGGTATTGCAACAGTAAATTAAATGATAAGCATATTCTTGTTTAAATCTACCTCGAGCAACGTAGTTATATATACATTTGCATATTTCGTGAATTGTTTGTAAGTTATACCAGACTGGCTGTTTGAACAATTGGCGGTTAACATGTTAATTAAAAGAAAATCTGAAATAAAATGCTTTTTTTTTCTCTCGTATAAAAACAACGATGTAGTTTACGTCACCGGAAAAACTATACGATTTACAACAATGAAAAATATAAAGATAATTCTTATACAAAACTATTTTTTGTTGTTGTGAACACTCTGTGTAAGTTACTGCTTCTTCTATATTTAGCGTGATAATTTAAGATCGAATAGGAAAGTTGTGTCTTTTAATCTCACAATGTTTCTTAAAATGACAACATTATTCAATGAAGCATTGTAATTATTTTTCTTCGAATTAGGCAACATGAAACAGTTTGTACAATTTCAAAAGTCTTATTTTTTATCAATGTTGTTTTCGTATCTCGTATATATGTAACTTTTTGTTTTTCTGCAAAATAAGAAAATTTAAAAAAAATTACCAAGAAGTTTGTAAATGTCTGTTGATAAAAATATTTTAAAAAGAGAAAGGTTTTAAAAGAAGCAACATCCGTCCTGTCGTTTTCGTCGCATGCCAAGTAGAGTGTGTTGATGGCAGTTCTAGCATCGAAATTTTCATGTTGTCTGTATTATTGGTACACAGGAGTAGCATTACTGATTTTAAGTTATGAGTGCAGTTTCACACAAACGCGCAAAAACGCCCACACGTACATAAAGATGTGTTTATATGTGTATTGTATACACACACACCTATATATATATATATATATATATATATATATATATATATGTATATATATATGCATACATATGTATATATGTGTGTGTATATATATATATATATATATATATATACATATATATATATATATATATATATATATATATGTTTAGTGTTGCTAAGCAGAGGAAGTAGTTTGAAGCTAAATACATTAAATTTTTATTTGATATAATAGATTCGATTGTATGGAAACTATTTTTGAATTAAATATTAAAAATGCATTAATGACAACCGGATTTGCTTAAATACATAATCCTTAAGATATTTTTTAAGTAATACGCAATATATAATATATAGTGAGTTAAAGAATAAATTACAAAAATTATTTGATTTGAAATTTTATAATGAATTCACAAGATGACCTTCAAAGAAGGAAAAAGTACAATAAATTAAAAAATTAAAAATAGTGAAACAAATTTGAAGTCGTTATGATTAATATCTTTTACTGCATTCCTGAAATTTTTTAAATCCTTAAAGTGTAATTTTTATATCATTAATTTACATTTATTCTTTTTGGTAAATTTATACAATAAATAAATTGTGAAGTTAATGAAAAAAAGTTAGGAACGGACAAATCTGAAGACATTTCTCCTGAATATTTTCTTCTTCAAATCAAATTTTTTATAATAAATAATCGCGAGCAATAGTTTTTATTCAAACACGATACTTTTAATGTGTATTCTCATATGTTATATCAGAAAAGTTGTCAAATTTTCATCGGTGCTACATTGCACTTATTCCGATTATACGCATCTACATCTTTCGATAATTCTCCGATTTGATCCACTTTATTCTATTTATTTAACGGCTTATAAAGTAAACTATAGATATTTGTTCACTATTTTTATTCTTCAGCAATACTTTTATATACATGGTATTAGCTTAGATGGCAAAACCGTAGGATGCTCATATTCACAAGGATAAATTTAATGGCATCACCTATTCGTAACGCGATATTTTATCAAGAAGGTTGTAAAACTGCAATATTTTAGAGCATAGTGCTTACAAGACTGTATTATGATATGTATCGTCCAGCTATATAATTTTATTAATATCGATATTTAAAGACATCTATGATGTTTAATGTCCCGTATCGATAATGAAAAAAAGAGCACTCATTGAATCGACTCGGTATATGTTCTTCTGTCATGTATTATATCGTCAAATACCATGCTATCTAAAATTGAATTTTGATGTACTCGTAACTATGCTAAAAAATGTCACAAATATAGACGTAAAATTAAAAATATGAATAATATATTTTAAAACTTTGTATGGTTCAAATGAGTCGCTATTTTTTTTTTGTTTTCTGTCCTGTCATAGAATTATATAAAAGCTACACTTGACAAAGTGTACCTTACAATTACAGTACATAAATTTTATCGCACGAAATCGAATTGCACTTGACCACTCTTTTAATACATTCTGTAAAATCCTGTATTTTATACCGATTTTAAAGGATAGCAGAAACAGCACTTAAATTTATGTTTCTAATGAAATTAAATATCTAGTTCAATTTTCGTTTTAGTTTTACGTCTATATTGATGCCATTTCTTAGCATAACTCTTCTGCTCAAATAAATTCATTCTTTTTGTTGAGAGAGATTCTACCCAGCTCCAGTTGCCATTGGCTATTTTTTTGAATGCTTACATACTTGTATAAATCAGTATCTTCTAGCAAATTTATTTCACTATTATATCACGCAGTTACAGTAAAAAAAGTAAATAGTCAATGGAGTTTCCTTGCGTCATCTATACGTTTGAAGATTAAATCTTTCCAAAGTAGAAAATAGGATTATTTTGACGCGTTTTCCGCTGTTAAAACTGAAAAACCCATTTTCGATCATGTTTATCCGATAATGACATATTACGATACTTACCTCGATAATTTATGTCTGAGATGACTACCTCAATTATTTTCATCCGAGAACAATTTGCTTTATAGGAAACGGAACCGATACACACCTCTGTTGCTAGATGACTTTTTCGTTTACTTATTCATATGTTACCCTTAATATTTTGCAACAAATATGACTTGGTATTAACTTTGCCTATTTACAAGTAAAATTTTTGCCAGACGTTGTAAGCAGACGATAAATCGTCTACTGTAGACGAACTTAGACCGGGGAAAAAAATTGCAACCTGACTTAAAAATAATTATTGTTTTCGAAATGTATTATTATGTTTCAAATTATTTGTATCCTATAATGCATATGCAATCTTCAAAATATTTTAAATTTCTTTATCATGACACTTATCTTACTAAAATATACTTTGTGAAAAAATTACACGTATCTATTCTAAGCATTCAGTTTATTGCAGTTTCTATGACCCAAAACATGATTTGTTTAAAAATTTTATTTAAACACAATGCAATGGAATCCATGCCCAGTTTTCAGTTATTTATGAAAGCTATACATTCATAATATTTTACAACATATTACGACAAATAATCTTAAAAGATTACCCTATTTTTACTACAGTTCCTTGGGTTATACCGTCATTTTGCCTGACTCCTCCGCAGACCCCCTTTCTTACTATCATTGGGACATGTAATTTATATCAAATTTTTTCTTCAATCTGTACTATAGTAACTAGTGTCAGTAAACGTGACACCGAAATCTCGTGGCAATGAAAAAGTGTTTGGCGCAGTCGAATTTTACAACCGTTCTTTCATAATGTTTTGCAGCAAACTCTAACTATTCCGTATCCACTGCAATATATTTGTATTCTTAACTTAATATTGCAAAATTGTAAAGTAAATAAATTGGCTGCTGATTCAATATTATACATTTCAAAATCAATTAAATTCTTACTTTTTATCAAGTTATATATAAATGAAGCGAAATAAAATTTCTACACTATAATAGAGGTAACGAATGTACTACATTCACATGAAACAAGAACAAATTTCCTCACATATGTCAGCAGAGCATTAATTTTCCGCTCCAATCATTTTTCTATCGTTAGTCATAGCTGGGCATTTCAACTCAATTTCTAAACTCTACTTCCGACTTATTGCGCGTTTGTAAAAAAGGAAGGAATATTTTTGCAACAGAACTTTATTAATAGCACAGATATTCACAATTAAATGAAACTACGTGATGTAGTATTATTTCTACTTTCTTTAATTTCTTTACCACGACCTAGGTTTCGTTGTATTACAACATCTTCAGGTGGGATATTAGCAAAGAATTTTTGCTAATTGTGAATAATGAATTTCTACAAAATTAACGCCAAATATATTTAATAATAGCACAGATATTGTGAACATTTACATTTATCAAAACATAGAAATATTAATAACAAAGTATTTTAATTATTTCAAGCAATATTCTATGTATACACTATGTATCATAGCATTGAGAGGCCATATTTCTAAATCTAGGTCCATGTAGTAAGGAAAGAAATAAGTTAACTTCATAACTGAGACATATATTATTTAAGTTAATTGGAAGAATGGACGATATACGCGAACTTCATTACTTTTATATACACCAAATACAGTAAACTAAAGTTAAGACAAAAAGCATAATAAAGTGATCAATTTTCGTAATAATTTTGTGACATAATGAGGAAATTTACTGATTTTGGATAATTTAATTTTTTTTACTTTCAAAATTCAGTGACGATTATCTTTCATATTATATACGTTATATCGAATATTTTTCGTATTTTTACTTTCCATTTATAAAATTTTGCTATTTTTTCCTGTTATTGAAAAGTATCATTATTATTTTTCACGGCCTATATAAAGACGTCCTTATCTATAAGATTGTAAACATTTTTTTTTCAAATTGGTTTTCTATTGCAAGTCCGCTAAATTATTTTTTCGTCTCTCAAACTCTACTCATTTGCCGAAATCGGTTTAGTCTACAATAAAACGATTATATACAGATAAATAAATACATACATACTTTCGTAGACTGTTAAATTCATTATCCTTCTCTTTCTTCGCCGTAGTCGAGGAAATATACCTGTGTCGTAACATTTTCATAAATATTCGTATGTCATCCATCTAACACCTTTCTCGGGATTTTTTTCTATTAAATAATAAAACTGAAATAAAATCCGTTTAGTAGTTACTGTAAAAAATCATGCACATGCAGATTAACGCGACGCGAATACGTCCAGCAATGTTATTCATGAATCGTAATTCAACACTTCCCTTGCAAGAAAATAAACGGTCGGCTTTAGATCCTATTTAGTTTCTTACAGTTGAGTAAAGGGGTTACGTACATATGTTAAATTTAATGGTAATTTAATGCACACGATAACAACGCTTTTATAATGTATTTTCAAAATTTCCTCGGCCAAACGTCCCACGTGCCTTAAGATTAATTAAAAGTTTTCATAAAAATGCGATTGACATTGCGAAAATTATGATACATATATAACGATTAGATATTGAAGAAATTTGAGTAAAATGTATGGTCATATCCGGAGAGCTGTTATGTTGGGAAGTTATGCATTTTCAGTTTATTCTAATAAGTACCTTAGCTGCCGTTATAATATTTACCGATTTAAGATAAAATATTTAATAATGGGGTTTATTAGAATAATCCTCTAAAATAATGTTTTGTTCTATTCCTAAATAAAGTTGTCACATTTTTGAAGGCAACTTTTTAAACGGCAGTTAGTGCTTTACTAGACAAGTTGGTATGTTTTATTAACGGTAACAGCATTTAAATATCTATCAACATTTATGCGCTAAAACGTTACTTAACTTTTATGTAGTGTATATAATTGCTAGCATTATCTCTTCTTCTTAATGACTGGGTATTATCAAGATATTGTCTTAAATAAAATACTTTATGCTTTACTATAATGATGAATCAGAAACGATTTTTTACAATCACAAGTTTTTTCGATATATCCTGTACTGAGAGTGGCTACTGTAAATTTAAAAAAAATTAACGCAGTATGACATGAAAAGGTCTATTTAAAATTATGCTGTATGATGTAATAAAAAATGAACCTCCATAACGGTTACAAGAAGTTATAGGGCCTTAAAAACAACCAGATACACTTTAAATGAATGTCATTAATGTTAAACATTATAAAATCTAAAACATGCCAAACATTATTTCTACGTTGAAACTGGGATAATGTCTTGTCACTTGACCAAATAACTTGGTCAATATGCATTCAAAATATAAGGAATTTTGAATTCGCGGAAATAGATTGAGAATTAAAACAATTTTGTATATTTGATAAGCTATTTGAAAAGTCACTAATTTGAATATTTGTATTTTTTTGTGGATATATGTGCATTTTTTGTCAAAAATACATAAGTGTTCATTCATTAATTTAGCCAAAACTTATACTTTTTTACTTCGCCACTTTTCATCGTATCATCCATCCTTGCCCACCTTTCTAAGTTATTGTCTCTGATGATTCCTAAGGCGCTGCACTCGATGAGGTGACAATATTAATTTCATTTTTATGTACAAAGGATACAGAAGAGAATTATTCATACTGATTCGATGCAGGTGGATCTGTAGCTAGTTATGGCCGGTAGCCATGTTAAAGATAAAATGGTAACACCAATTATCTACCACCGTATATACTTGCATATATACATTCGGGTTCGGCAATCATTCTCTTTCATATAAGCTAAACTAAGTTTAATGGATATCTAATTATTAAAGAGACGAACAATTTTTATACATTTATGTAGGTGTAAGAGAATAAGTGTATTCTTTCATTTAATGGTGGTTAAATGATAGAAATAATGAGGAAATTTTAAAAATTTGTCTAATCTCATCTGGACAGATATTTAGAAAATACATGGTACTTCCTAGAATAAAAAGTGTTCTAGGCATAAAAGAAAGTGGTCAAGTTTGCGTTTGCGTGAACAGGTATAAATTTTAATTCCGTAGTCAGATACGTCTCTCAAAATTAATAATAAAAGTTAGCAAACATCAATTTAATTAAAAGTATGATCATGTGGTGGTATCACTAAATCCATGACCGTACAATTTAATCACAATCTTTATTCAGGGCAAACACTTGACGTAGAAACTTGAAATGAGAATGCGCACTTTGTGGAGGAGGTCTGGCCCCAAATTGAATACAAAAGAAATTATTTATAATAGTTAGAAGTGATGGCATAAACTTAGAATTTACCAAAATGTTTCATCAACTACATTAGAATTGTAAACAGGCAGTTAAATTTGGTCAATAATTAACCTGGAAACTTAAGTATAAAAAAGTTATGTCCAGTAACTAATTACCCAGGCATAATTCAAACAGGCAACGTAAATATATGGTACACAATTACTCAAAACTAAGATAAATATTAGTACGTATTAATTTTTCACGTTATTCCAAATGCATCTACAAGACCGTAATATAAGGTAGGCAATAATTGAAACACAATACGGATGCAAAATGAATTGTTCCATAATAGAAATTCTATTTGTTTATTTGAAAGGTGCTCTCTGAAATTTTGTTTTTCTTTAAAAAATGTCAGCTGCAAATCATTTGCATTTGCTCTACGTCTTATTTTCAAAATGCAAAACACGAAATATTAAAGAAATGTGATATTGGGTTTGGTTTTCTAAATGACACATTTACAGGTTATATACGGAATTATTTGAAAAATGAGTTACTTTCTCGAAAAGCCTTCACAATTTTTAATAACAGATTTACTCGTTAATACATTTCGAAAAGCTAAAAATTGCCATGCTAACATTTCTGCCCAAAAATATGATTTTGATTCAAAAACTTAATGAAAATAACTATATGACACTAAAAAGAATTCATTGTAAATAATTACCACGTCTGCAGTAGCAGGAAATTTATCGTTCGAAAACAAACGAAAAAACTCTGCACATCCCACCTGACATTTCTGTTCCGGATGATTGTAGCAAGATGTGACCGACAAGATTCATGTCGGTGCCGATATCATCGCTAATCTGAAAGTTATTCATCAGTAATCTAGAATATAAAAGAATGTAGCGAAAGAACTTCATAAAGCATAGAATTAAAGCGGTCATTTCACGGTGACATTTTTATATTTTAACATATTTATACGTTATTTTAACATTGCATTAAAAAACTGTTGACTTTAGGATCAATTTTTACTTATTGTAGGTTTTTAATAAAAAAATGTAATTTTGAAAACTGTATGTTCAAGGAAAAATGGTTATAATCAATTATTTAAAACATCTCATTAAAATAGGTATTTTTTCCTTCTTATTTATAACCCGATATTGACGAATCAAATAATTCTTACACGGGAATTTTATCGGACAATTATATGGCAACACTTCAAAGGATGTATGTAAATGAAGTGGGAAATTTACTGAGAAAATTTTATTTTATTTCAAAAAAATTTGTTTGATATATTATTTTATGGTATTATGCTTGTTCTTGTCCGCGTTGAGGTCAAATTTAGGTATATCGCCCTAGGATATACCTAAATTTAGTAATAAGGCATATTAACCCAAATACATTCACATAGCTAACACTCAAAAATTATGACATGTAAGTTTTAAAACAACAAATTTTTGTGGGTTTTCTTTCAAGGGGCATCCGCAAGAGTCTCAAAAATATTTTTTCATAATTTTATCTTTAGAATGAAAAAAACCCTTTCATAAAACTCTATCGATGATTTTACATGTCACAGTTTTTGAGATATTCACGATGATATGTAAATACTTACATTACAAATATTTATAATGTTACTATATTAGTGATAACTCATAATTTTAACTTAGTTCACATTAGTGACAACTTATGGGAAATAAAGTAATTTCATTTCAAACGAGGAAGCCTCGATGTGGGAGACAGACTCGCATTTTCCAGGTTTTCCTTTGTGTCTCAAATAGTATTAATGTAATAGTAAAAGAACGTGTTTTTTTAGTTAATATGCCTATTATGAAAAAAATTGTATAAAATACACAATATTTTTATAGATATAGATTAAAGGAATCAATAGGACCATGAATTTATTTTCTATTTACAGAATCATGTAATAATAAATATGAGAGAAATGTCATTACAATGAAAAAATAACAGGAAGAAAACAAAACACAAAAGCTGGATACCAACATACTTTATTCTCACATAAATTTCATTGAATTACTTGAGTAGCTTTTCAGACAAAAATGCGAAACAAAGTGATCCCGTGCTGATCCATCTCATTTATTCTGACGGAAATGTTAGTAGCATTGTATGTAAACTACTGCTTTTTCTTGTTTTATACACATTAGTATGTTTACTGATTTCCCTGAGGATAACAATTTCTTTGTTTGAACAAGATAAATGGACATGCGTATAATGAATACGATCGTTTAAATATGCCTCAGTGATAACATAACCATTGTTTTTACCGTTAAACAGTAAGTTGGAAGAGTTCTTTTTGGTTATGGCATAACATGCGAAACAATCGATATATTTTATTTACATGATAATAAAAAACAACGACTTCATACAATTCAGGTAAACAAGTGTACTATGTTTTACATGAAAGTTGAATGCGGTATATTTATATAAGTTATTTGAATTATTACGAATAGAAAACTAATTTGAATTTATACAGCAAAAATTTAAAAAAAACAGCCCCGTCAAACACGAGTAGAAACTACACTATGAGGATTCCGTACTCATTTGGGGCCAAGTAAGCATTTAAAATACATAATTTCTGTTAAATTATTAACAATTTCAAATGTTTTGTTCAACAAAACATATTGTCTACTATATATCATACATGCTTAAAAACATGGTGTATATTTAAAAAAAATATAGGTTGTTCGTTATAATTTTCCTTTGATAGTCTATTCAGAATTTACCGATCTTGTTTTTTTATGATTCAGTAGTTTCGAAAGTAGATGTGGCCTAATTTTCATATAGTTTTAGAATACCTTTTAAATGAGCAACTTAATATTATGACAAAATTATTAAATGCAATTTTCCTCATGAGACGTTCATTTCAATGGTACGCAATTGACGTAAAACTTAAAAAAAATGTCTGAACGCTCTAGTTACCCACTCCTTATTTCTTATATGACTATTTTGGAAAGATAACTGGTGCAAAACATGTGCGTTAATAATATATATTACTGAAAGTATAGTGTCTAAGAAAATAGACTGAGACAGAAAGAAGGACAGATACACGAACAATAATCCGTTTTTACTTTTGAAATTCTCGATTTTGAATGCTTTTTACATCCAGTTCTAACTTTCAAAATTTGATTTGTTACATTATCCTTATATTGATATTATTAGTGATATTAATTATAACCAATCCGACTTAAGTTTCATCTCAACGAGGTGGACCCTTACCGTCCATATATAAATGGTAAAGAAAGTAAAATTGTTTCAAATAAAAAGCTAGATCTAGATTTTAAAAGAAAATAATATACCAGATATTATCGAGATTTGGACACAAATTGCTGGATTCAAAACCCAGACTACTAAAACATCACACCGAAGCACCTCGTACGTAGAACAATATTTTCAAGATCGTATCGTTTTTTGTGTTCTTTTATATATGCATTGATAAAGTTCAATTTCAATATTTGATTATAAAAACGATGAATAACTTTAGCATATGAGTTATGAAATAATGGCTACACAAAATTATCTAATATTATGGTTATGTTACGTTAAGGCCTTTTACAAAGCAGACGAAGTCCAATTCCGACATTGAATCCAACTATTGTACAGCACTCTTGTTTTATCGGATATAAAAAATGAGTAAAGGAGTTACGAATTCCTATTCGTAACTCGTTTACTCATATTTGATAACATTTTTATAATATTTATAGCTACGAACTTCATGCAAATTCAGACTGGGAGTTGAATTGCTAGTTCAGGTCAGATATCGTGACATAAATAACAGGTATTCAGACAGCGTCAAATTACCTCCCAGTTATATGTCAAGGTGACACTGAACTAGCCAGATAGAAATTGCTGTTTCATGGAACTGCTATTTATAACTTTCAGCAACAGCTTTCATATCATAGGATAATGTCAGCGCTCCAGATGTAAATTTAACTCATCAATGGTATTTATTATTCACTACAGAGCTGTCTTGAGCTCAATATGCCAAAAATTAAAAAAAAGAATTTCTATCATCCTTTTAGAATATATCATTGCTTCCTGATAATCAATCTTTAGCTGATGATAAAAGTATAATGTAGAGGATAACGGAGAGCGGACTGAGCTTTCGTTAATATTTGGGGTAAATTATCGGATATGAGGTTTGTCAATGGAACTTGGACAAATAATGTTCACAATAAATTCTAGGTAACCTATACACATTTTTAGTACAATAGTTACCAGGATTAGTGTCTCCTTGTATTTTGTTTACTTTCATCTTTAATGTTGATATGTAGGCATAATTATTCAGACATAAATTGATGTAGAACGTAAATCCTTTAAAGAGTAAACCAAGGCAACCATACCGTTTTAATGTAATACATCCTTTTTAATTATGAAAATATTCGTCTTTCAAATATTGTCTCATTCAATGATAGTTCGTAATTAAAATATTTGTAATTAAAATATTAGATGAAAGATAAGCTTACTTTTAAAATCAAATACATGTAAAATTGGAAGAAGAGAAACGACTTGTATGCTTCAAGTATCAAGTAAGTTTAGACCTACCTATACGTGTTTATTTATTTAGCGCAAAGTGAAAATGTGATACATGATTTGAAGCAACAATAAAATCCAAATTGATATAATTGTTTGGCAACCCTTTGCTAAAATTGGGTTCAATTGATTTGTATATGCAGAGAATTTATATATTTGAATTAAAATTAAGTATATTTGATACGCATATGATTTCGGTTGTAACCAAATTGTAAATATAAGGAAAATAATATCACTGTTCAAGGTCTGAAATATTCCTTAAAATTTAATATTAGGAAACATTCAATCTCATAAAATTTGACATTTCTATTTTATTTTTATGATTCTGAAATTCTCATTTTTTAATTTAGTACCATTTTCTATGCATTATTTTTTAATGTACATAATATGAAGCACTTGAAAAAAATTAAAGCACTCGGAATGTATTGTCGGTTATTTCAATAGTTTCCAAAATCATCAGTAGAATTTTACACCACCTTGATTTCTTTTCATTTACCATATAAATAGATAAATTATATGTTGAATTAAACATATTGTAACAATTTTTACACCTGTCTAATCCGTCCTTGTGGCTAAGTTCCATACGTAGTTCTATACAAAGCTACATCAGAGCATATAGCGCCTCCAACAAGAAAATACTCTGATGCATTTGACAACTCTAATTCGTAAATTGTACCGCACTCTGGTCTTACAGTTTTAGATTATTCTCCATATAGTAAGGACTTTGCAAGGTGCAAAGTATTCGATTATTTTGGATTATTGGAGCGATTTTGGATTATTTTGCAAAATGTCAGTTAAAGAGGCGACGATTTATATCTGCAGATGAATTAGTGGGTATTTGGTACGAATCCCGTGCGTCTTTTACAAAGAACCGCTGTGATGAATTTTTAATGGTTTGTGTACTTGGAAAAATTTACTAATTATAATGGATTACATATTGGAAAATATTGATATATAAGTTGTACCGTCGACTCCAAATTAAATTTTGTTTCATTACAAAGCGTTTTATTAATAAATAAAATTTTATGCAAATCTTATGCAGTTACTTAGATATATGTACATATAAAAAAGAAGTTACTTAACAGTTTTAATGTAATATATGAATACGCAAGTGAACTGACTGAAGAGTCTGAAAAAAAGCTAGACATTCCATCTCAATTAGTCAAGAGCTGGGCTAGAATGAATTCTAGGGTGACCGCCCTGGTGAAGCATGCCCAGTATTTGTACATTGATGTAAACTTTGCATTTTGTTTACATTTCAAGTTGAAATAGAACCCGCGTTAGTTTTTATTACACGTTTATATACTATTCAATAAACATTTGTCTCGAGCTACTTGTTAGAACAACTTGATATTGGGTCTGATAAAATATATACCTAATCCTAGCATAATATTCGATATGTACCGGTCGTGCTAGTTTGTATGAATAGAGTTCTTTCTCTTCTTTCTCTACTTCCTTCATTTTATAGCACTGATTGATCTTAAGTTTGTAATTATATTTACATAAAAGAAATTGAATATATTTGGTGTCAATTTTGTAGAAATTCATTGTTCACAATTAAATAAAACTGATGTAGTATTATTTCTACTTTCTATAAGTTCTTTGCCACGGCCTAGGTTTCATTGTATTACAAAATCTTCAGGTGGGCTATTAGCAAAGATCTTTGCTAATAGCCCCCTGAAGATGTTGTAATAGAGCGAAACCTGGGCCGTGGTAAAGAAATTCAAAAAAGTAAAAATAATACTACATCACTCAGTCAGGGAAGGAATTCTAAAATGCATTCTGATCTCTAATTGCTATTATGTTTTTTAATATATCAAAATTATAGATTTGTTTATGAACAATAAAAAACCTCAAATTTAGATCGTTCTTATGTAATAACTGATAAACATATAAAGATCAATGAGTGTATATCGCCATAAACTAATCTTAAGGAATTAATCTTGATACATATTACCTACCAAAACATAGACAATCGATATTGAAAAAAACAAACAATTCTCCAATCTTTCGTAATTTAATACTGTTATGAGTATCTAACCGTTTCCACCGAATTTCCATATTTCATATGATAGAATATCTAGTCTTTAGCTCGTGATGATAAATGTTTGATGTTCGGGAGCTTATTTATGTAACGACTTCGAAAGCTTGTTATCGACCAAGTTTCCATACAAGTCAATACGCGAAAATGAATTTCTTGCTCTTCCTTCTGACGTCACAAGTTGCTGCGTACGGGCGGATGTTATGAATAATATAACGAATTATTCATATAATAAATCATGAAGTAGATAGTTCGCAGAGCAGCATGCGTAATAATGGAGGTAATAAGCATATTATATTGAGATAGAAAAACAGGTAAAACTAATGAACGTTTTATGAGTACAATTAATGACTGAATCATTAATTATCTTATTTATAGACCAAATTACGGATAATTCATATATAAATCAGCAGTCATTTTTTCACTAAGGAAATAATTTATTACTAACTGAATCAATTAAGGTATTAGAATCTATAACCCAATAATGATTGTGTATGCCATGTATAATTGCCCCAATATACTATCAAGATGTCTACTTCAAGAAGACATACTTCAAGATGCCTGCTCATTAGCATTCACCGTGGCTTAGTTGTTTGGATGGTTGTGCTATACAAAATTCTTACCTATGAATTTTGTTATGAGATTGTGAGTTCAAATATCCAAGAGAAAAAAATCTGTCAACCACGAGGGAAACTCGTACTACGAGGGTTCCGTACACATTTAAACATTTATAAATATTTAATGGTACATAATATTCCTATTACACTATTTACAAAATATTTGTTTCAATGACGGAATTTGCCTACTGCATCTTTCGCAGGCGCATATTTTAAAAATATTTTCTTATGTGATATAATTATACATTAACAATTTTCTTTTTACTTGTGCTGTGAAACCTTGCTTCATGCCAAATTTCATGATTGTGGAAATATGCGGCGTAAATGATTGTATTTTTAAGGTCCTTCTTGATTACTTTGATTTAGAAGATTTTTACAGGTCCAAGGGACCGTAGACCTAAGCATTTGAAAATAATTTCAACTTGATACTTCCACACGTTCCTGATAAATAGGGTCTTGACAGACAGACAGACGACCAACGAAATGATGAGGGTTCCTTTCTTCCTTTTGAGATGCGGTACCCTGAAAATTGATATGACCAGAGAATAGCTCCGTCTTCGCTTGATTGATATTTGATATTCTCTTTATCAATGAAATTAAAATAATCGTAGATATCATTCTGCTCATCCGGTAAATAAAATATTTTGGCGATAAGTTTAGAATTAGAACGGTAGTCATTTTCATTTCATTTATGTCGGTATTACTGTTGAAACATACTCATAAAATAATAGTAAATTTTAATAAAGTTATTAAATTGATATCACAAATTAGGAAACTGCAAACAATGGGTATGCACACATATATATATATATATATATATATATATATATATATATATATATATATATATATATATATAAACTTTCGCATGTAATGTTTTCTTTCATTTACATTGAAAAGTATTTTACTAGTTTTACTACAAGCGTTCCACAACGTTGTTTTGGTGGAAATTTTGTTTTGAGTAGTTTCAAATCAGCAGACGGCATGACTCAGCGACCAAGATTCATTTAACTGAAGCGATCGTAATCAGGTATTGCAACAGAAAATTAAATTCTGTAAATAAATGATACGTATATTCTTGTTTAAATCTACGTTGAGCAACGTAGTTATATACACATTTGCATGTTTTGTGAATTGTTTGTAAATTATACCAGACTGGCTGTTTGAACATTTGACGGTTAACATGTTAATTACAAAAAAATTCAAAATAAAATGTTTTACTCTCTGTTTTAGTTACTACTTCTTCTATACTTAGCGGGATAATTTAAGATCAAATAGGAAAGTTGAGTCTTTTAATCTTACAATGTTTCTTAAAATTACATTACTTAATTATATTTTATCGAATCAGGCAACATGAAACAGTTTGCACAATTTCAAAAGTCTTATTTTTTATAAATATTATTTTCGTTTCATTTACATATGTAACTTTCTGTTTTTCTGCAAAAAAAAATTACGCTTGTGAATTAAACGTCTGTAGATAAAAATATGTTAAATAGATAAAAGTTTTAAAAGAAGTAACATCCGTCCTGCCGTTTTCTTCGCATCCCAAGTAGAATGTGTTGATGGCAGTTCTCGCATTGAAATTTTTATGTTGTCTATGTCGTTGTATTATATTGGTACACGGGAGTAGCATTAACAGATTTTTTGATGTAATAACTTTTTTATGTAATACGCAATATATAATGTATAGTGAGTTAAAGAATAAATTACAAAAGTTATTTTATTTGAAATTGTATAATGAATGTAAAAGCTGACTTTCAAAGAAGAAAAAAGTACAATAAATAAAAAAATTCAAAACAGAAAACTAATTTTAAGTTGGTATCATAAATTTTTTTTTTATTATTAAAACCGTCATATTTGTTATTTTTTTATGTCCTTAATATGTAATTTTAATTTCAATAATTTACATTTATTCTTTTTGGGAAATTTATACAATAAATAAATTGTGAAGTTAATAAAAAAAACAGGAACAAATAAATCTGAAGACATTTCACCTGAATAATTGTTTCTTCAAATCTAATGTTTTATAATAAATAATCACGAGCAATAATTTTTATTCAAACACGTTACTTTTAATGTGTATTCTCTTATGTTATATCAGAAAAGTTGTCAAATTTTCATCGTTGCCAAATTACAATTGTTCCGATAATACGCATCTCCTTCTTCCAATAATTCTCCGATTTGATTCATATTATTCTATTTATTTATCGGCTTATAAAGTAAACTACAGATATTTGTTCAGTAACTATTTTTATTCGTCAGCAATCCTTTTATATACATTCGTCAGCAATCCTTTTATATTCAAATGATTTGTATCCTATAATGAATATACCATTCTCAAAATATTTTAAATTTCTTTATCATGATACTAAATTTACTGAATAACACTTTGTCAAAAAATAACACTTTTCCATTCTAAAGCTTCCGTTCATTGCAGTTTTTATGACCTATAGCACGTCCTGTTTAAAAAGTGTATTCAAACACAATGCGATGGTATCCACATCCATTTTTTCAGTTACTTATTAAACATATACCCTCATCAAATTTCTCATCATATTGTGACAAATATTGTAAAAAGATTACCCTATTTTTACCACAGTTCCTTGCGTCATACCGTCATTTTGCCTGGCCCTCCGCAGACCGCCTTTCCTTCTATCATAGAGACGTGTAATTTATATCAAATTTATTCCATAGCCTATACTACAGTAATTATAATCGATGAGCAGAGTTGTAATTCGAATGCTAGAGCTTTTTCGTGAAAGAGCTTTTACTGAAATCACGTGGTAACGAAAAAGTGTTTGGGGCAACCTAATTTTACAACCGTGCTTTCATGTTTTGCAGAAAACTAAAACTATTCCGTATGCACTGACATATATTTGTATTCTTGACTTAATATTGCAAAGCTACAAAATAAATAAATTGACTGATGAAACATTATTATAAATTTCTAAATCGATTAAATTTCTACTTTTTTTTATCAAGTTACATGCAAATAAAACGAAATCAAATTTCTATATTAGAAGAGAGGTAACGAATGTACTTCATGTCTACATTCGCATGAAACAAGAACAAATTTCCTCACATATTTCAGCAGCGCATTAATTTTCCGCTCAAAACAATTTCCCATTGTTAGTCATAGCCGGGGTCAACCTAGGCATTTCAACTCAATTTCTAAACTCTTCTTCCGACTTATCGCGCGTTTGCGAAATTGAAAAGAACATTTTTTGCGACAGAACTTTATCAATAGCGGAGATATTTTATATTTATCAAAATATGGAAATAATAATCATAACGTATTTTATTTATTTCACGTAATATTCTTTATATACATTATATATTACAGCGATGAGCGAATATACTTCTGATTGTATGTCCATGTAGTTACGAACGAAGTAAGTTAACGTCATAATTGAGACATATATTATTTAAATTAATTGGAACAACGGACGTTATACGCGAACTTCATTACTTTTATCTACACCAAATACAGTAAACTAAAATTGAGACAAAATTCATAATAATGTGGTAAATTTTTTTATTTTCTTAATAATTTTTGTGACCTCATAAGAAAATTTACTAAATTTGGATATTTTAGTCTTGTTAGTTTCACAATTCAGTGACGATTATCTTTCAATGAAATTATTTTTAATTAAATTGTATTTTTACTTTTCAGTTTTTTTGACGTAGTCGGGTTTTAGATTTTAACAGCTTCGTTTTCATTTAAATCTTACTTGTAGCTTATTTTCATGCATAGTTCAGATAGAAATTTGTACTATTATTATTTGTGCTATACTTTCCCATTTTTTCATGTTCATGAAAAAATTTGTTGAAGAAACGTCATTATTATTATTAAAGGCCTATCTAATGACATCCTTTTTGATAAGGTCGTGAAAATTGTTTTTTTGTTTGTCTAAAACTTTACTCATACATTAAATACAAATCGATTGATATTTCATTTGTTAAAATCGATTTAATAGTTTTCGGCTACGATTTAACACTCGTAGACTATTAAATTCATTACCATTCTTTTTCTGCGCCGTGGTCGAAGAAAAATACCTGGGTCGTAATATTTGCACAAAATATTCACGTGTTCTAACACCTTTCTCGTCATTTTTTCTATTCATTAATCAAACTGAAATAAAATCCTTTTAGTAGTTACTGAGAAAATCATGAACTTGCAGACAAATGTGTCACGGGGCATGTTTTTTAACAATCATAAGGAGTAAAAATAAATTCTTCACCCTGATATACAAATGTTTAACACTTTGTGTTTATGGTCGTTTTAGTTTAGATAACTAAACTTTTAACAAAATAAACTCAAATTTACTTCTCATCCCAGGTAATTATTGATGTATATGCATATTATTTTCGTAAACATTCGATTTCATTTAGTCCTTTGGTCCATATTTCTACTTTACTTACTCCTTTGGTATATTAAGTATTTTGATTTTTGTTAATAACTTGTTAGTGTGCAGAGTAATTTTTGGAATTTTATTTTTAATTTCCGATATGCTTATATTCGTAACAAACAATATTATAATTTTGAAATTGTAATTATATATGAAATCGTAAAATTAGTTACGCTGAATTAATCTTAACTTGGTAAAACATTCTTATTTGGATTAAACCTTTTTAATAATTCTAATAACTAAAAACCGTCTATAATTCTGAATTAAATTAAATTATGAACATAGTATGAGATTTGCGGTTAAAACAATATTAAGCATTTTTCTATTTATTTATTTATTCTTAATTTGAAAATGTTCACACTACTTAAAATTCATAACTTTTAAAGGCGAATTCTGTTCTAGATTTAAAGAGCTTGTTGAATATATATTATTTTCTATCGACATATGTTCAGTCGTAATCTGTTACATTTTCATAACATTAAACTTTCGAATGAACTCTGGTAAAATTATGTCGCATACATTCATCAGCGTTACTTACGAATTGTAATTCAAAACTTCCCTTGTAAGAAAACAAACCATCATTTCTAGATATAGTATTTTCCTATTCAATTGCTTACAGTTGAGTATAGAGGTGATCTACATATATTAATTTTTTTGTTAATTTAATGCACATGATAACAACGCTTATATAATGTATTTTCAAAGTTGACTCGGCCAAACGTCCCACGTGCCTTAAGATTAATCGAGTATTTTTATAAATATTCGATTGATATTGCGCACATTATTATATTGTTACGAACGATAAGACGAAGAAATTTGGATAACATTTATGGTCATATCCGGTGAGATGTTATGTTCGTGGGGATTTTCAGTTTATCCTAATAATTATCTTAGCTGCCGTTATACCATTTATCGGTTTAAGTTAAAATGTTTACATAATGAGGTTTAATAGAAGAATCCTCAAAAATAATGTTACGTTCTATTCCTAAATAAAGTTGACATATTTTTGAAGGCAGCTTTTCAAACTGCAGTTAGAGCTTTACTAGACAAGGTTGTATATTTTATTAATGCTAACAATATTTAGATATCTATCAACATTTATGTGCTAAAATGTTACTCAATCAACTTTTACGTAGTGTATATTTTATACACCACTGCTTGCGTTTTCTCTCTTTCTTAGTGATTAGGTATTATCAAAACATTGTTCTATATAAAATATTTAATGCTTTACAATCATGAAGAATCACAAACATTTTTTTACATTCGAAAGGATTACAAATTGTTTCGATGTATCCTGTACTGAGAGTGGCTACTGTAAATAAAAAAAAAATTAATGCAGTGTGACACGCATTATATACGATGTGATGGAATTTTATGGATGGCAGGAAAATCAACAAAATAGTCTATTTGAAAAAGCCTATTCAAATATTATGCTGTTTAATGTACGGAGGATGCAGGAAGTGGTAAGGCCTTAAAAACAACCACATACAATTTCATTTAATGACATTAATGTTAAACATTATAAAATCTAAAACATGCCAAACATTTTTTTTGCGCTCAAACTGGGATAATATTTTGTTACTGGACCAAATGACTTAGTCAATATGCCTCCTTGAAGTTACGCGGAGTCAAATAGAGCATACTGTTTTCTGTTCGGAATGCGTTTTGAACATGTTGTCTACTCAAATTAGTAGGTAGCATTTTACTTAACACTAAATTTATAATGCTCTTACAACACTGCGCAAAAGCGAGCGTTATGTATTATGGATTCCCGTATATAAGATTCTTTATTCTCTCGTAGCGACGAAATAACCTATTTGATTTTAAAAAATTAAAATAGCGTTGGTAATTTTTAAATTTGCGATATGAAAAAAAATATATGTATTATAACTTTTATATGTAATATCATGGAAAATATATAATTTAAAAAGTTACAAAAGGGGATAATAACATAGTTATTAATTTTATGGCAATAGTGACAAAAGTGAAAGATGATAAGCGCTCGTCAGGCTCATCAGATTGCAGTGGAAGAGTAAGTTAGTGAGGGAGTAACCAAAAGGGGCACACACGTGAGAGCCCATGTTGTTGCAAGTGTATGTCTTTAAGCGCTCTTTTAATTTTAGAATTGTGGATGCTTTAACTTTTTAACTCCACGAAGTATTATAGTTATTTCGGTTTTACGTTAACGGGATTTTCACTTTACTTTTGCGAATTTAGATAGTTAAGATTAAGCAGGTACCTGCGGTAAAAATTAAATGTGACTTCATCACAGAAAACCAAATATGAGTTCTATGACTGAAAACTACTAGAGCAATTGAAGAGCTTTAGAAGTTCATGGGTATTTATTATATACTTACTGTCAGTTCCACTACCTTCGCTACAAAAAGGATTCAAATGACAAAATACAAATATTTACAAAAATTAAAAACACGACTGCGTTAAACAACTGACCTTAAAAGTGAAAAGACAAGGAGTTACAGGAGAGAGGTGATCAAGAATCCTAGCGGCATATTTCAAACTTTTTAAACTTGTTTAGAATATTTAATGAAAAGTCTACTATAATTTTTTACTTTCTATATTTCAGTTAATTTTTTAAGTCTGAGTTTCAGGGTTCAGGGTTTGAATCTTTTTAACTATTCGTTTTTTACATGAAATATTTTAACACCGCTCTGTGTCAAAATAATTCAAATTAAAATTTTACCTAGTTTCGAAATCGAAATTCAGTAACTGGAAACTGCATATTATAATTTCTATTTTATATTTGGACGACCACGTTTCTCAACTTGCTTGCTGTCTAATAAAAACGGAATTATGTGGTTTAGGTAGAAAAAAATTCAATATTCATTTAAAACTTTAGGTTTGAAAATATTATTGCATTTTCTTTATAATATATGTACCATGTGTGATATTATCATTTTTATTATAAATAGATAATACATTATAATGTTGCAATACAGCTACAGTAAATGAAATTACAGCTAGTAAATGAAACTTTTTTCCACAACTTACTAAAAAATTAAATTATTCCATTTCATTTTATAAAATTTCAGCATTTTGTACAATTAAAGTCAACAGTATCACTGTGCATCTACTGTTCTCCATAAGCTGTTTAATGTCTATCAAGTTTGTGTTAATTTGTAAAGAAAAGTAGTATTTATAAGGTTTGGCAGTGGTCGGCAATTTTAAAAATAATTGGCAATTCAAAAAATGGTTAATAAAATTTTCAAAAAATGAAATACTACGAATTTATTTTTCTTATCATCCCAACTACTGAAGATAATATAATAAATCATAGAATGTCCCATTTTCATTTTTTTAATTTGTAACTTAAAAGGGAATAAAAACAAAATCTATCTTTTTAAAAACTATTATAACTGAATATTTCAAAACTTTGTTACTTATTTTGTAAGTTACATATAAGTATTTTTACTGTGTAAAAACACAGAGATGTTTAGACGTATAAAAAACACAGACATTTTTTTCAAAAGAAGATCGATGCATCGTATTAATGAAATTGCAAGTTTATCCAAAGATATAATAGATTATGAAAACATACTATTTTTGTTTCGTCGAATTTGTGAATAAATCCTTAAGGTGAACTTAGGGCTAAAATCAAAATGGTTAAGTATTAAAAATTTGCTAGAGTTCTCATACTTATAACATGACTTAAATTTTCATTAAAACTGAAGAGTTATTTATTAGTTTTAATAGAAATAACCACACAAGATAGCGTAAAATTGTAGGCTCTTTGCTTTACTCGCTGGGTTGATTACCAGTGCGATAATTTTTACTTTTTTGTCTTTGATTTTGAAGTACTTACTTTAATAGATTAAAATTCTTATTCTTACATTTAATGCAGTTTTAAATTATACATGCTTTGTATACTCATTTATTCAAGTAGGCTGAATAATCTCCTTATTAGTGACAGTCATAGAATACGTGTATCATTAGGTGAAATAAATTGGTCTTTTTATATATGTATCAAATATGTTTTTTTTCTTAGTTCAGATAGGACCAAATTTTTAAACTCTGGTTTGAAATAAATCTAATATTAGTTAAATATAATCTAATACAGTTATTTGGACAAAAATTAAAAAGCCCACTTTTTAAATTTTAAATTATCCTCCATTTATCTTTATTTGTATAAACATGATATTATAAGAAGATGTGGTCTTTGTAACACTAATATAATAAATATTGAATCAAATAAAGATGCACTATTAGTCATAGAAACATATCTAATTAAATAAAATGTGGGTAAATTGACACAAAGCCAAGAAAACTACGAACCACCAACAACTGAAATAGAATAGCGAACGCGATTGTAATTACAACCCCCTCTTTGTGGTCTAGAGTTGTTAAATTAGTCCTCCACGTATAACTGGTGAATAATCCTTAACAAAATGACAGCGTTGGCTCTGCCATCGACATAGAGCATGCGCGTTTCCACAGATGGCGTTAACGAGATAATGATTGCAAACTATGCCTTTAGTAACTCATTAATTTATATTGAACCTAATGCGAATCTACGCCTTGAAGAGAAATTGTTTGTATAAATTGATCTCTACTTTTTCCCGCTTATGCAAAATATGCAGATATTGTGGAAACCCATCTACTTTTGTACTTTTATAACCTTCTTGTTATTGGAGTAATGTTCATTTTCCCGTTTTTTTATTTATCACCTAATATGTTTCTTCCTTTTTGAAAGTGTTGTAATACCTTTGTAATTACCGTGATATGACAAAATGATAAGACATAAAACGAAAACAATATTTAGAAGAAAAATACAATAAGAGTTGGAAAGAAATTTGGAAGTCTAATTTAGCAGACTATTACGAAAGATAAATTAATATTGTTTTCATTAGATTTAGAGACAAAATTTGGCAATCCAAGTCAAAGTATCACATGATAGCTAATGGAAAATTCTGCTTTGATTTTTCCTTTGTCTTAACTCACAAAAATTTATTTATAGAAAATGTGTTTTTGCCCATGATGCAATTTTTGATACTCACATCAGCAACAAATGGAAGCCGTAGCACTACAGATGGTCAATAACTGTTGCTATTTTCGACTGTTGGGTTCAATCGTAAAGAGCGAACTCTCGTATGATCCGACCTTCAATAAAACCGCCACGATTCTTATAAAGACCATATGAGTTTGAAACAAAAATTTTATTTTGAAGTCGAAAATAAACACGTGTAATGTTTATATTTCAAGTTCATTCTTCGATGACGCTTAAATCCGTGTCATGCGACTTCGAAGAATTTCAAATATAGTTTGAAAGGATACGACTAGAAAAGAAAAGGTGTGTAAATAATTTAACTGCCAAAAATCATCAGCATACTAAAATCAAATACAATTTATTAGACAAAATATACAGATCAGATAATTATGACTAGGAAGCTAAAATTTATCCAATCATTAAAACGGATTTTTTTAAAATAATTTCGTCAAATAAAAGAGAAAGGTTTATGTTATGCCTGCGAAAAGCAAGGTTGCTCTAATAAACCACATTTTCAAATAATTTGATAAGTATGCAAACAAGAATGTTTAGATTATATCAGTTAATGAAGATATTGAGATACATTTTTCAAAATTTGTTTGTTTTATATTAATGATTGAAAGATGATATTGAACAATAATTACGTAATTACAAGTGCAGTAAAATAAAATTAGTTGAATTAGCTAATAGTATGTATTTTCAAGCATTTTAAAAAAATACTTTAAAAAAATAAGTAGTCGAAAAAAAGCTTTGTTAGTTTTCTACCTATTTTAGATTAATATGAATATTGAGCCATTAACATTAATTAAATTCAAAGGGATTTGGTAAATTTTATTGTTGAAGACTAATAGCTTATTTCTACTTCTTAAGGATATAATTAAATTTTATGTGGTTTTATAATTTATTTTTTTTTTCATGAAAAAGATTATGAGTTTTATTTTAAAAAAATAATGTTATATACCCTCCATAATATTTATATCGTATACTGAGAACGATTTCCAAATTGAAAAAGTATAACCATATACAAAATGTGATTTTATACAGATAGTTATATTTTTCGAGAAATTTAAAAAAACATCTCTAAAACTAATATTTATTGTTTTATTTCGGGACATTAAAATAAATCATTTACGCTACGGAAACTTAAAATACATGAATACTGATGAAAAGCATTCGTAGAGCTAATATACAACCACGCAATTAAAATTTTGATCTTGCAATTTTTCGATAAATTTGTATATATAAATATGTACTAAACATGAATCAACCCATAGAAGAAAAAACTAAACAACTAGAGTCTACTAGAAACTGTACATAAGTATACACAACCTAAGTAACACAATAATGAAATAATTTGAATGCTCATTTTAACGAATTTGGGCGAATATACAGTACATAACTTCATCATAACGCATATATGTATGTGTATGTGTGCGCGCGCGTGTGTAACACACACAAATATACACACATATACATGTATTCTATGGCGATCTGGAAATAACATTGGGAGATTTGTATTTAAACCGACTAGAAGTTTTTGCATGAATCCTTAAGAAACAAAATAAACAAAACTTTCCTGTTTTTAAAGTTAGTAGGATTTTTTTTTATTAATTTATTCACGATTTACAGATAAACAATAATAGAATGTGGCCCCATGACGCAGGAGAGTTGATAATAATTCAAAATATATAATATTAAGATCCAAAACCAAATACCTATTCATATTGTGACATCCTGTAAATAAGACAAAATGTGTCAAAGGATGGATTGAATTTAATGCAATAGAACAGCATTATCATGCTTGAACGACGAGGCGGTCCGTATAAATTAGGCTGGTGTATTGATGGAAATTTAATGTCCGGAACGGCAGAGATGATCTAATGCATTTTTAATGTCGATTTCCTCCACTGTTTAACGTCAGTGTTTCAAATAATTGAATTTAAATCTGCAGAATTACTGTCAATTCATATAATAAAACGTAACGTGATTCGAGTGCGTTTCACTAATTTTATCAGTCGTTAATTCATAAATTATTAATGAAAAATTAAATGTCAATAATACATGAGGGTACACGTCGTTTGCTAATTTATTCCATTGTGTGAGTTTTGGAGATATGATAAAAGTTTTTGCAATAGCCAGGAATATACATTTTTACTTGGAAAAATAGCTAAGTAAACATATAAAGATATGCAAAGATGTATAAAATAGTTTCTATGTTATTAGAGAGCTAACTATAAGTATTAAAAGGCATGAAGTATTAAAAACATACAACTATTTAAAGGCATGAAGCACTAATACCGTGAAGTCAAAACAAAGAATGTAATTTATATGTCTGTATTAATGTGTGTATATACGTAAGCGTGTGTATATTCAGGCATGTATATATCTATATAATTAGCTTCGTTAAACGTCGCTTGAAGTATATACGGATATCAATAAGATTTAATTAAATTCCTCGATCAATATAAATAAGATTTAATTAAATTCCTCGGTATATCATGACATTCTTGATCATATATATCCTATATTATCAAGAATGTCATAAAGATATACGTATATGCTTTAAAAATGGAAAAATAAAATATTTTAACAAAAAAATTGAACCAACTTCAAATAACCACCGAATAAGAAGCACACCGCAAAATATAAATAAATGAAACTACAAGTATTTAGTTGGACCCTTCGCGGTACGATATCGATGTAAATACATTTGGAAAACACTGCGACTGCTGGAGATTTTTGGAGCCACTGCCGAGTGAAATGTAGCACTCGTTTGTGTATGTTGGTACATGTATCAGAGACAACGACATAAGAAAAATATGGTAATATTGCAAACAATATAAGAAAAATATAGTAACAGAGGATAATGAGTCAATGTGGTAAGTAGATTCAAAACAAAAATATATATTGAAAATGGGAAATCTAGCTGTGTGAATCAAACATTTTAATGGAAGATAAAGTTTACGTACATTAATATAAAAACGGTCAATGACGAATCAGGTACAAGTATTTAAGATTCCGTGCCTCGTTATAAATAAAATTATTTTATCATAGATCATCATTAATACGGATTTCCTAGCGTAATAAATAATTTTTAATGTTTTCGCTTGCTCAAATATCAAAAGCACAAAAAGTTCGTTTAAAAACTATTATATTCAGAATCATTTTCATAGTTTTTCTACAACCTTTGCGTATATATCTAAAATTTTTTTTAATAATTTCAGGTTTGATATTTTTGGAAATACAGGACTTATGAAAAAATGTTTTCGAGACACTTATAAGTAACCCTAAATCCTGAAACATTTATTGCACTTTTAACTCACTTTTGTCCACTAAATGTAAACACTCAACTTTCGTTGACTAAATGTTAAAAATTTTTCGAGCAGTAAATTTTGCTTCTTTCCCTTCACAAATTTTTTTTATTGTTATATGTAGAGATTTGCACGGGTTAATATATTGTATTACTATGTCTAGTTTTACGTTTACATGTCAAGCGGTCTCTGAGAAAAATGGCTGTAGTATACGGACAGATGGAAATGTGAGTAATTTTGTAAAGATTTCTTTTTTCTTTTGAAAGTGTTGAAACATAAAAATTACGCTAACGGAAAGAAAAGACCGGAAAGAAAATTCGCGAACCCATGACCACGCCACAATTAATTAAATGTAGTTAGGTGATTTACGCAAGGAAATGTTGATTTTACCTTGCCAATATCAATCTTGCATATTTTAGCGATATAAAAAACGACAAGAGCCGTACACAATATTAATGCACTCTTATCATAAAATCAAATGTTGTCGCAATGAAAAATTGATTATTCCCGTTGTGACAAACGACGGGAACATACTAAAAGAACTGCAAGGAAATTAATAATTTCCGTGCAGCTTCGGTTGCAACGTGTCGCGTCATTTACGCGGTTTGTGTACTTATATATGGAGTATGTGTGTTTGTGTGTGTGAATGTATGTGGGTGTGTGGGTGTATGTGCGTGTGTGCGTGCGTGTGTGCTTGCGTGTATGTATGTATGTCAATATATACTTTTTCATTGCTTCATTACTTTTCCGCGACACGAACATGGATGGAGTTGCTGAATAAAAACTGTACACGTAAGTTATCACCTCTGTTACTAATATAATTACTTACTTAATAAATTTGTCGTGATTTGATGTAATTTTATAATAACAAGTATATCATTTTATTAAATTTTGAACTTCGAAGGTCTTAACCCAAAACATTTCAAGTGCAGAAAATCATGACAATAATCAAGTCTGTGAAAGAAATATCGTGTACTTGTATGGAACATATGAATTAAACCGTTCGACATTAAATGGAAACGCAGTCAGGGCTAGTTGTCACTAACACTGTATAGAAGTCAAATAAATAATTACGCCAAAAATTTAAAAAAATCAAACAAATTAAATAACAGAAACAAAACGGAAACACATTAGCGATATTAATGTTACGCAATAACCGCGACGGCACGCGTTTTTTGTTTTTGGCGGCATCGGTAGTTTGTTATTTGATTTATGGTGCACTGTTGAAGAATACCTTATGGTATATGGAAATTAATTTAATGTCGAACGGTCAAATCTACACTACATATATGGAAAATAAGTAATAAAATATGGAAGCAGCATTATTGAAAAATCTGTTTTGCGGCATGTATACGTCTCTCATCATCATTGTATAATCACTGTTTGATTTCGAAAAGTAATGTTTATTAGGAGTCCTATATTAGTTTACGAACCTTTTTAAGGTATTTCTTATTTAATAGCAGAGTGGAAACATTTCCTTAGATAAACACACACTCAACATACACAGGTTTGTGTGGCACCTGCAAACATGCGTGCGTGTATGTGTTTGCATATATGCGTGAGTGTGTATGTATGTACGTGGGTGCGAATGTGAGCACGTGCGCTTAGGCACTTGTAAGCCTAGGTGCGTGGGCGTGTGTGTGCGTGAGCGTGTGGGCGCGAGTGTGCATGGACACGCCTACGTACGCCTATTGGCGGGAGGAAGTATGCGTGCACAAACGCGGGTATGCGCATGAAAGCGAGCGTGCAAGCGCGTGGGTATGGGCTGGCATAAAAAAGTTATCTCGAAGCAATAAAAGAAAAAATATACGTAAAATAAATAATATGGATAAAATAAAAAAAACATTAACATTCTATCTTATATTATATGAATTACAAATCACAAAAGAACCACCTAAGAATGTTCTTACGTCATTTTATTTTAGGTATTTTCGAGTCTAACCCAACATTCCTTTTTATCGCTCCCCAAATCTACTAATTTTGTTACCAATATCTTCCTCTTTACTTTGCAAAATACAAATTTGATTCAATGAAAAATTCAAATTGATATATTTCATTTATCCACATGTCCCAAACATTGAAGTAAATTTATTTTTACCATCGGTATGTTATTTGCGGTACTAAGCGTTCATACATAGTATTTCCATTAAACTATTTACAAATAGTAATACCGCTTTTTATCTTGTACATAAAATATTTAGTATATCTCTCATAGCCTTACAAAAATAGAATTTTTAGTTTTGCGATAAACTATAGATTAATTCCTAGCAGTGCTGTTTTTTTTCATAATTTAATTTAGCAGTCTCGGTGATGAAAAGTGGACGTATAGAAGGTGAGTCGTTCTTTGTGAGTATTTTCAGAAATATCTTGCCTACAATAACTCGTTATATTCAAAACCCGATTATATTCAAAACTGAAAAACAATTCTCGGAGTAATTAATTAGCTTACCTAAAAATTTCCACGTAAATATATTTGATGATCTCACTAAATACGGAAATTGTTGTATATCTTATCGTATTATATGTGGGTTAATACTCGTATACTTTACGCAATTTCAAGCTTTTATGTCAAAATTTCTACGACGTGACGTAAGTGATCTTGCGCGGGTTTCTCGTTTCTCTTTTTGAACTACGGAAACCTAATGCTGTGTTAAATACAAATAGAATGCTAAGGCGGCTCCACGTACGGTTCTATGCTTATAGTTTTAAAGATAATAAAAGCTTATCTGTTAAATTAGTTACATATATTAATTTTTGAGTAATGAAAAAAAAATCGAGATAATTTTCCTTAAACTATATGAAACATCTAAACGATTTGTTGTTGTTAAACCAGCAGATATTACGTAGATATGTTTTATATTGGTATTCCAATTACTTCAGAAGACAGAAGGACGTGGGAGTAAGGTTGATTAAATATTCACATATTACTTAGCTTGAAGCTCTCCCATAACGTACCTGATGCCTACATACACACGTAAGCTAAATTATTTTTTTGTCGTCAGATCTACAAATATTCTAATGAATGAAAAAAATTATGAATCATTTTTTAAATTTTAGTATAGAATTTTTAAACAATATTTTGGGATCTTCAGAATAAATATACAAATTATTTAATAGAACTAACTGACCCATGCAAATCATTCGAAAGTAATCAATTTATCGTTTTGTTCATATATAAATTACGAAAAAAAATTAGATCGAATGGATATCAGAACACGCATAAAATAGGATCCCATTGTTTTCTGCATTTCCTAAAATTGTTGATGCAAAATCAATGTAACTGCACTGGTTTTTCATTAGAAACCTTAATCAAATGTTAAAATTGTATTTAAAATTTTGCTTCTTTTTCTGTCGTGTTGCAATGATACCATTAAAAATAGGTAATGCAGTGGAAGGAAAGACCCTAGACTATATGTATATATATATATATATATATATATATATATATATATATATATATATATATATATATATACACATATATAAAACATCTTTATAATGTGGAATATAGTAAAAAAAAGTATTTTTTCTTTAGGATAGCCAAAGCAATATTTATTCTGAAATAATAGTGACCATTTCATTAATTATTTTACACCACATAAAATATTATATCTACTTTATTAAATTTTACTTCGTTGATTTGTCTTTGAGTAGTTTGGTAGTAGAAATCTTGGTCGTAAGCGACCCATTATTGTTGAAAAACTTACACGAGCTATATTATTTCACATTGGCTGCTAAGGAAAATGTTAAACAAATATTTTTGATGTTCTCTCAATTTTATACAGTTTGAAATTTTAGAAACTTATCAAGCAATAGTAAGGTTTGATTTTATTATATGCACACAGAAATTTATTAACAAGGATTGATGATGTGGAGAAATGAACTTACTTTTATGCTAACCAGGTTTTCACATTTATAATCGATTGATTTTAAAAATATTATAGGAGTACGTAATTATTTAAAGCACAGAATTTACTAACCTTTTTCAAGCTGCATTTCAAGCCAAAAGTATAATAAATTAAATTTTACTAAAGGGAATACTTATGATCTTGTTAGGAAAAATGTGTCAAAAACTGATGGAGTGAGCACTGTGAGCGTTTCGCAGACAATAGAAAACTTATTAAAAATTAAGGGTATACAGTATTTGTGTTAAACGATTTACAAATATTAAATTTTCTCTACGTAAATATGTTGCCTGTTACATCTTTCACGGTTACACAAATGGGGTGCATATTTATATAATGGTATTTATTGTTGTGTAAATACGAGATATATTCACATTGCACAACATATCTATCGCAGACCTAATAAACCATTTTAAAATGCAGTTATTTTTGGAGTTGATTTGTCACTTGAACGGAGTTTCCATGAACTTGTTACGGACTCAACAATGCTCATGATATTAATATCATAAGCAGGTTGACTATGATTCGTAAACTTTGATCTAAATACATAAAACTTGCTTAACTATAACAATGTTCCATTAAATTTCTTTATATTTACTACCATTGTGAATACTTTTCAAAATTCAAAAATAGTAGTTTAGATGGTATAGGGTGGAGACACGTAAATCTAAAAAGAACGCCCAAATTAATACTTAATATTTCATGAATAGATACTTTAATGAAAAAGTGTTCATGAAATACGCCCAATATATTTGAAAACCTGTACAACGATGTGCCACATAACGGGGTATGCCAAATGTTTATCCCCACTTTTCACGTAATGGGTAACTTTTTCTAAGATTTTATTTTGCTCTGAAGGCGTTATAAATATGTGTCACCATGCCAAATTTTAGACTTATAACACTAATAGCCTGTGAGCCGACTGTTATATATAGACCGACAGATGGATATAGTGAAAATAAAAGGATCCGCAATTTGGCTACGGAACCTTAAAAAATAACAGTAGTTTCTTTTTCATCTCTAGGAAGATATCTTAAGCTACTGAAATATAATAATTTTTTCTAAAAGGGTGTGCAAACCGCCATGTCGTTACTGGCGTTTTTCCAGCGAACCCAAAAACCCAACCTTCAGAAAAAAAAGTTCTAATAAAACCTTTCATAACTTTTGCGAAACGTATGTATATATTTTTCTACAATATCATTACTAAAAAGTTTAATTTTGCTTTAAGATTTACGAACCGAATGAAAAAAAACGTTAATTTTTGATATTATTGTGTCATAATCCTGGAAAGCAGCTTGCCATTTTTTATTGTGCTAAAATTTTCTTTGCAACATTAGATTCATTAATCAGTGTCAGAAAAGGTAAAATTACCTGCATCTCTGTCAATGAATTGCCGTTTTCAATGTATATATCAAAGTATGATTTTAATTTTTACAACAAGGAAAATTTAACCGTGTGAGTAAGGCAGCTAATAGTTTTTCACTTTAATTATTTGTGAATCTGTGTTTACTTTTATACAAATGGGTAACTTCACTTTTGGAGCATTGGAATGATGAAACTGAGATTTTAGTTTATCTGTACGCTACACATTGTTTGCGTGACAAATTTCAGCCTTAAACGAGTGACGAAATAGCTAGAGCTTCAATATAACTCACAAAATTTAAAATAAAATAATTAATAATTACGTTTACAGCACGGAATTTTGCGACTATTACATTTTACAGAGAGATGTTTTTATTGCTGTGTTTTTATAAAATTTTAAGTAAAGCCAGAAGTAAATAAAAATAAAATGAGTCAAGTGGAATACAAGGTTTACGAATGTTTATTTTTGGTTAATTGTGAATTTTTGATGTAAGTTAACCGAACTAATTTCATTTAAGAACTCTAGTCAAGTGCCCGGTATCTAGAATTTAAATATTTTTTTCATTCTTCATATAAAATTGTTCACATTTTTCCAACCCGTAGCTGGAAAATTAGAGAAGATGAACTCATTGCACATTATTATGAATATTCATATTTTTGCAAAGACTGATTAAAAATGAAGTTATAAATTAATTTAAAAGATTTTTTAATGCCACCGTAATAAGCGCAAAAAATATTATGTGTACCCACATTACATGCCCTCTCTCTATTACATGCCTCTTCTCTATGTTTCTATATTTAAACAATAAAAAATACAAATGTACGCATTTATAATAGTAGAACATATAAGTGTGTAACATATAGGAATGGACAGGCAGATGGAGAGACGTAACGAATAATTTTTTTACAATTTGACAACAGAATCCTAAAGGCACTTGAAGAAAGTTGAATTTTCTATTCGAGACAAAGTAAAGTTTACGAAATCACTTCGTCCGTATCTAATCATTTATATCTATAATAAATTTTACCTAAATAATTTCAAAATCTACCCAGGTTTTTACATTTATACATACACAAAAGATATTTCCGATTTGTTTATTATTGATTTATTTCAGAAAAATTACTACATTTCAGGATAATTGTTACTAAACGACTTCGCATTGTTATAAGATTATCCAATAAAATATTAAATTAGGTAAGTAATTACCTAAAGAAAAGGAAAAATTTTCGTCGATCTGAATATTAATAATAACGTATCTATGCCATTATTATTGTTTGAAAAATAAAGTGAATAAACAAATAAACAAACTAAAAAGAAGGTGAAGTTTTACATTCAACACTAACCGTGAGTATCTAAATTTTTTTTTTTTTTTTTTTATTTTTTATTTTTTTTATATCCTGCTACTTAGCGATCTGTTTGTTTCAAACAATAATCTAATGTGTTGTCAGATTTTCATCAGCTAAATTATTCTTAGCAAAGACATGCACCCAACGGTGCAATCCTCATATTTTGTCCGCGAATCTTGTCGCAAGTTCAGATACGCTATTCCTCTTAAGGCGGGAGAATCTTAGACTGCCCTCTCCTTGAAGTTCAGCAGCTAGTTCGTTCATATGTTGGTCCAGTCTGAGTTGATATTTCTTGCTGTTTATTTCAATTTCGTCCTTCACAGTTCTCAGATTTAAATCTAGGTTCACATATTTGTTGCTTATGTGGGATGGTATATTAAACATGGCTCTCATTGTTTTACTTTGGAACCTTTCAAGTATTTCGATGTTACTATGGCTGGCTGTGCCCCAAAGCTGAATGCCGTAAGTCCATATGGGCTTCAGTATCGTTTTATAGATAGCCATTTTACTGGAATCTGTCAATTGTGATTTACGGCCGATTAGCCAGTACATGCTGCGGAGTTTGCTGTCTAGTTGCTTCCTTTTAGTCCATATATGTTTACGCCAAGTGAGTCGACGGTCGAGGTGCATACCCAAGTATTTGGCGTCATCTGATTGTGGGATCGCTGTATCAAAAAGTTTTACAGGTGGGCAGGTTTTTCTTCTAAGTGTGAAAGTTACTTGGGCTGACTTATCTGTGTTGACTTTAATACGCCACTGCTGGCACCATGCTTGGATGAGAGAGATATGGGATTGGAGGCTTTCAGATGCGGAATCGGGATTATCATGTGACGAAAGAAGTGCGGTATCATCTGCGTATGTCGCTGTGGTAGTGTTGGCATAAGTAGGTAGATCTGCTGTAAATATCAAATAGAGTACTGGTCCCAGTATACTACCCTGTGGAACTCCTGACTTAATTGGGTGCATTTCTGATGTTTCGGAGTTATATTTCACTTCGTAGCATCTTTTTCCAAGATACGATTTAATCAACGGAAAAAAGGAGTGCGGTAACATTTTTTTAATTTTAAAGAGAAGCCCAGTATGCCATACCTTATCAAATGCTTGGCTAATGTCTAAGAAGACTGCGGAGCAATATTGTTTATTTTCCAATGCTCTACTTATGACATCGACCAGCCTATGCACTTGCTCGATAGTTCCGTGGCCCTCTCTAAATCCAAACTGATGTGTTGGTATTATATTTGCTAAGTGTTCCCTCATTCTGTTAAGTATTATCGTTTCCAGTAATTTTCCAATTACCGGAAGGAGACTGATAGGTCTATAAGATGACACTTCTTGAGCAGGTTTACCTGGTTTCAGTATCATTATTACCTGTGCTATTTTCCACTGGCTTGGGTAGTAGGACTGTCTTAAACATGCGTTGAAAATAGCGAGTATGAACAGTATTCCTTTTTTTGGGAGGTGTTTCAAAAGTGTCGCGTCGATAAGGTCATAGCCAGGGCATTTGCCTTCCTGGAGTTTTAGGATTTCCCGCCTCAGTTCATTTGGTGTCACATGCTTAAGTGGTAAGCACATTTGAATAGGTGTCTTTAAGTACTCCTCTATTTCATTGTCCAGATATTGATTACTGCTGGGAAACGGTTCAAAAACTTCATGTAGGTGATCAGCATATCTGTTAGCTTTTTCACTATCAGAGCGAGCCCAGGATCCCGTTTTTGTTCTTAGCGGTGTGACTTGTTGTTTGGGACGCTTTAGGTTTTTGGTAGCTTTCCATAACGAGTAGTTTGTGTCACTAGTATGTGTCAGTTTTGTGAGATATGATTGTAGATTCTCATTTGCCAATTCTTTGATTAGAGTTTTAAGATGTTGTGTGGCTTTATTTAAGGCAGTCTTGTCTCTAGGATAGTGAGTGTTTTGCCATACTCTGCGGAGTCTACGTCTTTCGTTTATACAATCCTTGATGAATTCAGGGTACACATGCTCTATAGCAGTTCCCGTTTTGTGATGGGATGTAGCCCTGTTTGCAGCGTCATGAATCAGTTTGTTTAGTCCTTCTATAGCCCGTTCTATTTGGTCAGACGTTTTCAGTGAGATCCTGAGCTGTATTTCCGTTGTGATGATATCCTGATATTTTTTCCAGTTAGTATTCTTATTGTAGATTTTAAGTGGTACTTCTGTTAGTAATATCTTACTATATACCCTTAGAACAATAGCAGAGTGGTCTGAGATAAGGTCAAAGTCAGGTTCTGTTTTAGTGTTATTTATTGCAATGTTTCTAGATATGAAAAAATCCAGCAAATCGGGTATTTTTCGTGGATCTGTCGGCCAATAGGTAGGTTCTCCAGTGGACAAGCAATCAAGATTAAGATCTTTCACAGCTTGATAGAGCGACCTTCCTCTAGTTGTTATAAGTCTAGATCCCCAGAACAGGTGTTTAGCGTTCCAGTCGCCCCCACTTATAAAGCGATGTCCGAGTATAGAGAAGAAATCTTTATATTCTTCTTTTGCCATCTGGTGTTTAGGAGGGCAATAAACTGCAGCAACGGTAATGTCCGAGCTATTGTCATACACTTTAATAAGAGAGGCTTGTATCTTGTCAGTTGAGAAAGGTTCAAGCGGGTGATGTTTTATATTTGATTTTAAGATCACTGCCGTTCCTCCATGCGCTTTTCCCGATGGGTGGTTGGTAGCATAAACTGTGTAGCCCTTTATTGAGATATGGCTTTTGATGGTAAACCTAGTCTCAGATATTAATGCCACGTCAATCTTTTTCATGTGTAGAAACATTTCCAGCTCTAGTCGTCGAGCGACCAGTCCGTTGGCGTTCCATGTGACTATTTTAAGATTTAGATTATTTCTTAGTCTGGCTGCTAATAAGCTGGATGAAACGATCCATCATGTTGTCTACCATGGTTAGCATCATAGTTTGTATTCTGTTGAACATTTGTTCCAAGATGTCACTTAGTTGTTGCGTTTGAGGTAATTGGTCTGGCTTAGTGATGTTTTCCATTCTACTTTTAGTGATTTCAGCGTAAGTTGAGGTTGTTCTATTATAATTTTTGAATTTCCTTGGCTGCAAATTGTCCATTTCAGGCATTCGCTTAGTTTGGTTTGTATGTTTATATGTTTGTTTTGGTTGGATTTTCAATAAGTGCTCTTTATATTGCTTGTATTTTAGGCATCCCCTGTAACTAGCTGGATGTTTTTCTAGACAGTTTGCACAAGTAGCTTCCGTTTCCCTTGTTTTGGAGCAGCTGGTGGTTGGGTGGTCGTCTCCACATTTGACGCATCTGAATGGTCGGTAGCATTGATTTTTTGAATGACCGAACCTTTGGCATCTTTTACATTGTAGAATTTCCTGTTTCTTATAAGGTGCTTCAAAAGATACTTTCATATGATTGAGGTATTTTATTTTAAAAATATCTTTATTGTTATTCTTTGGCTCCAGGTCTACATAAAATAGGGGTAAGGGTTCTTTTGTGTTTCGATGACGTACATTTACGAGTTGCCTTACTTCGTGTCCATGTGCTTTGAGTCCTTCTTTTATTTCAGAGATGTCTTCTGAGCTATGGAGGCCTCGCAGAACAACTCTATAAGGTCTTTCACTTTTTATCATGTAAGTATAATGGCTGATATTGTCTGTGATGAATTTTTCTCTTATCATTTTGTATACTTCTATACTTACTGGCATTACTTTCACAACGTGTCCTGACCTGAGAGTGGTCATAGTAAAATTTCCTTCTGTTGTTATTCTTAACAGCAGGTTTTTAAGGGAATTGATATCCAGGACCCCAGTTACAAAGATTGGTTCTGGTTTTGGTGGCTTTTCTGTTTCTATTATATCCGGATTATATTCCACTTCACCTAATATTTCAAATTGATTTTGGGTAGATATTCCGTATTCAGTCGTGTTGGTCTTTTTCTTTAAGTTTTCTGTCTGTGGTGATTTTGATTCCATTCTTTTTCTTTTGGTATGAGGTATTCGGTCTTGTTGCCAGGTGTTTTTGTCTTTGTCAATCGATTCAAGAATTGTTTCATGAGCATTTACCATTTGTGGTATTGCTCCGATAGAGTTGCTACGTGTTTTTGTAAATATGCTCTTATGAAGAGTTTGTTGGATCATACTTGGGTTTGTGTTTGTTTTATTTTTTAAGTTATCATTCATTTTGTTCCCACGATAATTGGACGAAATAACAGGTCACTTAGGGGTAACGCCATTCCCTAAGAAGGCAGAATACAACTACGTTTACCAGGTCCGTAGAGGTTGGCGCTAATGCTGTTCATCCATACAGCCATGCATCCAGTTGGCACGTTTCCCACCATTGGATTTGGGTAATTTTTGAAGAGGTTTTCCTCCTCGTGGTCCGGGCAATGAAGCCAAGACCGCCGCTCTTGAGTGGTTTACGGATTAGGAAGGTCATTTCCTACCTCCTTATGTTATCTGCTGGCTAAGCGTCGCAGTGTTTTGAGTTATTTACCGCCGCTCAAGACTCGGCGTTGTCATTCATTTAGCGCCACCCGGGGGACACGTGCAGGGTGATGATTAGGCAGCTCCTACGGACGCGAATGACTTTGCCCCCCTAAATGTACATTTAAAATTCCACAAAAAAAGTCACGCACGCTTCAGTATACGAATTCGGAATGAAATAAATTATATCTTATAATTAAAAATTAATTAATTTAAAAAAAAACAAATATCTCACAGTTGTGCTATCATTCAACGGACTATTGAGTAACTAACGCAGTATGTAAATTAGTTTTGTCAAAAATTGTAAACCAATTGAACAGTTAAATAGAATATGAAATATAAAAGAATAAACAACAAAAAATTTATAAGAATACGATCAAGTAAATATTAATAATGACTCTATTACATATGGCAAATATTCAATAAATAATCAATTATTTCTAAATTATAGACAAACCAATTTACTTTATCCAAAAAAATTATTCTCACAAAAAAAAGTAAGTGACTCTGCTCATGGAAAATTGAGAGGGGAAGTTAAATCGGCATAGAGTTTTTATAGCTTTCAACATTTCCATACCACACATTGTTACACTCGTTGATCTTACGTTTATAGTCTCTGAGTATAAGTAGTTTTAAACGTGACCCTCTTGGTGTTTGCAGGATTTCCAAAATTCCATATATTACCGTTTATTATAAAGACATTCTAACCTCCGTATAAATATGAAAAAATTAAAGTTTTATCAGACGTCACTGTCAAATGTCAGAGAGTCAAATGATCCGTAAAAGTAAGGATTAAAATACATATATATATATATATATATATATATATATATATATATATATATGTATATATATATATATATATGTATATATATATATATATATATATATATATATATATATATATATATTTATATACATATAGCATTTATACACATACACGTATGTGCGTATGTATATATAAAAAAAGCACATATCTAATCAATCCTAAATTCACTGAAATACATTTTTGAATAGTGTCGTTAGTCATCAGAAGTTTTATATGTACTGGATACAATTTATATAATACAGAGTTTACTTGTATTTAATAGAAAATTTTTAAAATGTACTATTTTCCAAAGCGGTACTAAAAATATTTTTACTCGATTGCATTTAACATGCATAAATTACTGCCTCGTTCAGTAAGTCAACACATTCCATAGCTACGAATCTCATTGCACCGGAAGGACTTTTAGAATATGCACGAGTTTCTCATTTGATCATTCTTTAACTGAAATACTTTGAATTGAAAACACAAATTTTAATATCTTATATTTCCACAAATCAGAGACAAAAGTTATGTCATAAAATTCAATTTTAATACAATGTAACTGTTCCAGTTCGATAAGATAATTTGTGAAATTTTGATTGGTTTTCGATACCTATTTTAAGCGGGATTATGTGAATAGTTTCGAAAATCATTCGAGTATCCAAATACATAATTCTGTAGCAACATTTTCAAATAATATAAACTGATCCCACAAGGACTTTACCGTACATTCCCAAAATTTGAGTACATACTACTCCTCCCTTTTTGTTTACCACTCTCATTTCAGAAGAAACCTTTCCAGCTCATTAAAAGAATATCATTCATTCTCTCAGACATGCAACTTTTACAAATCTGCTCTCGTTTTCTTCGAGTCTTTACATTACGGCGTAATTTGATACAAGAATCTTCTATATATACTTGTCGCTATACTCTCCTCTTATGTTGATTTGATACGTGTCTAAAAGGGTATCAAATGAGGTACTCAGGTCCGTACGGTGTGAAATAATGTAGACGCGGAAGGAACGTGAAATGTATATAAATTAATGCGGGGTTTGCTTATGTTCTATTTACTTAATTATTTATATTATCAAAATATATACATGCTTGATAATAAATCGGCGTATAAGAAATTGGTAGTTTGATGGTTATCGCTTTGCATATTGACTTTCAGGTTATATGTATTTGTGTACTCACAGAAATTTGTTTTAGACAAGATTCATGTTAATTTACTTTAAATAGGATAAATCAAAAGTTTTAGTATTTTAAAATAATATTGAATTTTCAAACAAAATAAGCTTATAATAATAACAAAGTTTCACAAAGTTAAAAGTTTTTAATCATTTATATAGACCTTGTTAAATTGTAAAGACTGTGTTAAATATCGATTAAATATGTATATAGGTTTAAAGTTAAATATTAACTACGTATTAAGTCCACATACTATAATAAAGTGTCACGAATAAAACAGTATAGTACCATATTATTGTCATCTATTTCATGACAGATGGCAATTAAACACATAATTTAAACACTTGTTGCCATAATCGAATAAATGATATTATAAAGGTTATTGTATTTTATGCAGTGGGAAAATAAAATTTTCCAAACTCCACACACTTTTAGAAATTCGAAGCTGCATAATATATGTCCCTGAAATATGTGGTGCTTATATCGAATTTCAGAATGCAATTTTGCTCTCCAGGTTTCTAAAAATACTTAATTTAGGAAAAGATTTTCTATACAGAGTTTCATATTTCACATTGAGGTAACACGAATTAAATCGCCTAAGAAGCCTTAATTTCAGAAAATGTTTACGTATCTTTTCACTCAATCGTCGTTTCTTATTGTTTTCATTTCGTTTTTCTGCATGAATGTGGATGCCTTTCAGGAAAATGATATAATAACGATGATAAGTTTAAAAAGATCAAGGGAATAGGAATAATAATTATATGTTTTAAAAAGTACTGAAAAAAGAAATAAGAGAGTTTATGTGGAGGTTTTGATTTAGCTCCAAAAATATCAACTTTAATTATTTCACAATGTCTTATCTGTGATTAATGCCACTATTAAAAGTGACAACGTTGTTACTCACGTAATCACTAGATACAGAAACAAATGGAGACAATTCACAGGTATCATTGGCTATAGAAGATTTCTAATTAAGATCAAAGGAAAAATGTATAAAGCACTATAAACCTGCAATTTTTTAAGTTCAAACAAAAACACCTCCACAAATTATGCAAAACAGAATGCTATGCTGGTCAGCGAGTTTCACAACGCTAGATAAAATCAAAAATAAATATATGAGAAAGAGCTTTAAATTCGCACCGAAAATATTTAACGTAAAAAATGCCTTAGATGGAATGGACATTTCTAAATATACCCGAATAGCCACATATTGAAGCATCATTGGAATGTGGAAGCTAGCAATCAACCATTTTGTTGATGATGGTCGAAAAAACCCTAAAAAAATCGTAACGTTACCTGAAAGATTAATTATAATTACATATATTTATAATAATAATTAACGTCGACGTGGCATAAAACCATATTCGGTGGGAAAAAAGGTCAAGGAAAGTCGGCCCGTAAATAGCAAACGGCAAAGAAATATGGTAGTAGTTTTTCAATTTGTGTATTAAATTTACGATAATAAAATTGGTTCTATTTAATAATTCGACAATATAATTGAGGCAATTTCTTTTAATTTCAGTTCGACTGTCTCTTATATTCGTAATTTTGTAAACGTTCTTACTTCATAATATATTTGTCGTGTCGGTGACATACCTAAAATGTTTAGTGATATTAACATGTGATTGTCTAGCCTATCTGGCAGGCTAGTTAGATCTAACTAAATTCACTAACTTATTTATATCTAGATATAATTATATTTATATATATATATATATATATATATATATATATATATATATATATATATACGGAATTGCGCATTTGTTAAATGAACTTACCACACAATCTGATATTGTACCTATGTTCATGAATTTTATGCATTTTACGTCTGCATTATTATTATAAAATTGATGTAGATTGTACGAAAGCTATATCAAAATAACATTAGTTTATTTTTCTTATAACGTATTGTTATTGAATTTATTATCATATTGTACTTATGTTTGTTATATACTTACATTTTTTACTATCACATTTAGACTTACATTCGTTTGCTTCTACTATTATTTATATTTTTTAAATAATTCTGTATAAATATATTTATATACATATATATATATATATATATATATGTATATATATATGTATATATATATATATATACATATACTTGATTTTGTTCTAAATTCTTAATCACTATCAGTTCAATCAAATAATTAATCAATCCACTTCATTTTATATTATTTTTTTTTCAAAATGAGCAATGAGGAATAGTGCCCACTAAATTCTCAAACCACGTATTAATATTTATTAAATTGTTTCTGTTTGAATTAAATTACCGATGTTTAAAGAAATTAAAAACTTTCAATATTTCGAAAGCCTTATATTTTTCTTTCAGTGAAGTTGACGTGTTCCATAATGTCGATAGTTAAAGATTTTAATAATTCCACTATGTTGATGGAAAATCGAGCGACAATACCATTGCTCAACTTCATGTTGCTGCTGAAAAGTCAAGTTAGGCATTTTCTTTTTTGCCATTTTTTAATTTTTTTATTATATGTTAAAATTTATCTTTTCTTCAGTTGATTTAATCTGTTCTTGTATCAATCAACTAGTCTAACACACAACGTCATATATACATTAAAGAAAATAAATATATAAATAAACCAGTCATCGTTAAAGTATTAGTTGTTATTCTTTACGAATGAAAGTGAAACGGGAATGAAGCAGAATCCAAGTATAGAAGAAAACAAAAGAAGGGAAGTGATAGTGAAGACGATAACCAATTTCTATTGAACATTTGCTGTTTTTTTTGAGGTCGTCTCTAAAACTGTTGTTTATTTCATAAATAACTTCACTACAGAAATATAACACTGATCAAACTCTAAATAATTCGACAGCCGCGATATAAAAAAAGAAAAAAATACAAATACATGATTGTTTTTTTTAAACACCTCTAAATTAAAAACAAGTATCTTTTTTACATTACCCGCGACTTTACATACGCTTAAAGGAAGTTTTTTTTAATACACCTCAGATTATTTCAGATTATCTTGAAATCGAAATATTTCCGTGGATGGCCGCACAACATTTTTTTATCCATAACGCCCAAATAACGTGGGTAACCTTCTTTAACAGCTATGGGATTTTGAAATGCAATAATAATAAAAAAACGAGAGTAATTTACATATTCATTATCATTAATTTTTTCTAACGCATACAATTCTCTTACGAATATTGTAGCTTTCTATGTGTTACTTGGAAAAACTGAAAATTTTAGTTCCTTTAAAAATGAGACCAGGTGTTAAATTGATCACTTTTTTATTGTTTTCCTATGTAGCTAGGCAACAATCGATACACTTTCGCATCGATTGCAGTCGTTGTCTAAAAATTGATTATTTTGTTGATTTTTTTCTGAAATATTTGGGAAAGCTTTGTTTGGAGCCATGAAAATATCACAACTTGTAGAAATAATTAAAAACAGTAGTATGCAAGTTGGAAATTACATAACAAAGGAAAAATGTATTTGTCCTGTTGCTTAATAAGATAGAATATTATCCCAATAAATAATCTTTGTCTCGGCGTTTTTCTACAAATTTTTGAACAAAAAGTAAATGAACATTCATATTAATATGGATCAACTTTTTTGTTATTTTTATATATTTTGTTTTTATATATAATAACGTGCTCTTTCTAAGAGAAATTCTACCCTGTTTTTCCAAAAACGATGCATTTTTATTCACTTTCTCCACTCTGCGGATCATCCCTTTACTTCAGGTTAATGAGAGCATGTCCAGATATGGTCCGCTGTTATCATAATAAAAAAATAAAAGCATACAGATGCATACAAAGCATTTAACTAACCATCATTAAACTGTTATTATTATTTGGCTATTTGGCGATATCAATTACTCTGATGTAGTTTTATCTCGCCAAATTGTTAGATATCCATTAACTAAAAGATTCCATGAGGAAAAAATATTCGTATATTTTGTAATTATAATAGTTTTTGCTTATAAATAGATATTTTATCTCTGTCCAATATTTTTAATTTGGACACTGTTTTTGTAGCATATCCTTGTTGAATATTATAATTAAGTCGCCCATACATTTCTAAATTAGGGGTAAAAGAACTTCTACCGAAAAACAATTCTTGAAGTCTATCCTAAAGTTCTTGCTGACTTATACTACACCGAAATTATTAAAAAGTTTTGCATTAAAACAATCCCGTCTTTAAACATATCTTTCGCAAACTTTGACTCATTTTTTTCAGTTTTAAATAAGACGGATGTTTTTTCAATTTTAAATAAGAATAATTCAGTAAACAGTTCACTACTATTGTCATTGTTCATCAGAATCCAAAATGTAGAGCTGACTATTATGCCAGAAGATTTATTAAATCATTAGGAAGAAGCTATATTTATAAAATTTTGATATTCATCATTAACGTTGTGCACACTGATATCCTGCTTACATGCTTCCTTTTCAAATGGATAAAAATTAAAATAATATATTGTCTACTTGTTCGTTTTAGGTTTTATTCATTTAAATAAATACGTACATTATACCTTTTTAATTAGATGCTTTAAATAATAATCATCCTATGCAGGGAAAATTATTTGCAAAAAACATTTTAAAACAAGTTATCATATAGTTTTCTGGATTACCATAAGGAAAAAATTAAACTCAACATACTTTTTATATTTCATATGAATATACTCGTAATGATGGAATTTGAAAATATAATTACACAAAATCTACTTTAGGAGAACAGAATTCATTATATAAACCAGTTTAGGGAACCTTCATTAAATCTTACCTACACTAACTACATTTAAAATATAATGAAATCATTTATTAGCTGTGAATTAACCATTTCATAGTTTCATTTTGCAACCACCCTGCAAAGGTATTCAACCTCTTCTTTTATTAGATCGCCATCGACGAGTTTTTATTTGGAAGCTTACTTAATGTTATCTATTGTTACATTATATGCGATAAAATAACTTTTATTACATTCTGAAATAGTACTCGTAACTTTTAGAACCACTGTTTAATGAACCGAACTCTAGTCTATGACAATACTTTAACTAAAAACATTATTAAATTATGTTTGTTATATGTCTCCCTGGAAGCAATTTCATTCATTCATCGTCCGCAGTACATTATTCGAGATCCATTACAGTTAATGTCCCCAGCGATCCCCAGAGGGCGGCAGGCCATTTCAGCGAATTATAACGTGGAATTCTTTAAATAACTCAAATCGTAAAGCGGGGACTTTATGTCATAATATTATTGAGTTAGATGTTACAATTGCACCGTTTTATTACATATTTAAAATATATGAATCAATGTTGAGAATGATAGCCATGGAAATATGCTTTTGTTATGCGACACAGAAATATAATTTGGGCAACTGACAAAAATGTTACTAAATTTATTCTTTAGGAATATTGCGTCTAAGTATATCATTAATTTCAAAGAACGCGTTATTTTTAAGTACGTACTCAAAAAAAAATATTTATGACTTTAAATCTATCTTTGAATTTTTAGTAAGAAGAATATTATTTTAAAATATAAAATTAGTTTAATAAATAAAGAGGGCAGTTTATGCAAGTGCACGTTTTTTCCACTTCATACCGACCGACAAGATACTTAAATTTGGTATTACATATAATTTTCACGACTAATGGCCATCGGAATTATTGATTTTCGAGTGACAAAATCATGAAATAAATGTATGCGCGCAGGATTTTTTAACTCATATAGTCTTCGACATTTGTAGATATATTGACAAAAATTTTGCTATTTAGTATTTACTAGAAAATGTCAGTAAGGGGGACTTTTTGCTTAATGTATAATTTTATAAAAAAAAATATACGCATCTTATCGTACAAAATTTTTTAAAAAAATATACATGTAAGAAATTTTTATGAAATTGTTGTAATAAAATTCTTGTAATTATTTTTATTTACAAATTCTAACTTCTACGAAATTCTTGATTTAATTATAAATTAAATTAAGGAGGCACTATATGTTTCGTGCAAAAACCTAAAACACAAATTTGGAATAATCTAAAATTGACTAAATTACAAATTATCATTTAGAAACAAACTGTATCTTATTATTAGTACATTACAAAAGCTCCATTAAACAAATAGTCTAAGGAATACCTATAATTTAAAGAACAATATTTCATCGATCAAACTAAAGCTTACATGTACCAGTAACAATGTCTTACTCCACCTTCAGTAGAGGCGTACCAAATATTAAATAGTTGAAAGCATCACTTAAAATCATAAAATCTGCTTTAGAAATATTTAACTATACCATTATTTTTGCGATTAAAACTTATATTCTCAACCCATTTTCTAACATTAATTTGTCATAAAACAAATATTGTCCTTAATTATTATTCGTTACAAGTCAACCAATATACTTAGTTTTCATCACCATACATATTAACCATCTTGTCGTCACCGTTGACTGTGGAACTTGTAACTAGTGTGTTAAGGAAAGATCGAAGAATTTGATCTTGCAAATTCGACCTTTGACGTGAAAGTTATCATAAAATAGTAGACAGTTATTTAAAACATTGTTTCAAACATAAAAGCTTTTTTTTTGAGAGAAAGATGAAAGTCTTCAATGAGTTCACGTTGCCAGTGACGACATTTAGAAGGGATACGAGGTCAATAAAACATTTCAAGCCACTCAGCAAACAATAAAAAGGGCTACACTTGCGGATTCTCTACGAAACACAATCCGTAATGAGGAAATCCGTTGGAGAACTAAGGTTAACAACATAGTTCGTCGGTTCAGCAGGTTAAAGCGGCGATGGGCTGGCCATATAGCGCATAGAACTGAGGATTGTTTGGGGAAAAATTCTCAAAAGGTGATTACGTACTGGAGGATGCAGGTAGGAATGGTTCCCTCCTAAGTGAACAGATCACCTGGTAAAAGTCGCAGGAAATCTTTGGATGTAAGCGGCAAGGTACGGATCTTTGTGGGAATTTATAGAGAGTTACAAGTTCAGCAATTAACATCATATATGAGATTGATAAAGAAGATAAACCATTTATTTAAATTATAAAAATTGGGATAATATCAGTCTTCTTACTCTAGAAAGTTTGTTCACGAATGTTGCAACATACACTTTCAATGACAATTAACAAAATAAATACATCAGTTCTAGTTAGAGATGCTTTGTGCGTGTATTCGTCATGCTAATTTACACAGTTATGGGAAGTTTAACGAACTGTCGTAAAACTACACTTATTTTTTTTCTTCCTTTAATAATACCCAAACAATCTTATTATTCTTTAATTCTCTTAATAAATATTAAATAAAACGTTCTTAAAAACCAACCTGCCTAAAATACCCACCAATACTTAGACGGCAGCGGGCTTATAGGTAATGTAATGTATTTTATAAGAAAATTCTTTACGAAAGCTTTATCGGAAATCGTTGAACTAACTCCATGGTCGAAATGGAGAATAAAATATATTTTAACTCCATTAATGTTAATGGAAATCTGGTTGGAGTAAATAACGTAACGATGTTATTTTCAATTAAGTGGCTGCGCTTGTGTACTCGACCTATTTTTTTAAAAATAATTTTCCTTTATATACATTATTATATTGTGATGAGAAATTCTGTATTGTGGTAAGAAATCCGACTTTTCGATGGGAATTAATTTTTTCCAGAAATATATCTTCATAAATTAAATAAATTTCTATAGCTTTACTTTCATAATGATAATGAAATGTTTGGTAAATAAAAAAAAATAAGAGTCTTCCTCTTTGACAAGATATCGTCGTCTTTGTCTATAATGCTCTAACTTAACAATCATGGTGGTTAACAATAGAGAATGTTGAATATAATAAAAGAACTTCTGGAGAGGTAAGGAATTGGAAAATTTGATTGAAGTTATTAGTTACAAAAAATCAAAAACTTAAAGAATAATAAAATTTAAACGACTCTTTGCAAATGTACCAATTTAAGGTCATTCATTAAAACAATCCTTAAAGGAAGTTTTAATATGGCTCGACTAAAATACTCTGCTGCAAACTGTAGCTTAAAATTTTAAAATTTAATAATTGTTATGATGCCAATTCGCTCAAAATGGATGGAAATCGTTCAACTAAAATATTATACCATATGATGGTGTTAAACATTAAACTTCGTTTTGCAAATAATATTTTTTCAAGAAATAAAATCACGAACAAAAAACCTCACGTTGTTAAAATTAGTGGCACAAAAGTAAAAAAAACATCTGATTGAAAATATCTTAACAGAATATTATTATTAATTGCGGTTCAATTGACAAAACTTATTATAATACATTTATATTAGAACTTGTTATATTAGGTACTTATATATTATAGCTCGTTATATTAGGTACTCATCCTAAATGTATGTCTTCAAATTTCGTTTGAAAAAAACTTCCTTCGAATTTGTCTAGTCCTTGATTTTTTCATTCCGATTCAAGCTAAAGTTCGTTTTATATTTTCTTATTTGGCTCTTTTTTCTCCTTTCTATTTTGTGCCTATTTCTATTATTTATTTTTATTTTTGTTGGGTTCCGTTCCTCAAAATGAAAAAAAATGGTATCGTTTTAGGATCACTTTGTTTTCTGTCCGAACATCAGTCAAAGTCCTTGTTCCCACGAATGGCTTGATATGTATATATATATATATATATATAAATATATATATAGTTGAGATAATAATATAATAGTTGAGATATTGTGGCATAAATGAAGACGAAAATAAAAAATAATTAATTATTTCTAATTCTACGTGTAATTATACATTTTCTTGGAGTGTGCGCCTCTAAAATACATAATAGATAATACATGGAAGTAGCAATAGTTAAATAGAAATATTATGTACCATTAAATGTTTTTCTAATACCTTAATGTGTACGAAACCCTTGCAGTGCGAGTTCTACTCGTGTTTTTTTCTCATTATATTCTATTTAGACCAATTTAATTGTTTAATGTTTGAAATAAAGCAAGTTAATAAAATATTTAGGGTCTTTCCAAATTACTTTGATGTTAACTTATTTCAATATTAAAAGAAACACGCATGGTCCATCAGGAAAATCAGGTTAGAAAATTAGTTATAACCAAAATTTCAGTCATTAAAAATTAAAAAAATTTAACGCAATTGTAAAATTTTTCCTATTTATTAAACAGTAGGTAAAATCATATTTTTACGCATATAGTGATATTATTTTAGCAAAATATTAATATAATTAACATATTTTAGTCAATAAAAACAAATAATTGTTACTATTTTTTTTTAAATAATTCTCATTCGTCATGTAAGATGCCGATGTAGATAGACTTGTGAAGCTAGAATCTCTTCTTAAGACCTTATTTAAAATTTTAAACTTTGATATCCGAAAAAATTAAATAATATTAATATCGAATTACGTTTCAAACACGTTTCGTACTTTGCATGCGAGCCGTCATTGTAAGATACAAGTATATGTAACGCACAGATTTAGTGACTCAAAATTCATTTTTCTTGTTTATTTTAAAGCAGTATATACTTAATTTTAGGAATACATAGAGTAATAGATATAATTATATTAAAATTCCATTTAACCATCAACTTTAATAACTCAGGTAACTAGGTCTATCAGGCCATTGGAAACACCTTGGTTTAATTAAGTGCATGATTATTTATTTCTATGGTAATTGTTGTTTGCGTATATGTGTAGAGTTGAGTTGTTTAGCGACTTTATCATAAATGAGACCTAAGTAAACTAAGTGTGAAAATTCCTAAAAAAACCGCCATGAAAAAATATACAGCCATGGAAAAAAAATATTTCACCGAAAATAAAATATAATTTCTAACGACCAAGATTTAATAATTAAGAATTCAAATAATATTTCGACTATTGTGTCGATACAATGAAACTATAGTTGATTTTCCGTACGGGTTATTAGTATTTAGCGACCCTTATACAGCCGTGCATAATTTTGAAAAAAAGACTATTATTTTTGTGTCCACTAGATTTTAGATTATTCATTTTTATTTTATGTAACCTTCCGTTGGATACATTTATTGCTTTCCTAGCTGTCATCCGCGACTTTTTGTGTATGAAAATTTGTTCAAAATTTTGTATGAAAATTTGTCCAAATTTGATTGCCGTATCTGGTATTTTGCTATTATTTGAATATATAAACGAAGAATATAGGTACGTGTAGTAAATATAAAAATATTATAAGATATTATGACGATATCCAAGTAAGCATAGCTTGAGATGTTCCTCTCTTCCTGCTTCAACTCCCGCCACTGACATCGCCTGCTTATACATGACTCCGTTAGGGTAAACCTACCTGGGGGAAATTTCATAGAAACACATCACAAAAAGTACCATTTCACATACAAATCGAGTAGATTCACAATATTAAAACAAACAGGTCACATTTTTTCTCTACCAAATTTTATTGAAACCAATTTAACAGTTTGCCGTGAACGCGGCACAAACAAAGAAATGAACAAACAAACTCGCTTTACATTTATAATATACTAACTGGGGTACCCGGTTTCGCTCAGGGAGTTAATATGAGATTGTGTGGTAGTTGGATTAAAAGGATAAACTTTAAAATATAAGACGTTAAAAAATGTTTATTGAAAACATATTCTAACTATTTACAATACTTCTTTAGAAACAGTATTTTTCATTTTGTCATGTTATCTATGTACAAATTTTCCGAATTTCCTACTCGAGGGCAAGCTACGTATCGTGAGAAAATCAGGATTCTTTGAGGTTGATGCTGCAATGTTTTAAAGTTTGTTCTTGCGCTTTGTTAATTGTAAAACTATAGGCTAATTTGATTATAAATTGCAGTTTTTTAAATTGGAATGGTAGTTTAATAGAGATCAATGGTGTTCTGCGGATAAATATTGTGTGTCCGCTGTCATTTCCAGTCATAAGTTCGGCTTCGATGATGTTATTCGATAGCTGTTTGATGATCATTCTTTTTCCTTTATATAGTTTTGGTGAGTGGATATTTCGAAGTAATATGATCGAAGATCCAATTTTCAGTTAAAGGCAGTATATTTGCATTCTCGGTACTTGCAAAGAGTTTAAAATTTTGTAGGGAAGTTGACACTGTCTTTAACGTTTACCATCATGTCGATCGATTTGTATATTCCCTCTTCACCGGGAATTATCTTTTGAATATTATAATTGATATCGCCGACAATATTATTTTTAGTTGCCAAAATTGCCCTCTGAAATAGCCACTCCACATTGGTATAGATGTAAACAATTTTTGGATAATTTTTTTTTAAATTTAGCTCTGTTGCTGAAATCACTGCTGAGTTCAATGAGGTCGGTTCTTTGGTCAGTAGGATATGTGCATTCACCTATTTGTAAAAGTTTTTGACCAAAGTATGCTGTTGTTTTCTTATTCGCCTTTTGATAGTTCAACTGTGATATTTTTGTTAATCGCAGTATTAGTATGTGTGGCCAGAGATGTGATTTTTTTAAGCATGCATTGATTTCGTCTGCTGGTGTTGGCTTGGGGATAACTGGAAGTGTTTGTCGAAAATTTTCGGAGAGTATGAGTAGAACTCCTCCCATCATTTCAGTGCTCCTAGCACCACTCTCAAGTCCTGTAATGTTCCGTCCGTGGGTTCCAGTAATTTTTTATATGCCATTGTGTATTCGTCCCAGAAGATAATTTTAGCTTGTTTTAGAAGTTCACTCAGTCCAGATGCTCTTGAGATTTTACATACTGAGAATTCTTTTTCGGCTATATTCAACGGTAGTTGTAGGGCGGAGTGGGTAGTTCGTCCTCATTCCATAAGTATGGCGGCAATACCAGATGATGCTAGTGCAAGCGCGATGTGTTGTTTAGCATGTATTTCTGCCACCAATAGATTTATTAGAAACGTTTTCCTGGTTCCGCCTGGTGCGTCCAAGTAAATAATTCCGCCAGTGTTGTTGTTGATCTGGTCCATGATAACGTTGTAATTTTTCTTTGTGGTTTGTTATGAGTCATGTATTGAAATAGTTCGTTGCTATCGTAATTTTTTTCCTTCGTAGTTTTGAAGTTTAGCACAAGATGATTATCTTGCCGTGGTGCTGACATCCCAAGTTGAACTTAGGTCTGGGTTTTTATTTCCAAACATTTATCTTCTAAGCGAATGAGTATTTCATTGAAGATTTCGTCGTAGAATTTGATGGCCAGTTCCGGATGAGCCTGTCGGATTTGATATAGTATATCATCACTCATACTCTATTTGAAGGATTCCCATAGCTGTTTTGGATTCGATGAGTTATATGTCGTTAGTATTATGGCGAATAAGTCACTGATTTGTTCAGCTTAGGATGCCACTGAGGCTTTTCGTAGTGTTAATTTCCAGTGGTTGTCGATTTCCAGTAGTCCTAAGCGGTGGAATGCTTCTTTGTACGCCTGGCATTGGTAACCGTCAACAATATTGCGATATATGAAACTCGTTGGTCCCCGTATTTCATGTAGTAACATTCGGAGATATAAACATTCGTCATTGTTCGGATGTATGGTGTATACTCGGCCTAGTGGCGGAAAACTTGGGCTATTATGTCGTGTCGATCCATGGGCTCTTGTCCGTATCTTAGTTATTCTTTGAATTCTGGCCACCATGAGTTGCATGTATATGTTACGATGAGGTCAAGTTGTCCATATTTTCTGACGTACGTCATGACATGCTGAATGTATTCGTGCCTGTGTCTTAAACTTTCTATGTACGATGAGGGTGAGATTATCACTGTTCCAATGTCGTTAATGTTTTCGTCATTTATCGTCGCGAAAGCAAATGTATTTTTCCGGGCGTAGTTTCTTCCGATTCGGTCTTATAAAAAACATCTGTTCCACTTCTATTATTGCATATATATCCACCAGGAATTTCTGGAATAAACAGCAAGTAATACATACACATATTAAGTCGCAGACTATACATACACATATTAAGTTATGCAATACATACACATATTAAGTCGCAGACTTTATTGTAGAAAATTTTAAGAAAAACAATTTTGCTATGCAAGGCAATTTTGAATCCAAAATATGTATGATGAATTATATTTTCCTACTTACGAGGTATTCAAGATCACAGGTCGGATATTTTTTACAAAATATACATATACCTTTGAAAGGTTTAGATATATATTAAATTTATGCGAGTACTTACGCTAAAATTCGGAAGTAAAACTGACACTTCACAACTTTTAAAATTATTTTTAAACAAAAAAAGGAAACGTACAATTTATGCGATGTTGATTGAAATTTGATTGTTTTAAAAGAAATCAGCTCTTGATAAAATTAATATTAAAAATACGTTAAGATCAGCTGTGTTAACATATATATATATATATATATATATATATATATATATATATATATATATATATTACATATGGATCGGGTCATATCACAATCTTCCTTCCCATCCTTTTTGAAGTAAAACTTCTTTACGCACGCTTGACTTGGGGAGTAAGTTGGTGAATGCATGACGAGAGCGTTACGAAAAGTGTGATGGGGCGAGGCGAACGCAAATTGAGAGGGAGATATAAGTTAGTGAAGACAGAAAGAAAGAGAGTTACGTTTCGTATATTACTGTAGGAACAAGAGAGAGAGGTGCGAGCCCACATTTTCTTTCTCTCTTTCTCTCATAGCCAGTTATGTTTCGTATATCTAAGACACAGTGCAAGCCTATTGTCTGTATCACACTGTAGGAGCAAAAGAGAGCAGTGCACGCGCACATTTTCTTTCTCTCTTCCTCTCATAGCCAGTGCATGAAATATATATTTATGCGAGTTGCTAGCGTTACGCGAACGGTGATTTATTGATTATTTTGTAATTTCATTTCGTTCTTGAACAATTTTATAAATTATTATTTATTTCGTTCAATACATTAAATATTCTACGTTTAAAGTGAATAAAATTGTAAATTCATTTTAAAGTTCATATTTTGTGAATTTGAAGTTTCACTTCAGTCGTGTGGTCTAAAGCACACTCGTTTTTTTCATTTATCAATAGCTTGCGTTACACGAGTGGGCGCATTCAAGATATTTTTACTGGAGTTCATCCAAGGCTCAATATAAGAAAACTACTAATTCAATATTGAACTTTAGGGAAATTATGTGCGCAATTTTGTTCTGTTAACATTTGCCACTCTTATGAGATTATGGATATGATTGTTTACTTCGTCTGTTTCCTTCTAAATTAGTAGCATAGAATTAATATATTCGTAGTATATCAAGGCTATAGTTAGTAGTATATTTATTAGTATGGTATGTATTTTTAGGAAAAATTTCGGAATCTTATTTAGTTACGTGTAAATAATTGCAAACTAAGAGTCAAGTATTAACAAACTTCGTAGACCCTTAATTGTAATTGTCGCATAATCTTTTATGTTATTCATCAGCTTTTAAATTAACAGAGTTTAAATACTATTTAGTATATTGGATGATACAAAGATCACTTAACAAAAATTACTTTGTTGCTGCAAAAACGCGCATATGCGCGCACGCACGTGCTTCTATGCGTGCGTGAGGATGTACATATGCACGTGATTTGTTTAGGGCTACCAGTTTTTTCTGCCATGTCCAACATTTCGTTGACGGATAGGCGGGATTCACCTTGTTCTTGCATTTATAATATGTTTATTCAATTTTTATTTCGAATAACGAGCTATTCCTTAACTACTGTGTATGTACTTATACATTGTCCATGTCATCAATCTACAGATTCACGCGATGTTCCAACCCACATAAAGTTTGAGAGACTTATTATTATAGTATTTATCAATTTCAAGTTTGAAATTTCAAGTTTGAAATTTGGCTCGGCTCGCATAGTCGGATTAAATAAATAAATTGTTGATAAATGATTAAGTAACTTACGTAATTATGCTTAAAGTTACAAGAGGAATTTACCCTCACTTGGGCACCATAACCGATATTCAAAATTACACTCCCGCGTCGGAGTAATTACATGAACCGGGGCAAAAAAGAATCCGTAATTTTTGTAACTCGATTGGATAATTGTTTCTGAGCCTAAGTGAGGAAAGTTGTTATGTAAATATAAGAGTTTTATATAAAGGTACATAATAATTCATCAATATTTTACTTTATATCTCGGGTTCATAATCCATCTAGCTTTAGTAGAAATATAAACTTTGTATATTAATATAAACTTTAAAACAATAAATGGTTTGTAAATTTATATAAATCTGTAATTTTATATTATAAACTATACGTACTCGTTAACGGGCAAAGTTGCAGAATTGAGTCGTTATTTGAAAGAGTCATATTTTGAAGTTGTTATTCGTTCATCAATTTATTTTGAAAATATTTTAAAATTTTAAGATAGGAGTGCAATCAATTTTACAATTTTTTTTTAATATTTTTATTGGTTTCAACTTACAATTGAATAAATTCGAAAGAAACCTATTAATTATCAATCGCATTTTGTTCTACAATTAAAACATGAAAGAGACACCCATATAAGCCGATATTATGTTGCGAAAAAGAGGGTCATATTTCACTCTGCAGATATATTAAAATGCATTCAAATGTAATCAAATAAATTCGGTATAAGGCGATAGTGGGCCTCTCCGTTGTGACTGAGCATTTTCACTTTGATGACATTAAACCGAGCTTTGACAAAAACTGATACATTTATTGTAGATATATTGTAAAGGTCTGTAAACAATTAGGTTTCTATGAAACATATAGAAACAAGTTCTCCTTCTTTTATGTTTTGCGACATTTTTTTAATGAAAACATTACTGCTTCCTGTATTTTTATTTTGTACTGCATTTGAAATTATGATTTAGTTCATTTTTAAAATTATTGATACGATTATAGCAAAATAAATATAGCAAATGGACCAGACCTAAATTTTGAATTTTCAAAAGAACTTTAGGTTTCGAAGCAAAAATCTGTGAACGTTATATAGTCGAAATCAATCGAAATAATTTCAATGATTTTCTTTCTATTTTAAATTGCCTATAAAAAATTCACTTGTAAGTCAGGGACATTTTAAAATTGTCTGAACTTAGAATATTTGTGCAACTTCTTGAGATCTTGACTTAAAATTATGGTCCAGCAGATAAAACCTCATTAAACTATTTATGTAATATTCAAAATCTTAATCAGTGCAATTAATATTCCTGAATTTGAAAACTATTAAATTTATTAAACATTTTATCGACAGCAGTCTCATTTTGGGTAACGTCATAATCCGTAATGAATAATGGCCCAAGAATTTTATTGTCTTACGTACTGCATATAATGTTCTCTACAATACAGATATTAAAAATATAAAATTATACAAAAATATATGACATATAAATAATAAGCTAGGAATTTAGAGTTGAAACAAAACTTTGCCGCTTACGTTAGCGGCTCAGTAAATTACTCTTTTTTTCTCTATTAAGTTAGTAAATATGCGAAATAAGTTGTCAGTTTCCAGCAGGAGCTACAGCTATCCGTATAATATTTAAATTCAGAAACTCTTAATATGGAAAAATTAACTTTGTTAAATAATTGTAAGTTGTTTAATTGATTTGATAAACAAACAGTTGGCTTGCAATTTCGGTTTATGTGATTAACTCATATTTAATTCTATTTTTATCACAACATTATACCCTGTAATAAACAGGGTATAATATTTTTTCACTGAACATCGAAGTTTTACCTATTCGGTATAATATGTTGTTACATACAGGTACAGAACCCGGACTTTACTTACAAACAAACAATTTTGATTACAAAACAACGCTTTGAGAAGCGAGCCAGCTATCGGCGACGCGATGTTGAGAGTTGAAAGTTAAAATCGAATTAAAATGATCGATGCCTCTGACAAAGCTATGTATATCTTTTATTAGTAGGGTTTAATTTATTTAATGTTATTACTATCTAATTACCTAAAGTTACTTCTACATACCCATTTCAAATGCTGACATTTTTAGACACAAATTCGTTTATATGCAAGTTTTGTTAATAATTTATTCATTTAAGTTATATATAATTAATGGTTTCAGTCAAGCGTATCTAACCCACAATAATCACTTGTCTGACTTAATTAAAAGCTAAAATATATTAACAAATTATATTATTAAATATTACATTTAAAATCATAACTTATAACATATTACTTTATACGTTTCGTGCCACATATCATATGTTGAACAGATTCGTGACACAAAGTTCGCAAGCTCACGGCGCCGGTCTTGATCTAAAATAGATGAAGCTCAACTAGAATAATGTGTCAGTGCGAATAATCGACTGCCGGGCGGACATCGCGCCCGCCCCTCGCCTCCTGTGTACGCGCCGCCCCCCACGGAAAGCGGTGCGTTCCTGGAAATGAATGAACGTAAGCGACCTGCGCGCAATTGTTTTCCCGCAGACAATTGTTTTAAATTATAAGTTTTATTCAATTTTTACTTGGTGACGACGTATAAATCAATAATCGAATTAAAAATTTTACTCAGGGGTTATAAACGTTTTAATTATTTACATCGTTTCTCTTTATCATTTGACATCGATATATTTTGCATTATAGTATCCTTTGAATAATGTTTCATAATTGTTTGTATCATAAATGGCTATTTTAACAAATGAGTCTAAATTATAATTCATTTTTCGCATACTTTATATTGTTTAATAAATAAATAAATGAAAATTATTTATCAAAAGCATAAAATCCCTATATATATTTCGGATTCGAGGTATTGATGCCTGAGATTCAGGATGTTAAACGTTCAAATCAGGCTAATAAGAACTCCGCTTCCTCTACTAAATCCGGAATGCCTTTCGGTGGCTAATAATTAATACCCTTCATTATCTGAAACATCTGAATGAACCAGACCTTAATCGGAAATCATGTTTATGGGATTATATTTTGTTTATTAATTCGTATCGTTTTATATAAGAAAATTTGTTTTATGTCGGTTATTTCGAGAAATTGTTTCCAAAAAATACAGATTTCATCCACTAAGTAATTATTTTCATTAAAATCATCCGTGTTTTTATCATTAATTTTAACAAACTTCTTGTAGGATTCTTAATATTTCAGATTTTCTTGTTAAAGAAGGCAAGTGCAGTCGGAAAGTTGTATTTCTTTTTTCTAAAGTGTTTTATTGCCCCCATGGCTTAAATGGTTAAGAAAAAGAAAGTGGTAATGAGAAACAGTCTAAAATAATTCGCATTCACGTTGTTCAAAACTATATTCTGAGTTGACACTTTGACTTACATAGAAAATTAAAATATTTAAAAAATACAATACAACGCCAAAAATTTCACTTCTAGTAGAATTATATATGAGTGGTTGATTTCACTTAACAACTTCATCTCCTACCTTGACCGAAAATTGATATATCGATAAAATGACATATCAAGTTTCGATAACTTATACTCCTGGAGAAAAATAAATATTATGGAATTAATTGAAATTTTGGTAATTACAGCACTGAAATATATAATCAAATTTGTCATTTTCCGAGTAAATATTTACCAAAATGAAAAAAAACCGTTTGGATATGCCAGCTGTATCATGAGCCTAGAAATTCACGAAAGGAATAAAAAAAAAGATTCAAAGGAAATTTGTGGTAGCATAAAAATTGTTTTTACTAATGTATCATTTGTATAATTTGGCTGCAAGATGAATTTTTGATTTTTTGAATGACTGCTCTCATTTTAAACATTAACAAATCTATAAAAAAATCCCGTTAATTATACTTCATTCCAAAGTTTCATCTCGACCGAATTAAAAATATTACTTCCAGAACACCCACAATTTTGTTAGAGCCCGTATACATATTTTTGTGCATATATAAATCACGGAGAATAAAAGAGAGGAGTAGGAGCTAAAGTTAAGACAGGAATTTGGTTTCGAAATAACCTTTTAAAGCATAAATCGAAGCTGCATTCAGGATATCAAAGTCAACCTTGATTCTCTTGAGCTAAGTGCTTTCAATTTATAAAAAAACCCGTAAGAAAAAAAAACAAAAATTAATTTTCAGTACTTGCTTTTTAACCGAGATATAATGCAACATTTTAATAAATCAAGAATATCATATATTATATAAATTAACCCACATATTGCATAATTTTGGTGTTGACAAATATTAATCAAACTTGTTAAAAAGTATATTTTATGGGCATAAATTGATATAAGTATTTAAATTGGAATATGGCGAAATATGAAATGTCTTGAGAGTTGACATTCGCTTAAGGCTCTTAACAAACAAATGTCATTAAACTGTTTAATCACATCTTTGTTTTAATTTATCAATAATATTAAATCAATGAGCTTTTCAAAAGAATCTTTCTATTTTCTTCAAACCGTATATTAAAACATATGCTTATTTAGTATTTTACAAATTTACACAAATAGAGAACATTAAAACAATAAGAAACAGGAAACCTATGAGATGAAAAAGGCATCACACATTACGTAGCTCACGAAAGACTAAATGCAGGAAAACATAATCACTCCCATTGTTATGCTCCGAGTACTGACCGCACAATGGATTCCGTTGAATGGAAATACAATCCATGAAATGTGTATATGAATAACTGCCAGTGCCGAAAAATGAAAAGTATTTAAGCATAAAAACAATTTGAAATGAAGCTAAAAATGAAGAATTAAAATTTTTAAACGTAAATACAAAATCTATTTTAAAAATAATTGAGGTATCGTAGAAAATAGTTTCGGAAAAGAATGCCAAATTGTTTTAAATTTATTTTCACTAAAATGAGCAATTTTGTGGACAATCAAAATTACCGTACTTAGGCCCATTTTTATCAGGTCCATCAGCAACAAATACAAAAAATAAGTTAAGGTAAGTAAAAAATCATAAACGTATAATAAGTCCAAGTGCTTATGATAATTTATGATATTTCTTCGCCTTTGAAAGACATTACTAGGTAATATTTTACGTAATGATAATATAACTTTGTACATAACCCTTGTAATAGGAATTCTGCGAGCACTTAAGGGATTTGCTTGATACTATATAAATAAATAAATAAATAAATATAGATATATATATATATACACACACACACACACATATATATATATATATATATATATATATATATATATATATATATATATACATAATAATATATATATATATATATATATATATACATATATATTTGGAGGCAGTAATATTATATGACGGATTTTCATGATTAAAATTTAAGTCAGGTCACGTTTTAAAATATATCTAACTTTGCAAATATTATTAGACCTGGGTTTCTAAAACTTTAGGATTTATTTTTTGATATAAGAAGATGTTACCAAATTTAATACAACAAAGACACTTATTCGTAGTATTCTTTAAACGAAAAATAGTCACCCATTCTCTTTAAGAGGAAGCCTGCATTAATTTGAAGTATTGTATTCTAAATATGGTTTTTATTTCTGACACAGTTCTAGCTATTCACTTTCTAATTGTCATATAAGTGAAACTCGGACATACGTAAGCATATTTAAAAATTTTACCGAAAACAACGTTTTATAATCTGAAACGTTCGTGTGTCAAAAGCTCGTCTTAAAGTTGGTTAAATGTTTTAATTATATTTATGAAAAACTTAAATAAAAAAAAATTACTTCATTCTAAAATAGGGTCGTAATGAAAATGTAATATAAATCTCTAATTCGTTATATGTAGTTACACAGTTCAATACTTTAATACTGTAATACTTTATTTCCATTAGTTTATGATGAATATAAAGAAAGTTGATAACTTTCTTGAAGGAAATATGGCATTTTATTAATTTATGATATTATTTCTAGTCGCTAATTCACGAGTTTATGTTATATATACCGACATTATAATTTAGTGTATGCCAATTTGTAGTTGGAAGTTTCGTGGACTAGACAAGCGTGCTCGTACAAAGGCGCAACGTATTTATTTATATATATATTTTCTGCAACTCGCTTCAATTTCTTATCAGAGGTAAAGAGTCGAAAATTTTAAAAGGAAAGTAGATAGATTTTATTTAAAAATACGTATTACTAGAGTAAAAAACTTTGCTTCTATTCACAAAGTTTCCTTACTAGAATTATACTTAAAGAAATAGCTAATAAAATCCAAAGAAGATAAAGTGAAAACAAATTTTCAGTTATATATTAGATTATCAAATATAGTCGCTTATAAACGGATGTTGCCTCGCATCAATAGCAAGCAAAATAAAATATTGTACACGAGTAAATGCGTTAAGTGACTTCCGGACTCACCGCCGGGTACTGACATCCGTTCCGGAAGTACCTTCAAGGTTGAATGAGCTTGAAAAACTGCATCCTCACACTTACGATGCTGTTTCCTGGCATTTCCTGGCATACTAAGTCCCTCTCTGTACTATAATGGAACAAATGTGGTCAGTGCGATGCATAGTTTCTATTTACTGCATAGTTTCAGTAAGTAAATATTGGTTTGCAAATAAAATCGGTTTTCACATTTGCACGGCGTTGTAGGTGATTTCAAAGATTTATGTGTTTCAAAAAATTATTCTTATGACTTTTGACACTTAATATTAGTCACTTTTAGTTACAAGTATAGCAGCAAATTGCACGTAATTTTGTTTACAGCTGTTAGTTCAGAATCAATTTTACCATGGGGTTCATCAAAGATCATCCAACAAAATGAGATATATATATAACTGATTTAAATTCATAGTTTTCATAAATAAATGAGTTATATGTTACAAATATGTTCCTTAAAACTTTAATTACTTTTTTCACGAACCTAATAATGTTTTTATAAAAATATATGAATTTCCAATGAAATTATAAAATATTTCTTTCGTGTGTTATTAGGCAAGAAAAAACGACATGTCCATGTTGAGTTATAAAATTATATTTAAAATTTTTTAACTTTTGCTATCACAGGGATAAAAAATAATTTCAAATTAAATTGTTTACCTTTATCAGATGATTAATTTATGATAACTTCTTGCCGGCAGTTTCACTTCCGCTGAAATTGTGGTATTGAACATTTATGGTAGGAGTTATTGTACCATCTCTTCCTTTCCCCAAAGTTGACACTATGTTCTCCATTCATTACACTTCTTGCTTTCCCGCACGCTAGGACCTATGTGATTTATACATAAAAACTTTTCACAATAAATTGCCTATACGATGATCAAAATAGCATCAAAATAAATTTAGTACAAAATAAGTTCAAGTTTCCAAAATGATATGAAACTACGTGATGTAGTATTATTTCTAATTTTTTAAAATCCTTTACCATGACCTGGGTTTCTTTGTAAGACTATATCTTCATGTGGGCAATTTGTAAAAATAATAAATATTCGAAACTTTACAAATAGCCCACCTGAAGATGTTGTTATATAACAAAGCCTAGGTCGCGGTAAAGAATTTAAATAAAGTAGAAATAATACTGAATCGCGTAGTCTAATTTAGTTTTGAAAACTTAAATTATAATGAATTTCTGCACAATTAATCCCAAATATATTCAACAAATTAAGTTATAAGCGGAAAAGGAAAAAAGGCAGAAATTCATATAGATGAGACCAATTTTAGTGGCGATATTTACATGATACTATACGTCGTCAAAAAGTTTTGTGGTTTTACTTCAGATATTGTCATTTGATGACGTACTAGTGACCATATTGAACTGGAATACCCACCTGAAATGTCAGCACAATATTAATATTATTTGTGAATGTACTTATTAAAAGTATACTATTTATGTGGTTCCTAAAGTCTCCTCAAGTGAAAGCTTCATACAATCATTCGGTGTCACGTTTATAAGAGAAAATTGCAGGAATACATTAATTGATAAAATATTTAAGTACTTTTCAAGTTTTATTTGCAATGAATATCTTCGCATATTTATCTTTTCCTTACTGAGAACTATTTTATCAATCCTTCAATATCTCGTACTATATAACCAAACATTATTATATAGCCAAAAACTTGTTCATAAGATTCATTAATTCGTTACCATGCATTTATTTGGTTATTTTTCTCAATTATCATTTGCACTTTACCAAAAATTTAATTTCATCTTCCTTTGCAACATTCAATATTCCACTCCTACTTGTTTGCAAATATCAATATTCAACTTTTCTATTTTATAATGGCTTATTCTTAATCATTAGTGCATTTTTTAACAGCAAGTACTCTATTAATCAAAGGAGTATTTTATATGCACTTTTTAAATACACGCTTTAATAATTAACTTTGGATTAATGATTTATTATTACTATTTACCTTTTAACGGTTGTTTTACGTTAAATATTCATTATTAATGGTCAATAGTAATTCGGATCTAGCATTGCATACTGCAAACAAACAAAATAGAAATGAGTATCGTATTCGAAAAAAAAACCCTTCAATATGGATATTCAATATGATATCCGAATTAATCCAACAAATTGTAAAACTTGAGTATTCTGCAAAAAAAATATAATGATGACCATTTTCTAGAGTCAGTTTTGTATCTGACATAAAGTTAATCTCCTTAAATTTATGCCAAATAATAATAATAAACAGACTGCGATCCGCGAAGGCAATTAGCCATCACGTAATTAAAAGTTTATCTAAGTGAAAAACTTGGTCTTTATGTTGTAAACTCCGTTACGACGGATAAAAAGTAAAACAAGAAGGATAAATGATGATAAAGAGTATTAAGGATAACTTCCATAATATGATGAGTTTAATTATTGATGTGAGGTCAGTTTAAATTTTGAAAAGTATAGAAATTCATTCACCACAGTCAAATAAACCGTGTCAGGTTTATTTGACTGTGGTGAATGAATTTCTTTGCGTTTCCTCGTCCTTGTATTAATTTACATAAAATCGTTTTAAGAAAAATATTTCTAACACCCTCATAGGATATTAACCAATTTCAGAGTTCGATACTGCCTTACTTTCCGTAAATAATTAATTATTTTCCAAGCCATCGAAAGCAAAATTAATAAAATGTCAATGTATTTAACTTTGCACTTTAATTCTAGTTAAATGAGCTATTTTTGTGATAAATCGTTCCCTATAGATGGTCAAGTATTTATAAAAACTGCGATTTTTATTGTAATTACTTGCTCTTTAAATTTTAAGAATGAAAAAGAAGATAAAAGAGTAACTTCCTTCAGAAATTGTATTATGTAAAAAAGCTTAAGACACATATTACCATCCCTTCATTTATTTATTGTAATTTTATATTTAATTATTCAAAAACTTTGGTAATTTATTTCATTCTGCCTGTTATACACAATACCTAAAGGAACATCGATCCAACCGGGTATTCACACAACACCTCACTTTTTTTATTATGAACTCTTTATCGATTTAATCTTTTTGATAATTTTCCGTTAGTATTTTGTACTACGCACGTCATTACCATTTTTCTAACCGTCATTTTCAATCTTTGAACTATTTTCCATCGAAACATTTGTTTCGCAGAAAATTCGGTACGTTCAAAATATGTATACACAAATATTTTTATTCTGTAGGAAAACTTTGGGATAGAAAACTTATTACTCATTCTAAAGTATGTAAAATATTAATTATACTAATAACGGTATACAAAGTGAAAATGCTTGTTTATTTATTTGTCTATTAAGACCCATTTATAAAACCACGCGTTCGATTTCAGTTATATTTTTATATCAGAAAGCCCATAATTTTAGAATGGTTATGGGCTGTATTTTACATTACCATGCTATAATTCATAGGGACGAAACACTGATGAGAAATGTAATAAACACAACTTTGTTTATAACATTCCTTTGTATGAAGTTATTAAATTATATCTGTGAAAAACATTTTATTAAAATTCCTACCATATTATTTACCTAATATAAGCGTCTCGGAGAAAGGATTTACATGCCAAATAGCCTCAAGGAACCCAACCCGCGAGTAAAATACAAGGCTTTAGAAGAATAATATAATATTATTTAATAATTATTTACATGTTTCATGAGAAAGTTATATATCCTGTAATATAACTACAGAGGGAAAAGTGGGAATGAAAAAGCCTATCAAATTTGCACATTTAACCTGATATCAATACTCAACCGTTATAATATTGTTCAACAGCCGTTGTACTCAGGATTTGTACTTGTATTTTTAGGTTTATGGTTTATTCATTCAACAAAAGTAATTGGCATTTTTTACCTTCAAATACTTTTTTCGCGGGAGTCACAGCGGAAAAGCTCACTACCTCAGAAACAGTTATTCCATAGAATTATGAAGGGGAAAGGAGAAGGGGAACAGGCAAGTCTCAGTTACAGCTGTCTTTATGCGTCATTCATTAATGCCAATTTCCCACAAGGCTTGACTTGTCGTGGATGTTGAATATTTCGTAAACGCTGTATGTGTTTGGTGTCTAATATTTCCTTGTCATAGCAAAAAATTAGCTATAAAATAATTTATTAGCAACTGAATTTTCAAGGTTAATTCAAATTTGCATATAAATATGTTTATTTTTTATTCATCAGTTTTTATCCATAATACATATGGCGGAAATATTGCTACATGAGCAATTTCTTCCGGCCAACCATAACAATTAGTATTGAAAATTAGTTGGCAGACTGGAAGAGATTTTACAAAAAAACAGTTTTTAGAACATTAAAGAGAAAAAAATAAGAAAGACAAAATTATTAGGAATACCAACTATTGCCATGATTTGGGATGAGAAAAAAAGGAAAGGAAAAGGTATCAGGAGAGGTAGGATTTTTTCACTAGATCTTTAAAAATATTTAAGGACGTGATTTTTCTGGTGTAAGGATCTAAGTGATTCCAAATTTTCGCTGCTTAGATAGTAAAGTATTTTTCGTAAGAGGCAGAGGTATGTTTAGGAATAAGCATCGTAGCCCAAGGCCGCGGGTGGACAAATCTTTAAATTGGCCAGCAAATAGTTTTGAATCTAAGGATTGTTTAATACATTAAAAAGAAACATAAGTTGGCGTGTGTGAAGCATGTGAAGTTGGCGTCGATCACAGATCTTCAGCTATTTGAGTAGTGACCTGTATTCAGAAATATGGTCGTATTGATCAAGTGGGTATTCGATTTTTGCTCTTAAATTTGTTTATTTTTTTGCATATTAAATATCATAATCTACATGAATCAATATCAATTGATTGTAATAACAAAGATTTGGAAGTATTTGATATTCTTTAATTAAATACATGACATATGTAATTAAGAACATGCAACTTTTTTTCATTGAGATATTGGCAATGATATTTCGTGTAAATAGGCATTCAATTTTCAATGAGAAAAATTGGATACCTATATATTTGGTTGTCCATAACAATTTATATGAATTTGTTCAATCCATGAATCAACGATGAAATGTAAAAGAAAATGTATTATGCTTTTCCGACAATACTTATCTCCTTTGGAAAGGAAGCGTATTTCCCAAAATGAAATTTAAATAATTTAAGAGTATAATTTTAAATCGGAAACTTCTAGTGTACGACTGGAATGTGGTGGACCTTTTGTTTTCATATACTTAATAAGCAATTAAATAAGAAACATTTTTTTGTACATGTTTAATACAAATTGTCGTTAAAATATTTTTTATAGTCATACGAAAATATGACATAAATTTTACTCAAAGTGTTATTGTGAAAAATGTACTATATGTGCGCAAAATAAAAATTTCATTAAACGGAATAAACGCACGTAGGCGTTGATTTCCGTTTTGAAACGAACTCTTGTAGAGACTTCTGTGTTAATTTCACATTTAAATGTAAGCTACATCGGCATTATAATATTACTCAAAATACATTAATAATTTATAAAATAAAGGCCTTTTTCTCTGTACGGTGATAAATTTTGCTCTCGTACTCGCGATACTGACGTAAGAAAAGAGACGTTAACTTAATTCCCAATATTAAACCTAAAAGTAGTCTGCTGCCTACATTAAGATGGAGCTTAAAAAGACATTATACAAACTTTCTCAATATTTGCTATCCAGACGGTAACAGTTCGTTGTGCACCTGTGGTATTTCAGGCTTATTTTATTGAGTAATTTACACTTGTACTTGGTTCATGTTTTTTTTAAATATTTATTAAATTAAAAGTTTATTTGATGTACAGAATATTGTATAGTGAAATATAATATCTATATCATTTTGAGTTGGTCTATGATTTGTTTCATGCATAAAATTATTTACTTCTTGTTCCGTTTCTTCATTGACTTTTTAACTAATCCAAAGTTAGCGTTTGTTTGCATTATTATTTTATGCAGTTGTCAATTAAATTATAAATAAATTACATTTAAAAATAAATTAGTACAAGTAACTAAATTATAATTAAAGAAAAATCTTTATAACTCATGACGCTACATTAATTAAGTTCTATAACAAGTTATAATGATACATTAAAAAGTTTTATAACTCATGGAGATACACGAACCCAGCTCAATTTTGATGGATTTATTATTAAACATTCAGAAGTTGCCATGACCATGACTCTTCTAAAAACAGACCCTGTGACTTAAAAACTCATTACGACATGTCAAACTCGAGGGATTTACTGCTAGTTATTGAGAAGTTCACGTGATTAACTCCCTGATTCGTCATAAAATTCTTCCGATTCAATCATGTGACAAAAAGACTAATTGAAACCAGACAAATGAACCCAAAGTTGCGCTTATCGTTAGCCATGAAGAAGTTCGCAGGGCTAATTTTCACCTCCACTATCACATATGATCAATGGTGTATGCTGTATTGTAAAAAGAATTGCGTAAGTTTACAAGTTCTACGTCGATGCAATAATAAGAAGTGGATGAAAATCAACTTTATGGATTTGTTTACGTTCAGAGTTATATACAAGTGCAGTCAACAACGATATGTTGAAAACAGAAAAAATTCCCAGGACTGTTGATGAAATTCAGTAAGCGAGAGATTTAATATTTATAAGACAAGATTTTTTAAAGATTTTTAAAAAATTTAAATTTATTCGAAATATAATATTAAAAACATTGTTAACAAATGAAAAACCAATCAGTATTAAAGTGCAAATAATATTCTAATACCTACATATAAATAATCACGTATTTCGCAATATGGGATACACACCAAAACACGAATAAACACGCTGTATGCTGTAATTTCTGCAAACATAAATTTAACCAATGGCATAACTGCGTATTCAAAATTTGGAAACCAATGTCGTTTAATAAAAGTGATAATGTAATAAAGCTTCGCAATGCTATCACTAGTTACGTGAGTTTATAACAATTAGGTTGAGTATAAATTTAAAATATGCATTAATTCTAATAAAATGAACAAAAATGTGGACCTAATTAGCCTTACCCGCAAGTTATTATGAAAAACACCCATATAAAAAGACTACCCATATAGAAACCTTAAGGAAAGCACCCATATAGAAATTTAGAGAGCCGTATTGAAGAAGAATAATTACGCTTTCTTTTCGGAGTAATGATATGTAATAGAAAAGTATGTAATAGAATATGTGGTGAGTTTTCATTTTCATTTCATGTATCATAATTTCAAAACACAAGCTACGAGGTATGAAGTTTTGTTGACAAATCTTAAAAATTTACAATTATAAATTTAAACTCATGTTTACACAAATATGACAATACTGATTTGCAAGGTTTTTTAAGTAATACTCATTATTTTCTAGGAATGCAAATAATATAGGAAGAAATCTCTACTCCATCTCAATAATTAAATTTTAGCTCACGCCTCAGTTTAGCTATTAGTTCACGCCTCGTTTATTTTTTATACCCATTTTGTCATTTCTCCAATACCAGTTTTTATTTAAACTAAATTTGCATTACATTTTGGGGAACAACTATTTTTTATAAAGTTATTGGCTGTCGTATATTATTCACTAAATTGCAAGTCTGTATTAACGGAACTTGATCCGCTCTCGTGAATTTTTCACGCAATTGCAAGGCCGTAAATAAATACTTTTTAAATGTATAAAAAAATAATGAGAAGTACTATGCCTCACATACAAGTCAAAATATCAAATTTAATATTATTCTTTGTCATTGACCTTAAAATGTATTAATTATACAGACTTTACTAACTTTTAATTCTAACCTCTTGATAGAATAGACAGTTACAGTAAATTTTAATTTTTTTTGCCGTTGTATATGTTAATTTAGTTATCATCAATTTTGCATACACCAACACACATTCAATTCATAACAACAGAACAATCATTCAATTCATATTCGGCTCTATATTATTGATTAATATCTTACAAACAGGAAGCAGAAGGTTTTTCTTTCATGTTAAAATAATTCAGATCCAATTAAATATGGCTATGTATTAAATTGTGGACGGAAACTTATTAAATAAACGATTTTACGTAACATATTTTGAAAATCGAAATCGGGCATGGGAGTTTATCGTGCCCAAATGTCGTACCAAAAGGAGCACAATGTCGCACCAAAGAGGATCACAATTTTTATAGAAATTATTTATAATTTCAATAACTCCGCGACTCCTGGTTTTATTTTGAAGGAGAATGATGAAAGTAACAGTACTGTTTTAACATTCTTGGCGTATTTCGCCAAGAAGAAGATAGGTGTAAGACCAAATTACATTAAAGAGAACATAGGCGTCAAACTCTTCAGTAAATAAATTGTTTATAATATTTATTCATTAACTAATTTAAAAATACATGGTAATTTATATTCGAAAGAATTATTCACCTATTCTGTATTAATTAACTGAACTTAAAATAACAAAGGCATGTAACACTCCATTCCTCCCCTAAATAACAGCTGAGGAAGGTAACGGAATCCAACCATAAAATGTATATCTGTGGAATTATCATCGAGTAAGGCACGTTGAAAATTCGATAGCAATTTCATTATAAACCGGCTTACAAAATTTCCCAATCTTCGTTGTAGAAATTGATTTTCTTTGTCACGTTAATTTTCCTCAATTGCATGTATTGTTTCGTAATTCCAGTTAACTGAGAATCCAGTGTTGCGGTACGACGGTATGTCTGATGAATTGTTCAAAAACCTTCTGACGTATTCCTTAACATAATACGTGTGAATTTATTAAGCTGCAAAATTCGCAAGTTAGTAAAACTGTATCGCAGTTGACATTTTCGAAATTAATTTATCCATAAATTTCTATATGCGCGTGTGTGTGTGAGTGTGTATGCATATGCGTGTGTGTATGTGTGTGGGAGCGCGCGCTCGCGAGTGTGTGTGTGTGTGTGCGTGCACGTATGTGTGTGCGCGTGCTTGTGCGACTACGTGTGCGTGTCGTGGGCGAGTGCGTGTGGGTGTACGTGTGTGTGTGTTTGTGTGTGTGTTTGTGCGTGTGCATGTGCGTGTATGTGTGCTGTGCGTATGCATGTGCGTTAGCGTGTACGTGCACGTGTGCGCGTCACATATGCATGTGCGTTTGCGTGCACGTGTGCGCGTACGCGTGTTTGTGTATGTGCGTAATTCCATAAGTCGAATTATTTGTAAATCTAGTCCAAATCACTGAATTTTTGTGTAAAACAATTTTATATCACCTTGCTTCTTATTCATTCAAGATTACATTAAAAACTACGTTATAATTTATATAAACTGACACATATGTATCAAGAAGAGATAATTAGATTACTTCATTTCGAATTATGTCTTTAGTAAACATTTACAAAAATAACAGCAAAAATATTTACGCTTCTTTCATTATTCTTGGAAACACATCTAACAGAATTGCATGGGAATGCAGGTACAACAAGTGTTATTGAAATATTAACTAGATTAATTCTAATTCGAGTAGTAAAATTAATCTGTTATGATGCTTAATCCCATGCAAGAAATGGCGAAGAGTTCACCAACTGGATCAAGTAAAGCAGTCTAGCGCAGGTACGTTCTATGCATGCCGTTGTACAGGATGTCCAGTGACAGATTTCAATGTTTGGTAAATTGTAAAAAGAAACTACACCTCTAATACAAAGTAGGTTTATTTTAACTTTATAACAATAAAAGCGGATTTCATTTCTTAAAAACCACGTTTTCCAAATGGCGGCCATCGAGTCTGACACACTCTTCGAGTCTAGCACGCATGTTTTAAAAACGCGTTTGCAGAGCGGCTGGGGTATCATATTGACTTCGGCTCGAATATTTTCTTTAAGTACTTGTGTCACAGTGCTCGGATTTGTTTTGTAAACAACGGATTTTAAGTATCCCCATAAGAAAAAGTTACATGGGCTTAAATCAGGTGACATCGGTGGCCACGGTACGGTACCGTTTCGGGATATTCACATATCCTCCAATGTGAAAGTGAGCTTCGTCACTAAAGAATATGTTGCCCATCCGGATAGCAGTACGAAATCTCAACAACATCACCTCTGCGTAAGTTTTTCTTAATTCAAAGTCAGAATCGTGTAAATCTTGAACAATTTGAATTTTTGTATGAATGGAACTTGAGCTTTTTTTGCATTATAACCTGTAAAGTTGATTTCGGAATTCCCAATATCGATGAACGTGTACGCAGTGATAAACGGGGATTTTCAACGGCAGAAACCATAACACGCTCGACATTTTCATCCGTGGCTACCAATGGTGTAGGTCCTGGCCTGGGCCTATTTAATGTTGATCCTGTAGCTCTAAACCTTGCTACCCATGACTGAATGAGGTTGATCGATGGTCCATCACGTAATCGACGAATACTGTAACGATTATTAAATCGACGGCGTGCTACAGACAGCAAAAATCCACTCGAAATGTACGCCTCAAGGGCAAAAGCGTGGTGCTCTCCACTCCACTGTTCCATGGCTACTTAAATATCCGCACCGCACCCTCGCGCCACTCTTATGTGTTGCGTTCAGAAACTATGTTTGTTATGTTTGACGTATGAAGATGCCGTTATATTATTAACACTGAACTGTATACAATTTACTTATAAATGACAACAAAAACTTTAAGACACGTATTGTAGTTAAAAATCAAATACATGAATTAATTGATTTCCGCAGTTTATCATTGAGCAAAAAACTGAGAGAAGATAAGGTAAAAAAATGAGTATTCTTTTTGCACTATTTCCTCTCTATCTCTCTTTTTCACAATTCACCCCTCCCTAAAATAATAAACTACGAAAAAATTTAATTCATACATGTAGAATAAATATAAAAAATTAATGTCAGTCCAGACAAGTACAATCTGTGACCGGTTGTTAGACCGGCTACAGATTAACCGTTTTGTAAGAGGTGCTCTTATAACCAGGGCATTGTAAAATAACTGGTTACAATCCCACCACGGGTCTTGAAGAAACATATGATACCGCTGTTTTCAGTACCCTGTGTGTATTGTACCAAATCTAGCATCAATCCACCCTTACTATCCATGACCATTTTGTGCTCACCGATGTCGCGAAGGTCATGAAGATTTTAATATACTTTATATTAAAATATTCCTCTTGAAGTTACCAATTATGACGACCTTAAAATGTGTCGACCAAGTAATAGCATAATAACGCCAATTCAATCTAGTCTGATTACACGCCCTTTCAATTTTACCATATTAATTGAAATTTACCACTGCTTTTGGTTTCCAAGTTAATAAATGTATTAAACGACTGATTTTTAGAGTAATATAAAAGAACTCAGTTTCTCTTCCCTACGTAATAGATTATGTAAACAACTTGAAGCTTTCCGAAACGCTGTTATAAATTAGTTTACAAAAATGTTAAATTAACAACTCTTATTAACAAATTAAGTTACAAATACTAAAACTAAACTGTTTTTGATGATTTACTTTCAGTAGTTTAGGTAATGGGTGCAAGGGTATACTTTTGTGAACATTTAAAAAAAAATGCAATATCTTTGGAAATAGCTTCAGAATCCTAATCGTTTACTCTTCTAATTGAAATTTGCTATTTATTAGTTTTTTGAGATGATGAACAGTGACTTTATTTATGTAAAGCTAATAAATATAAGGGGTTATTAAGATAGATTATTCAAATTTTTAACCTCTCAGTACTTCTTTCTATTACTTTAAAAACGTATGATATTTTGGTACAGCTGGTTTCATAAAAATAAATATTTTCGAGATAAAATTCTTATGCAGATTTAAAAATATTGCTCACTGTATAACATAGAATGATTTCATATAATGTATTAATTCAAAATCATTGTTGACTTCAAAGGTTTAAAAACCATCCTGTTCTGTGCAAGCTGTTTCAATTTTGTTTCCGGAATTATTATGTAACGAAGAAAAAAACAAATACAATTTCACATACATAACATTAGTGGTGATTAAAGTAACTATAATGTAAAAATGTCTTTACTTAATCAGAATTAACATGTAATGTAAATATGAACATTTACAAAAATAATGTTTGACCTTAATAATAGAAACTTCTTGAGCACGAGAAAATATATCGCTTGGTATTTATTTTGAGGCCTAAAATTATCGTAAATTTCTCAAAGACTACGAAATTTAGAATCGTTGATTGCCAGTAAACTTTAACTAATTTTCTAGGAAAACTGTTTTTTATGATTTTAATTTCAGCAGTTTAGTAGAAGTATGCCCATACTCTTGTGGCCATTTTCAAAAAAATTGCAATATCTCGGGAAATAGTTTCGAAATTATTATAACTTGCTCTTCTAATTGAAACCTCTGAAATTAAAAAAACTATTTTTGATCACCTCATTTGCTTTTCAAATATTTTTCTTTAACATATTTTTAGAACTGATTATTGAAATATATGCTGTTTGAAATATATGCTGCTTGTGTCAAAAACTTTCTGAAAAAAAATGATGTGAACATAATATCTCTAAAATTAGTTTAAATCAATTCTCGAAAATAGTTTTATGATACGCATTTATTTTTACATTTATTGTTTCACGTGGCAGACCAAATTTAAGAAAAAAATATTTAATTTGCCGTATCAAAAATTTCATATGTGTATATATATATATATATATATATATATATATATATATATATACATACATATATTAATGTTAACTTTGAAACACCTAGTGTAGATATTGTATTTTATAACGGTACCACTTCAGAACAGAAGTCGAAAAAATATCGAAATTAATAATACGAGCTTTATTTATTTACATATTTACGATTATGTAATAATACACAATTCCGTCGTATAACACGGGCATCATACCTATAGAACAGGTTCACGCTGCATTGAAAAAAGGCAATCACGGATGCCTCTCTATTACATTAAGACACGCAATTCATATCTAATATGTCTCACGTTTCATTGCATTGATATTTGAAATCCAGTTAGAACAATATACGGCGTAAAGTTATTTTAATACAAATGCGATTATGTCTTTACGTCGTAAATGTATCGCAGATATTAAAGATATTCAATTTAACGATTTTGTGCTCCCATTACCGAGTAAGCGTTACCCATTACTGATGATAAACAATTGAAAGACAAATAGCTGACAAAGCGGATTACTCATTATTATAAAACATAGAAACGATTTCAAATATTGATTAGCAATTAGGTTAATCGACAATTTCTATTAGTAAACTACACTCCTAATGACTTTAATATGAATTAATACATTTACATATTTTATGTCAGATTCCATAAAATAAATTTCAAAAACGCAATGCCATTTTCCTTTTTTTTTCTTCTATCCCAACCTACATTTATAAATAAAACCTAAAATCATATTCTATTAAATAAAAGGTAAACTATCCACAAATTCATTATCTAATTGTAAAATGTCTAGCTTATAACATGGGAGAAAGATGTTAAGCGTTTTAACAATCGCAAGGTGCGAGTGCGAATGGATGAATTATAATGATAATTTCCCTAATTAAATGATAACATGATGAAGACTTTATGGGATCTCTCGTTATGCAACGCGATACAGTCAAACAACACAACGTAGTTGTCATGGGAATGTATCTTATTTCTGAACATAGCACACAATAGCTGCGTAGTTAATTTTTTATCCTCTAAAACAGGCTTACAAAAATATTACTATATAACAGTTAACCTAATCTCATTTTGTGAATTATCCGATCATTACGACATCTAAGGTAACTATAAAAATAACTTGTTTCGCATCAATATTTCACCCCTCTTACCTCTTTTATAAAATGTAGGCCCTCAACATGTAAACAATATTTTCCTTTAAAATCTTACCTGAAATTTATCTTTCCAGTCTTCAGTTACGACTCGTAACCTATTGTCCTTTCGTTGTTATAATTAGCTACGTTTTACTTATTATTTTTCATATAAAGAATGCAATATATGTTAGACTCCCAACCATTTCCCACATATTGACTTTTTTAAATGTGATAACTATATTAGAATATTAGTTACGTAAAAAAAACAATATTTAAAAATTACTAATATCAACTTGTATTAATGAATAAAACACTATCAAGTCGAAAGAGGATCCATAGGTATTTTATTAATCCATAATGCTAAAATAATAACAATTTCTGAAAATATCTCTTCCCACAATCTGAAATAAAATATAGAGCATGGGAATAATTTATATTAAGCCTCTTATATAAAAGGAGTTTTGTTTCTTATTTCTGTAATAGATACACATACGAAAAAAACGGAGTCCCTGTCGGACCATTATGTTATCTGCCTATCTATAAAGACCTTTATTTCAGGAGAACTTAGAAATATTAAGCTGAGATATAAAATTAACATCAAATATTAAGGTCTACGTATATACATATTCTATAAAACGTATAGACATATTCTATACATATTCTTATAAAAAATGGAAGCTTCTAACGCAATAAAATAAGAGGACGCCTTTTAAATATGAAATAATTTTAGTCTGCCTGATTTAACAAAATTAATGAGGGTGCTTCCCGTTATTTTGTAGTTAAGTTCAAAGGAATGTTTTGTAAGATCAGTAAAAAAAATCGAAAACCAAAAATTTATAATTATATGTGGAATTATTACGCCACTACAGTACTAAATTTTAGGGTATGTACTCGTGCTTGACCGTCTTTGTTAATAAAATATATATTTAATGGAAGCATTATTATTAGAAGCAGTATTATTCATATAGGATCATCTATTTCTTTTACAGACGAGACAATTCGATCTTCATTATTAATTTTTTAAACTATATTTATCATATAACGTCTTGGTTGTACATTCAATGTATTTCATGAAATGTCATGTTGAAAAACAATATCCACCTGGCTCTCAATATTTGAATGGTAGTAACCCTATATAAATGACATGAGACTAATAATGTTTGTTGTGCTTACAAGGAATTTGTGGCACTAATAATTACTTTGCTTTTCGAAATTTATTTTTTTTAAATTGTTTGCTTAAAAATGATCCTTAATTGGTAATTTTAGGATTCTAAATTCTGATACAATATTCATTTTTCTGTAACGTGACATTTTTGATAAACAAGTAAAATAAAAAATAAAATTAATATTGCCTGGCTGTTTTTACTGAAATGAACAATTCTGCGTTACTAGTGAACGTAAAAAGATTCCTAAATTATTACGTTAAGCCTAATTAACTAATTAAATGTAATAAATTTGTTATATTTATAGCGCACTTTTCTAGTTCCTTGGTAGCTACTTTTCATCGATTTTCGTTTACATTCTCTAATCGCAATCTCTAATAAATGTCATCACCGCAATGATGTTAACATCCAACCTGTTTTGATATTGTGTCTATATCTCAGTGGAAACTTTTCCTCAATTCCTCATTAAAGTCCCGAAGACTCTGAAAAATAATCCAAGTCTAATTTCAGAAAGCAAACTTTTAAATACATACCTATTGCAACCCAATTTTCTAGCTGACATTAAATTTTCCAGCTTACATTTAATTTGTTGGCTCTATTCACAACAAAAACTATTATCTAAATTTATAAAAGAAATCCAAGCTTTCTTTTCTCCTTTGTTCACTATTGCTTCGAAGTCGTTATATTTCATTAACATGCAAATATTTTGGCCTACAAAAATTCTTTTCCGCAACTTGTCCCCTGATAATAATGAAAATTTTTGACAGATATCTTTAAAACGCTTATTACTTTTGTAATGATTTCGTGAATGGTGTTACCATCCTCAACTAAAAGAAAATTGGACATTTTTTTTTAATAAGCCAGTGTTCTCTCTGCGTATTTCTTATTTCGTAATCTAAAAATATCCTTCAATCCATTTAATCGTTTGTTATACACTGCGAATTCTTATTTCAGTTCGAAGTCGCACAAAGATATGAATTTAATGTAACTTCCTTGTTGCAAAAATAATAATTTCAGCAAATTATTTTCCGATTTAAAAAAGCAAAAATAATCTTTTCTATTAGAAAAAGATTATTTTTATCATGCTTAACTTTTCATTAGATTTTCCGGTTTAGATGAATAAGAAACTTTAAATTAGATGTTTTAAAATAGTTCCAATTTTTAGAGTATTTTTTCGTTAATAATAACAATACCCAACTATCTGTTTTTATATTATTGAACCTCAGAAATGCTTTCACTGTGGACTTTGACATTTTGATGCGTAGGCTTAAATCTCTAAATCTGTTGCAACCATATGTTGATTCGTTCATTTCTTATCTTCGTGACCGTAAACATGCAATCAACATTTCTGAAAACTACTCAGAGTAGACATTGCACATTTACAGTTTCATTGCCGGAGTACCTCAAGGTGGTGTTCTTTCTCCAATTTTTTTTTCTATTTTCATTGATCCTGTAGTTAAACTACTGTCTTCCAACTAACATTTACTTGCTAATGATCTCCAAATATAGAGTATATTATAGTAGCCTGCAATGTCGATAAAATATCTTCATGTATTGATATATTAAATGCAGATCTATATTTGATCATTCAGTGAATTAGGCAGTAGTATAGTAGGCAGGGTTTTTTGATTAACCAAATTAAATCACAACCTATCATCATCGGTAGTCAGAAACTGTTGTCAAAAATATCTTTATCTGACTTACCACAGCTATCGATTAACGGTTATATTATTCCTTTTACTTCAACTGTAAGAAAACTTGGCCTACTGATTGACCAACATCTCACATGGAATTCTGGAGTAAATGATGTTACTGGTAAGATTTTCTCCGACATACATTCTCCCAAATGGCTATAAAATTTTCCTCCACAACTAAAATATAAATTTGTCAAACGTTACTACTGCCTATTCTTGCGTATGGGGATGTGTGCTATTCTAATCTAAATGAAAATTTACTTAAAAAATTAGAACAAATTCAAAACCTGTGTATTCGACACATTTTTGGTCTTAAAAAATTTGACCATATATCCGAGAATCGTTCACGTCTTAAATCGTTAATGATTCATGATCGAAGCAACCTTCATCTTCTATGTTTTGTATATAATATCCTCAACAATCCCGTTACACCAACATACTTTAAATCTAGATTCCTGTACCTGTAATCTCATGACCTCGATCTACGATCCAAAAATAAATATACCCCCCCCCCCCTAATCCCTCAATATATAACGGAATTTTATGGCAAATCCTTCACCGGACATTCTAGTCAATTGTGGAACGAACTGACTACAAATATACAAAGTGCGGCCTCGTTGTCTGTGTTCAAAAATCTTCTGAAAGTACTTTACCTATCATAATTTGGAAGATCCTAATCTCTTCAATTATAACCCAAATTCACGGATTACCTACAAGAAAAAATATTGGAGCAAACTTTCTAGAATAAATGGTAAAGTTTATTTTAATAATAAGAAACTTCATCTAGAGGTTATCCTATTATCCAATATTATCCAGCTCATAGTATTGAAATATAAAGTCTTGTTTTTGTTATTTTGATAACTTGTATATATAACCAATAATTTGGTATATCGTTAGCTATTCATAAACTAAAGTAAACGTTTGATAATCGGAACATTATTTATAATACAATTAAGTTAGTATTTTTCTTATTTAAAGTAATGAATGTTTTAGAATTATTAGAATAAAATGGAATTTTCAAATTTTGGTTTGCATTAACGGTTTATGCTTACTATTTGTGCTTATATATAATAAGAAACTCATCTCTCTTTAGTAGGATTGAGGGACGTTAAACAAATGGGTAAGGTTGATCGATTGTAAATATAATCACTTTTGTAAAAATAAAATCAGCCGGAAATTGATAGCAATAATATGACTATTGAAACCCTCGCAAAGATGGAAAACAGACAGAAATATGTTCAAAGGTATTTAATTTTTTAATCGTACAGAAATTTTGACGGTTAGATATATTTACTTATTTTTGGCGTTTACATTGTTTGTAAGTGCGTTAAGTTTAAAAACTTGATACAGCTAGTAACAACAACTCTAGAAAATATAAAAGAATATTAAGTGTCTCTTATAGTATCTAAAATTCTTTTAAACCCCCATGTAATCTACCCTATTTTTTGTTTTTAAAATGAAAATAACTCTATACAGCCATTTTCATCTTAAAATAATCTTAATGAAGTCAAGCGGAATATCCCATCAAAATATCTTTGTACATCATTTATATATTATAGGCGTAAAATCTGAGTTTTTAAAACGAAAACGTCACGTTTCACCACTTTTATCTGAATGTAGTCGTAACTAAGTTGAAGAAACGTCCCAAATCATATACTTATACATCGTAAAAGTTGACTTTTCAAAATGAAAAACATACATAGTGCTATTTTCATCTCTGCACAGAGATAATTAAGTCAAACGGAACATATCATTTTAAAAAGAACCATTTCTCAAATTCTTTTGCGTGAACATTTTTATCGATGGCGCAATACACTTAAGAATTAAAATTAATGAAATATTTAAGAGACGAATTTAAATTTATTTTAGAGAGCAATACAAAAATATCAAGTTATTTTCTAGTCTCTTGAAGGACAGTTGTAATTTGTAAGGAAAGTTGTAATATGTAATTTGCAATCATAGTCATAAAACCTCGTATTCTACCCATTTTCTATGAAATGTGACATTGCCACATTTAATTTTCGAAATAACTTCAAAATAATTATTCTACTGTTTGCCGAATTTATTGGTTGCAATTAATACCATTGTTATACTAACCTTGTGAAAGATAGAAAAATTCTCAGCCTAACTTTGATCGTACCCAAGATAAAAAATGTAATGCTCCTGCATCATTATTCCAATTTCAGATACAAAACCTTAACTACTTCTAGCCTTGGATTATATTCAAAATTTCTTCTCACTCACGGCTTAGTAGATATGTGTTTCAAATCTACAATAGACTTAATTGTGATATCCAAAAATTCATTGGCAATTTACGTTGTAAAAAATTTAACATACAAATAATAATAAAGTAAGTATACAAACATACGTGTGTTTACCGAGTGAAACAATTAATTAATTTAATATTTCGCGACAAAAGAGGGTACTCAATATTAATTTATGTGACTCAGACTCCATCTGCATGATTCAGCGGATTTGTAGCGTAGTTGAGGCGTGGAAGCGATACATATGTACAAACTCACTATTTCCTTTATAACGTTATGTGTATATATATATATATATATATATATATATATATATATAATGGTGTGTGTGTGTGTTCCACTATGCGGCACACCACGGAGACTCCGATTCTATTATCAGCCGCTCGTCGAACGGGGCCGGAGTTGTGTTCTGTTGACTGTAAGAGATTGCTTCTGTAGTAATAAGTCCACCATATGTATCGATTAGGTAGATAAAAAGTACATAAATACATAAATACAAAAATAAATAAGTTTCACCGTTTAAGCAATACTTTCCCAATGCTCTTATTACATATTTTATTACTTCTCTGCCCACATTAATTATGACATTATGTCATATAATATATAATTTTGCTAAAGGTATTAGCTTTGTAATAAAGCAAGCATTTTTTAAATACATCATGCTATTTAAAAAATTGCGTGTCTAAATATTTAGCACATTTAAATTACATTGTTATATTTAAATAAATTATTTTTCTCAATGAGTCCTATATTGTTACTGCTCGTTATTTATAATTAGGTATTTGACTAAATATTTTTTATTTCATTAATTATAATTTCAAGGTACAAGCTGATGAAGAGTGAATTTTTTTTTAATAATCTTAAAAATTTACCGAGTTTTAAAAGTTTAAATTTAATCTTTAAACAAGGACGGGAATACTGTATTGTGAGGTCATACTTAATATTGCACATTATATTCTACAAAAGGAAAAGAGACAGGGATACGCCAAACCCTATCCGTATCTTCAAATTTAGAAGCCTATAACTGGCCTATTTTCCAATCAATTTTTGAATTTTTTTCAAGACTGGTTTTTAATTAACTTATATTTTACAATATTGTACGAAAAATATCAAAATTTAGAATGAGTCAACTACCGTAGTAATACAATATTTGAACACTTCAAAGGAAGAAAATTTTCCAAGCATTCCAAATTTTTTTTTCTATATATAGTAATACATCAATATTATGGTTACGCATGTATCCAGTACACGTTTCAAATTTTAAACCTTTTTAACCTTCATCAACATTGTCTCTTCCCAAAGTAGCGTCTGCCTATTTTTCGTCTTTATTTTGAGCAAAAGAAATAACTTGTGTAAGGGTAGACCATTGTATCTACCATTCTCAGATTCACGGACAAATTATTGCAATCTTTATTTTAATTTTACGCCTTCATTATTTTTGGGAAACTTACAAATTACTTGCTAAATATATATATATATATATATATATATATATATATATATATATATATATATTATATATATATATATATATATACATATATATATGTATTGATTTACATAGTCATTGAGCATTAAGTGAATAACATAACTCAGTCATTCGATTACCAAACTAATGAAAAGAAAATATATTATTACTACAAATAGGCCGATAGAGCCATGATGCAGTAAAGGAAATGCATTTCTAACCGCAACGGAAACATATTGCGGGGTGTGAGCGAACATGGTAGGGTAAAGGAAATACATTTCTAACCGCAACGGAAACATGTTGCGGAGTGTTTCCAAATATGGGAGGGGAGCATTTGCTATAAATTTGAAAGGTGGGTTTACTTATCGCTTTTACATCGATTTTGAATATCAGTTGTGACATATTTAAATCGTTGAATGTTGGTGACATTGGTATTATTTATCTGTCAAATAAAATATGTACTAGAAATAATGACATAAAATGTCATTATTGCTATATTTTGAGAAAATTTTTGGAACTGCATAAATTTCTGTATTCTAACAAAAGAGTATGAAAGCTCGTACTTGTCATTAATACGAATGTCAAGTATAAGTTTTACATGAAATTGAAAAAGACTCGCGAGCCATTTAAAAATAAATTCAAAGACAAACTTCAACTTCCAGGTCTACCAAATTTGACAAAAAAACTAGAGGCACCCATATCACATTTAACGCGTACGAATACATTTGCCGGCTCTCTATTCAACACATTTATTATTATATAGAGAAATGTTTGGAAGACACAGAAACAAAACTTTTTTCCGCAATATTCTTTGGAGCCACTGGAAGTTCACAGAATTCGAGCTGTTTAATAGGCATGAAAGTCATTGTTACTGCGTCAAAAATCCTCATTTGCAATGAGAATTCTACTTCCATTATAAATTTTTGGTCAATATGTGAGGTGGAATAATAAAAGGAGACCCTCTCGTGCTCCCAACGAATTGCAATGGCGGCGATGTTGCTAAGTTTGTTGAAATATTTACCTGAACTACTGGAAGATATATTATTGATTCTGATGCCCGGTATGTTACTTCAACAGGATGGCGTGTTATGCCAATATATCAGGCACTGCTCGCGGCATACGTGCTGATATTTACATAAGTGGATCTGTTGGCAGTTCAATAACATTGCCAGTTCGGTTGCCGACCTTAACCCCATCTAGTATCAAATTAAAAAAAAATTAAACAGATAATCGATGTAAGAGTAGCGAAATTAAAAGTGTAACTTAAAAGGAAAATTGTTATTGTAAGCCGCACATTTCGGAGCGCCAATTCACTTTTCAATGATTTTACTAAAAGTGAATTCCAAAACTTATTTTGAAATGACAAAATAAGATTACATCAATTAAACTTGCTTATATACTCTCCATATGCCCACTTCCTTCAATATGTCCACTAACTAAATCAACGTGCCCACTTTAATTATTAAAATTACTGCTTACGGTTTACGTCGTAGATATAAATATTTATTATGTAAGGCTATACATGACTGACACTAATAAAAAATATTTGATACAAAAATTCTACTATTTCCGGAAATAACGTTTTAAGGTAACGCAAATTAATAATAATTACAAATTCATATGTTCGTCTGTGGAACGGTCCGTGAGTCCATTTGTAATAGTATTTTAATTGTCTCCACTTTTTGATGCAAATAAATCAAAAAGTCAAGAGAGTAAAGTATTATTAGAGATGGACTCCCGGACGGATCAACAGGCGGACATATGAATTTGTAATAATTACTTATTTATTTGCTTTACCTTAAAACTTACGTTATTGCCGGAAATAGTTGAATGTTTGCTGATTGCCCACCTTAAAATGTTGTAATAGAATGAAACCTAGGTCGTGATAAAGAACTTATAGAAAGTAGAAATAATACTACATCACGTAGTTCCATTTAATTGTGAATAATGAATTTTTACAAAATTATCTCCATATTCTCTCCATCTATATATTCAATATTCATAAAATTTGATAAGTAGATACTAATGACGTCTCTATATATAATAATATATAGCACTGCTACAAAATAATTTTTTTCACGCCCTCCATCGAAGAGTTTCTCGACAGATCTTTCAAAATTAAATTTAGTAAATTTTCAGTTAACACTTTTTGCGTTTAATTCCTGTTTTCCAACATTTATCTTCAAGATGTGCAAAATATCCCTAACTACCCTACTCTCCCCCATTTTCACTATTCTTCATTAAAAATTTCAGTAGTTCTCTTATAATTCGGTACAGTAGATAACTCGTAGTATAATTTTGTTACTATTTATACAATTTCGAGTTAATGCACCATTTATTATTTGTTTTAATATAAAGTTGCTCAAATTACCATTAGAATTATTATTAACACCAATACCTTAGTAATTGTTTTCGGGAACTACTTATTTTATTTTCTTTGTGGAAAGAAAATTTACTACGAATGTCACGAACTTACGGTGACTTCAATATAAATAATATATCTTTCATTAAAATCAGAACAGACGTTTACGGTGTTTAATTAATGAACATATATTCAAATATATCAATATACATGCATGCGTACGTACATACACACAAATGTATATACATACATATATGCGTATATATAAATAACATCCCCTCTTTCGGTTTCGCCGTAGTCAGTGCTTCAAACCTGTATATGCCTGTTCATGTTATATATTTGCCTATTAGTATTCAAGTTACTTCCTACTAATATTCTAGTTGCTATATCTCTTCAAAATGTATTTACTTACCTTCCTACCTGCGTACTAATATTTACTCACTACAAGTATTTATTTATACCTGTTCTTAATTACTTATCTAAATTTCTACTAATATTTCAGTTGAGGGTATACAAGCACATACAAAAGTATATACCACTTTTGTATGTGCTTGTATACTCTACTTACTTTCTATCTGTTTATTTTGTAATCTTCTTGCTGACATCGAGGTGTCATGTCATGACTCCTCATATTCCGGCTCTTTCATTATATCTTGATTTTGCACAAGAGCAAAGTTATGCCTCCTTTAGCCATGTCAAGATAGCACAAACTTCCTTATTATATTATCCTTAGATATACATCATCCAAATTGAACCAGGGTACCTGTGCTTTTCATTGTTGACGAATCTTTAGTAAAATATTAGTCATTTTTTATGTTACTAGGACCATTGAAAAAAAATAGAATCATTCAAATTGGTTGACTAATACCAAAAATATGAGTTAAAATACACAAAACAGGCCACTACAGTATCAGGATTGGGTGTTAGAATCCGGAGCAAAATGAAAGAGTCTCTGTTGTAGACCTATAATACTAAATTAAAACCACAGATCCTCAAGTCTTACAATTTAAGCATATAGTAACTCCCACAGCATCAAAACTAAGAGTTTGAACCCGAAGTTTAGCAAGAAAGTCAGTGCTCGTGACGTATTATCATACATACCTATATAATACTTATAGATTTATTTGTTTTGTTACTTTCTTGCTTTGTCGAGACAAGTCAAAAGAGTCCAAACTCGATACGTTTACTTCTCTTTACTGAAAAGTTCCTAACATCACCTGTTGGCTCCATCAATGTTTTTTAATATTGCTAAAGATGAAATTTACATCACCCTTAGTCGCATTTGGTTAAAATATTATTAGACCTATATTACCTAAAAGCGATCACGGTACATATGTTTTTCGGTGTTGAAAAATTCTGTGATATATTTTCAATTTCCATGGTTCTAGGGAAAAATAAAAAGAATATTTCTAATGAAAATAACCATCCAGATTGATTGGGAATTCCGGAGACACGCGCTAACACGTACAACAAACAATGGGATTGAGAATTCCATCCGTTTTTGACGTCGATTAAATTGGTTCTCGCTCTCCTCTATATACGGCACTTAAGGTTAGAGAAAACAAATGTTGAGAAAACTTCATAATTTTTTTAAAATAATATTCTATAATATATATTTTATTTTGAAAGAAATATTTAGAGCACTTAATTAAATCTTCGGTACAAATATTTTTCAATGTTAACTATTGCAATATGTGCGGTTAATATGTTAAGTACTATGCCAAATTTAAAATCTTTACATAAAACTTTATAAGGGTTTTACTTCTTTCCTTTTGAGGTACCAAATATTAACTTGGATGAAATAACATATACGAAGATAAGTGAAATACAAAGGGTAGGAAAGCCGTCTCCCACCCTACTGGAGGCAGAAAAACGTAAAAAGTATAGCACTGAAAACCTAATAAGTTTAGAGTACTTTTATTGTATCGGTGCAGATGTACGGAAGTAATATATTGCAAGTATGGAAAATATGACGGTTGTTATGTCAAATGCAAACTGGATTAATATTAGTTATTCAAATTGAAAAAAAATTTTAAAAAAACGCTGTAACAATATACCTAAAAATGTTTCAAATATGTTTCATAGTCACGGTTAATTTAAAGGATGACTATCGTTGAATTTAATGTATTTCTGAAAATTTTACGCTGAATTTACAATTAGTCCGTTAGCTTTGAGAAAACTGAGACAAAAGAAGGAAGAGAAATCATCCTAAAATTGAGATAAATCAGAAAAAATAAAGCAGTTTGATATCAACAGCATACGTGTAGCATAAATGTAGTTAAATATGGACATTAAAATTAAGTACAACTCAAACATAGTTGTAATTAAAGTATACGTGTATAAGTTTTGCATGAAAAAAATTACTTTTGGTGTACTGATTCCTAATAAACTCAAAATCGTATAACGATAAACTTAGAGTGCAACTTATTTCTTGGTCATTTATACTTATATAATTAAACGTATTAGGCGGCAATAAAAGGTCAATATCAACCGACAAACAATAAACAGGTTAAGCAAAACTCTTGCAAGCACCATCTAAAAGTTTTTCTAATGGCTTATCAAATTTAGAAAAAAAAATATAAAGAAATATAAGTAAGTCCATACAATATTCCGCAAAAGTAAAATGTTATCTACGAAGTACATAAAATAGAAATCAATACAAACTTATGAGACTTTATCATTTACATTAAATTTTGTTCATAATGCTTTTACCTCTATATAATTAAGTACGAGAACAGTATTGGGTAAAAGCTTGTATTTGTATACAGATTAAGCTAAAATTTAGATTAATTATTGTACTGGAACACCGTTCATATGTGGATTTCCTTAAAGTGAGTAGCTTGTTCACCAGAGCTAGAATATCAACGGCACCTGCGTCTGATGTTTTGAAAGAGATGAATAGCGGCAGGCAATATAATTAATGAACCTTTAATGAGAGCAACGGAGAATAACCGGATTAATAATAAGCAAACGCATGCAGTAGCGCTTAATAATTCTCTAATTCAGATGTTATAAGTAAAAGTTAATCGTTGATTTTAAGTAAAAGAACACAGAATATTTCCACTGACTATTACCTTTCAAATGAGAGAAAATATGTTTAATATTATTTCTAAAAGATACATGAGGTGAATGTAATTCAAAGAAATAATCCAGGTTTATAGAAAACTGATGTTTATATAACGCTAATTTTTATTGTCAAGTAATGGTCAAAGTTTTGTTATATAAACCTTTTTAACTTGACGAACTAATATTAGTACAACCTAAATTTAGAATTGTAGTCCAAGCAAAATCAAAAACATAAGTATGTATTACTTCGAACGTCGTTCGGTTAAAGAAATATAACATCATAAAATTAATCGAAGACAACGTTTAATTACTGAAAGAGGTGTAACTTTTTGAACGTAAAAATAGGGTAATTTATAGTAACAAGTTACAAGTTTTATTCAAAAATTTTGTTGTATTCTCTGAAATAGAAAAATCGAACTGATATACAGATTTTAAAGGGAGTTATAAAATGATCTTCAGACAGATAGTACCACATTATTAAAATCAAGCAGAGGTAAAAAAAGTGAAAAGATTTTGAAGATCCAAAAAGAGTCCATTTTACTGACGATGTGACAAACAATATTAATGCGATTATATTATTATTTGATCCATTTTTTGAATAAGAAAATAAGTAGATATTTGGCATTGGATGTGCTATTTAGTGAAAGATACGTTAATCTGTAATTAAGTTGTCCGTCAATTAAGTTATGCTGAATTTTTACAGTAGTATTAATCTTATTTAAAATTGAATGATTATTAAAAAGAATTAGCAAAAAATAAATTCGACGTCATACCGCAACCGTAAGAACATTATGTTGCAATTAGCAAAAATGTGAGAAGACAGAAATATACCGAGCAATACCAAAATTAATCCAGTTTAAACTTTGGTACACTCCATATTTTCCTACGGTTCTCAAACTTTGATCATAAAAGCCGCAGATAAAAAATTAATTGATTCCTTAAAAAATTAATTGGGTGCTGGGAACGCATACCATTGATGTCTAAACCATCCAAGAACATTAAATTCATTCAATATATTAATAGATTAATTCAGAACATTTTATATGAATTATTTGCCAAATATATTTTCCTATTCGAATTTGTCAGTCAAAACAACTTTATTAACGAACACAATAATAATGAATAGTAAGGTATAAAGGAATACATCCTAACACCTTCAGTTTTAAAATAACAAGTTCATTCTTTCATATTGTTCACGTAATAAATTTTTATATCACAGGATCCTTGTCATGGACAGGAAATTGATTTATTGGGTGCTTTTTAATATTTTGCCTTTTGAAGAACTATTTTTGTTTACACTTGACGTGCACAGTTGTAGGGCTAATTAATTCTTTTTAATCTTTTAGAGAAATTAAATCTTCAGTCAGTGAAAAGTTTGAACTAACGAACGATAAAATAAAGACTATGTACTGTAATATAAAAAATCTAATTTACCGGTGTGTTAAAACTATATTGACAAATTTTTAACACCGTATAGAAACTAATGATTAGAGTATGAGAAGAGAAATATACTAATTTATGATGAAACAAAAAGAAATAATTTGATGGACATATTTTATGCACATCTTCCTCCTATGTCTATTTTATATAACAAAAACTTGGAAGTAGATTTTAACCCAATTCTAGACTTAAAAGTTTACACGCGTGTCAAATAGACTGACAACACAATGGTTTGATAACAATGACATATTGCTACAGTTAGAGTCATTACCTCTTTATATACCTATTATATATAAAAAACTTGCAACTCGATTTTAACCCATTTCTGGGCTTAAAAGTTTGCACGCGTGTCAAATAAAATGACAACACAACAGTTTGATAGCGACGACATAATTCTGCAGTTAGCATCATTACTTCTTTTGTACCCATTATATTTCAAAAATTTGCAATTCGATTTTAACCCACTTCTAGACTTGAACGTTTACGCGCATGTCAAATAAAATGACAGCACAATAGTTTGATAACAATAAGTGCTGCAGTTAGCGCCATTACCTCTTTATGTACCTATTCTATATCAAAAACTTGCAACTCCATTTTAATTTATTTCTAGACGTCGTATTACTTGCATGCGTTACCTTGAAATTTAACGGCGTACTTAACAATTCCTTATAATCCCATAGGGACTAAATTTCACCTACATTAAATAAGCTTTCTATTTTTTAATTTTTAAATTTAAAAAATAAAAAATAAGGTAATTAAAAAACATAAAAAACCCGTTTTTTCCAACAAACTAAATAGTAAAAATAATTTATAATTTATGTATACAAAAAATTTAGAATCATGGGGCGGCCAACCCAATAAGTATTAAACTTTTGATAACCTTTACTATGTCAAGTTGGAGGATTGTCAAAATACTTGTATGTAAATATTTATAAAAAGCACACAAATTTTTCAGTTTTACTATGTATATATATATATATATATATATATATATATATATATATAATGACGACGACATACTCCTATTTCCTACTAATTGTGAGATGTGTAGTTCGCAAATCACACAACAAAAAATACATATAAGAATAGAAACTCGCGTCATTTTTCATCGATTCCCTCTAGGTAAATGATGAAGTGAAGAAAAACTTAAATAAATACAATTGTTAAGGATATTTATATCTGTGAATGACGAAAAGTATCGACTACTGATATCATAAAAGAAAAAGTTCTCTGGCCATTAATATTATTAACGATATCTAAGTTTTCTTGCCTCGAAAGTTCACAGGCCAGACGCCCGTGGGACCTGTCGTTAGCACTTAATGATGAATACGATGTATCAGGGGAATTTGTAAATGTGCTGATTATGAAAGCTCGTTACGGACTAAGTTTTGGTACAAGTCGATATATTTCGTACCTTGATCATCGATATCATAGTGCTGTGTATCTTCCGGGGTAAGTTGGATGATTATGTATAAAACTGATTAGTTATTCGTAATACTATATATTATAAAAAGAGACCGAATAGAAAAAATTATGATAGTAAGAAAACTAAAACGTATGATAAAAAGGAAAGGTGAGATGTGTTTGGAATTATACGATGATCTTTATTAAAATTCCACCAAATATTTTTTTCATAATTTTGAAATAATTAAAATAAATCGAAATATTAATTATATTCCTTTATTCCCCATGATTTTTCATTCAATGATTAAAGCAAAATTTGCTTAAAATTTACTATTTCAACAACTCTGCTTTAATTAATGGTAATATTAAGCATAAAGCTTAATCTCATTTCATTTATTTATGTACCAATTCTGTATGTTTTCGTATAGGATATTTTACTTATTTTCAAATAAAATGTTTTAGGCTATAGTTTAACTAATTATAAATTATTATTTCTAAAGTGGCTGATATCATTTCCGGTTTATAAATTTAACACTTTGTAAATTTGTATTCATCTGTCTATAAATTTTAAGCTACGCAGGCATATAAGAGCATTTTGGATTCTGTTTAAAACTGTAATTACGGTAACTTGAAAAATCTTTAAGAGTTTTCACTTTTTAATCGTTATGTTGAATAACTTTTTAACATTTCTGCCATTTTACTTTTAAGGAGAAAACTCTTTTTCATTTTTGTTCCTGGATGAACATAAATAGTTTATATATACACAGTATAGATGTCGTTTATTTATACACAGTATAGATGTGTTCCAGGAATAGATGTCCAATAAAAAATACTGGATTCGTTGGCCATTAAACAATAAATTGTGGTTGAAATAAAACGTAAAATACACCCTTTTTCTAATTGAGTGCAAAAAAAACATTACATGACTCTTTTCAACACATCCAATACTTGCCCGGAGTGCGATGTTTATCCGCAGTGGTGATGTCTTCAGAGCTGTTCACGTTATTCCCCCGAGCGGCACTGAACAATGTGCGCAAGTATCGTGTATGCGAAAAAGATGAGAAGAGATGAAAAAGATAAATTTTATTTTAACGACTATCAACTATTTTTCAATCAAGGAATAAAGTCTTCCTTTGTCCAACACTTATTTCGGTGGTAATTATTTCGATGGTATTAAATCTACGATTATATATATATATATATATATATATATGTATATATATATGTATATATATATATATATATATATATATATATATATATATATATATATGTGTGTGTGTGTGTGTGTGTAATGTCCGAAATAAGTGTTGGACAAAGGAAGACTTTATTCCTTGATTGAAAAATAGTAAAAAAAGAAAAGAAAGACACAACCATAGCTAGGTCTAAATTTCTCATTTGATTTCCTTAATTTTCAATATTATACGCATAATACAATCGTTTGTATTAAAAAAATATCAAAAATTTTAAAGAGTTTTTAATTCTTTGCAAAGGTATGAATTATATATTATTGGATTGAGAAAGTAAGTAAGCTTTTTATATTAAAAACAAAGAAAAAAACGTTTTTAAAGAACTGTATTTTGATATGAAAATATTTGCTTTAGATTACTCTTCTATTTAATATCCGTCATTATTATGACATTAATCGTATCATAAGATCGGCTTTTCTACAATATTTTCCGTGTTACTAGTGAAAATAACCGTAGTTGTAGAAAGGATGGTTAGTGTCGATTGAATGAAGTTAAAGTCACTGGGTGTAAGCTCACGGGGGATACTTGGGTTATCCCAGGCCAAATGACTGAAAGAGATCAATTAGGCAGTTTGAAGCCGGACGTTGTCGCGAAGCAGCACTATTCCTCTATGCTACGCATTTATTGTTTCCCGAAGTGGTATTAAATCTACGATTAATTCTCCGACATACAGTTCATATAAGTTCCTCGTAGAAATTTATGAAGCTGCCAATTCTTAGGGGATGCTAAACGTCTCCATTTCAATGACTGCCGTTTTACAACTCTGGTGTGGTATAAGATATTCATGTTTCAATAGCGGTTATAATTTCGTTAAAAACACCGGGCAAAGGTGAGTCTGACTTGCACATCAAAAGTCACGTACTTCATTTGAAATAAAATTATTTTTCTGTTAAGTTCATCCAGTGCAATAAATATTTAAAAAATGCCTTTTAAAATTAATGGGATGAATACATAAATCATCGTGTTATTACAGAAATTATGACATTTAGAATTATCGTTATAATGTTTCTTCAAACTAGGTAGGCTTCAAAAAATCCTTTTTCTCATATTGGAGTTTTAGTGCTTTCGAAAGCAAAGGAGGAGGATGAACATATTTTGTACCTTGTTTAGTATATCTCTAAAGGTACAGTACCTAAAACAAAAAAAGAAAAGTTTCATATGATATCCCAAACTATTCGACAAACCTATTTTTTTAATACTTAACATGCTCACCGCGAAAATGTACATAAAACATAAAACACCACCAAAAGAAATTTGGAATCTTCTTGCTTCACAAATTTGTTCGAAGATAAAAAGCACGCAAACCGACACGCAATATAAATAAAATAGTACTCTCCTATGGCACATCCATTAGTATTTAAGATTAAGAGAAAGCAATTTTGATCTCTTCTATAATCCATATTCAGCATGCTAGGTTGAATTTAAAAAAAAATAAAGAGCATTGTTGAAGCAGATCCCAGGTTAAGTTTCCATTATCTGGCAGAGCTGTTTTCATTATCATAAATTGCAATAGAAAAACAATTTCACGCTTTGGGGAATAAGTTAAAATATTCTCTTTATTATAAATAAAGATGGTAGTAATATATGCTTATTTTTTTACTAAGCATGAATAAGTAGAGGCTGAAAAAAAAGGCATCCTTCACCAAAATGTGATATTAATCAAAAGGTTCTTTTGAGTACGCGGTGGGGAAAAATTAAATTAATTACCAGAGACTTCTTCGAACGAACAATGAGTTTATCCCCAATATAATTAATGTAATTAATATTGAACGATTAAGCAAAGTCGCAACTACATCGCTATCTGTAAAAAATAAGAAAAATTATTGTGTAATACATATTTTAATTTTATAATGCACAAATAATGATTTTCTTTTCGTTTTTTGTTTAGTTTAACTACACTATTGCCTATTAAAATAAGCACATACCTAAAATAATGTAAACAGTTATTTACAATAAATGCAAGTAGGACAATTCGAAATAACAAAAAGCTTAACGATGTTGACATGAGCACTGTTTCACTTTAAAATATCACATAAAAGTTTCTATTTTGTGTGACAATAATAAAATAATATTATCATGTGTTATTATATGGCTATTCTTTCTTGAAAGAAAAATAACTTAATTTAAATTTTTACGTATTATCATTAAACAGATAAGGGCAAAACAAACATACCTTTATATAAAAAACGTGTTTGACTTGCAATGCCCCGGGAGTCTCTTCAACTAAGGTAATGCATTTTCAAAGCAATATGACTCATTTGAAAGAGAATAATAAAATAAAATTAAATATTTCTTAAATAATTTCGAAGAAGTGCCCACATTTCTTTATATCGTTTGTAGCTGTGTGCAGGAGCAAATCACCGACAATTCGTTGAGCTCTAAGTTGGACATAATTATTCCCTAAATGTTTTATTCTATTTCTGCTGGTGGGTTTAAAACTCGAGCGTTTATCAGATAGGTAATAACTAATAAACGCTCAAGTTTCATCCATGGATGTTATCTATTCCATATGAAATAGCCTTTGGTATACCGGTTCTTCAGCTACTGATTCGGCGTCAAGACAAATGTACGTTTAATGGATTTGTAAATTATAATTAATCTTTTAAACATATTATGTTCTGTTAAAAACTAGCATAATACAAAGTAGAACCTTCTCTTAATCATACGTTCATACACGAAATTAATATGTTCCATCACTGGCCAATGTTAACATTGTTTTATTAATCGTTATACTACTAGCGACGCTCCCTATTTCTGACTTTGTAAAGGAATTTTTTTTAAACTATTACTTTTTTTTTAAACTATTACTTCTGTATAGATAAAAGTATTGAGTACTAGCTTCACATTATTGTATTGCTATAGGATCGAGCTCGAACCGTATTGAGTCAGTGTAAGCCCAAGCATGTAATTTTACCTACTTGAAAATACAGTCACAATTTTAAGATAGTTGTCGCGTATAAATATTTTATTTAAAATAATTTTGGTTTTTAAATCCCTGTATATAATATAAATAAAATTAAGTGTGTAGGAATTACTATTTTTCCTGCAATGCAAATTGTACCATTTTTGAGAGCTATTTTTATCAAAAAATATTTATAGTATGGAATATAGAGTACAATTCACATTCTAGCCTTGATTAAGAGGCATTATTTGATTTATTTTTGGATATGTAGACTATAAGGAAGTTAAATCATAATGGGTAGAAATTAAATCGCAATATATCAAAACTACCAAACCACTTGGTAAAGAAATTGAGTTGAGTTGAAAAGATGTAACTGAATTCATCATCACAGAGGTTAGAGATTTTTCTCAAAACAATATCATAAATACACATTTAAACCTTTCATTAAATCTATTAATTAATGAAAACTGGAATAAAATCTCTTCAGTAGTTACTGAGAAAATCGGTGCATACAGACGGTCGCAGTTGTGCTTTCTTTTATAATATGCATAGATTCAATCGAGCTTTTGAAGCACACAAAAATTACGAGTATACAAGGATAAAATTCCAGAATAAAACCAAAAATTCATCTCGGTATTAATACTTTAAAGCATTTGACATCATTTTTACATAAAGAAGGATATTCGAAACTTGTGCAATGTGAATCGAAATTTTACCACCTTAATGAATGGTAACTCTTGATCGAGATGATATGAAAAATAATTTAATCAGCTGTACTCATCAAAATAACAGTATATAAAAATATAAGTGGTGCCGATCATTTTATAATTCATTTTGAACAGTTTTAGAGGAAAAGTATAATTGCATTTTTTATTTAGCTCACCATTTGTTTTCTTATAAGAGTAATTTTTCAATTACCATATGTCTTCTGAAGCCTGTTCTACTGGAGCCTGTTCAATGTTATTCTTTGCCTACTCCCAATTCATTCCCCTAATACGTAAATACAATGTTATTCTTTGCCTACTCCCAATTCATTCACCTAATATATATTTTAACATGTGTAAACTTCAGACATTTGAACCGTTCGGCCCGTATTTGCTATTTATTAATTTCATATACACAACGAATTCATATTAAGATTAACCTACAATATAATGTTGATCTGCCTATAGCAGAAATAGGTATAACTTTAGTCAAACGCGATTATCGTATGCAAATCATTCTACGCTTAAATGATAAGTGTTTTCACCTATGTTCAGATACGATGTCGTTAACGATATCTAAGCAAAAGCAACCTGCTTCGTTTGTCAATTACTGTTTAAGCACTTGGCCGTTATTTTAATTATTATAGAATTGTTACATATACTTGTACAAAACGAGATATACCATTATATGGTTAATACGGCCGTCCTCACACCTGCAAAATTATCAACTCAATATTCCGCTGTTGTATGCATATTAATAATACTTTTTTCACTATATACATTGCACTATTGTGAAGAGTTTTATATATTTAATTATTTATGTATATTTATTGATTCATTACATGTAACTTACTTGTCTTAATAGGCAATTAAGTTTAACAAATTAAACTAATAAAGGTATATATTAAACATGAATACAAAATTCACAAGAAATATAAAACCTACCGGCGATACATTTCGACAAATTGAGTTTCACTTATTATAAATCACACCCCGGTGTGACCCAATCACCTGGTTTAATAGTTGTATACAGCGGAAAACTGGGGAGTTCCAATATAAATCCGTTCTAGAGGGTGGTATAGCAAACAGGTGATGATTGTTCTGGTAGAAAAGTAAATTGTAATCAATTCAAGCAGAGCATAGAATTTTTCTTTTAATAACTGGAAGAAAAATTACATAAGCGCAAGGTCTCTGAGTTGCAAGGAATGAAAAGCTACCATATACAAGAGAAAATCGGTAGGAAATAGAAAGGGGAGAGAACCATAACGTCTTGACACACATATCGGAGGCACATCTTTTGCACTCGTTCATTCTTCAAGCTATGCTTGGCTCCGTGTTTGCTCCAAATAATGGAGCTGGATTAATATAGTATTTATTTTATTACAAAATGAACTTCGAGCGAGGCCAAATCTTGTATTGTTTTATTTGCAAATATAATTTAATAAATACAAAGATCCACATTTTCCTCTTAATTATGTAAAAATAATAAATCTACAAAGCTTTTATACATCTAGAGAAAAATATGACAAAATTGCAGCCATGTTTTTTTCATAAGGCTGAAATGTGACAAATGTATTATTTGTAGATTTATTGGTTCATATTTTTGATAATTGAAAAGTGAAATTTTCATTATATATCTCTTTTAAAACATACTCTCTGAAAATATGCTATAGATTCAGCGCCTGCACTTGAACTGAAATATTATAAAAGCGACATATCGATAAATATGCCCAAGAGGCTGAGTTAGACTTCAGAGAGCAATGTTGACACACATGGTTGAATTTACAAGGTGTAAGGTGATGTTACAACAGCTTAGGTATCTTCCCTCATAAAATCATAAATATCGCTTACAAAATAGTATCATAGTATTATATTGGTTCTAAACTAAATTTTAAATATTTGGTGTCTTTGGTTTTATTTTGAATACCACGTAGACCCACGTGACATTCAAAAATACAAACGTTGAATTTCATGATTACATTCAATAAAATATTAAGTATTTGATTAGGCATATTTCTTTTTAAGTTACTTTTGGTTTTTAAAACGATACGAAACTTTGTTTTACTAGAAAACAAGTAAGTGGGAGTCCCTTGAAAAATTTTGTTTCAGTCTTAACAAATATATTATATATGTATATTAGAACCAATAACGCGATCATGTATTCACGCTATGAACGGGAGTTTACGTTTGTATACATGTTGCGTGTAACTACACAGCTACGTGCAACATACTACTAGTGTTTTAAAAAAATGTAGGTATAAATGTTAAATTACACATGATTAACATATTATACATAATTATTTTTCGATCTAGTCTTCAACAAAAAGTTATTCCATAAAAGTATATCTGTTTTTTATTCTTTTAATCAAGCTGCAAAGAGGATAAAAAACATTTAATCCATGACATACAGCGTCAAACCTTAAAGTGCATTACGTCAAAGAAAATGGAGTTAAATATTCATCAGATACATACCCTTTTATATTATGAATTGAAGTTTGCCAAGAATTATTGATCAAAACTTCATTTCATTTAGATAAAGCACTTGGGATGAGAAGTGGGTTTTTCACGTTAATCAAAATGGAGTAAACTCTAATTCTAAGAGACATTCCTGTGCTTAAAACCTTAACTAAATGAGAATGGTAATACTGAAGTGCTGGTGGAATATTACTTTCTGTGGAATTTAGGAAAAATGCAGACTTTCGGTTATGTAGATTGACTACCTTACAAAACAAGTGGTTAACGGGATCACATCTATTTTCGGAAAAATATCGTTTGGTCACATACTCCAATGTTGAACTTGATTCTGCTCGTTCCTTAAGTAGTATTGATTATTTATACCTAATATTTTACATCCACTTTACTAATCAGATGTAGCAAGTGGCACATGTGAATAATAATTTTCAGAACTCTAAGTATTCATTGCAAATAGTTAGACGATATAGAAAATCTTTAAAAGAAGCTTGTAAGCTTATTTCAAGGATCTTGCAGTAAATTAAAGTTACCGAGTATTTATGATAAATATGTGTTATTTCCGCCTTCCAGTTGTGGCAGTTTATAAATAATGATTGTGCGTAACCAGGTAAACTCTTTACAGAACAAAAAAATTGTTTTACTGGTCATTTAAAATAAATTTAGTTCCGCGAAAATCAGTAGTTTAGAAGACTTTTAAAAAAAGAATAAAAAGATAATAATTTCTTTTGTCCCTTTTTCAAAAGTATTTGCTCCAGTCACAAAAATTATTTTTTTTTTAAATAAAAAAATTTTAAATTTAACTAAATCACATGAAAGTTGGTGAAGGAGTAGAAAAGTTGTATAACAAGCATGAAATTAGCGATTTTTGTGTTAATTCTTAGCTTATGCTATTGTATGAAATCTTGTATTGATTTTTTCGTGGTTTTAAAAATACATATATTCAAAATATAACTTTCGTAAAGTAAATAGAACTAGAGATTTGCTTATAACAATAAAATCTATCTGAGGATATGAGGCTAACATCATATGCACTAAGTCACTAAGTATGAAATTTCTACTATAATCGCTATTTTAGCAAAATTAAGTGTGTTTCCTTTAAAAAAGTATTAACTCAAACCCAGATTTAAATAAATTATTTGCAAATCTATGTTCATTAACCTTGACATACACAAAACATTTTCAGGTAAAGTTAGTCTGCTAGACAGAGTGATTTTATGTTTTGCATATATCAGAAAGAAAGAGCAACACACTCCTTTCTCATGGTGTGTGTGTTCATAGATAGCGCGAATAATTCTTTGAATTCACGATTTCGGAATACCAATAGGCTTTGCAATGCATCTTTGACTAGTGATCGGATCACGACATATTTCTAATAAGACGATTTTTAGCAAAATCCCTATTGATCAGCTCCCTATAGCAGATTTTCGCTAAATACTTCTTGCAACGCCATAAAATAATGTACCATGGCGTACTGGTGTTGCGTATAGAGCGCACGAAGCCGAGTTTGATTCTCAGCCATGGATACAGTAAAACGGTTTACCAATCATTAATCATGGTAAAAAGCTCAAGTCACCCAAGTCGATAGTCAGATAAGCCGTCTGTGGTTATGACTGGTGTTAGGATGGGTGTACGGGATCAGGTAATCTACCTGGGCATGGTTCTTGATGGACGGCGGAGCTTCCTACCACAGGCGCGGTACATTGGGGAGAGGGCAAGAGTTGCCTTCCATGCCATGGCCCGGCTTGCCGGTGCCGGTTGGGGGCTAAACAACTCTACCCTCAAACTGATGTATACGGCAATATACCTTGGTATATTGGTCTATACGCCATCGGTGTGGGCTTCGTGGTGCGTTGGGGTCCAGCAGGTTAGACGGGTGGTACTGAGATCGCAGCGTGCGCCGCTTCTGGGGCTGACCAAAGCTATATATAGAACCTGCTCAACGGATGCGTTGCCTGTTTTGGCTGGTCTCCTGCCTGCTGACCTCGAAATTGTTGAACGGGAGGCAAATTTTATTTTGACACGAGGTAAGAGTTCTTTTGCGGGTCCGTTGAATTTTGAGTTTTTGGCTAATGAATCCGTTTTTGCCAGAAAGAGACATATTTTAGAGATCGTCGTTGCTCAATGGCAATCTAGATGGTCCTCCCCCGATTCTAAACAACGGAAACGGGAAACGACTAGGATGTTTTTCCCCGAGGTGTCAGAGCGGCTAAGTAAAAATTGGCTTGTCTCCGATTATTTCACATCACAATTTTTAACGGGACATGGCGCATTTCGTACCAGTTTCTTTAGGTTTGCCCTCCGAGATAGCCCGGCGTGAATCTGCATCATCGAGACTTGGTTGAGAATGGACCGATCTTTGAGTCGTTTAGAGCGTTCGCAAAAAGCATTCTAGAAAAAATGGAGGTACTAAATGATTCATTGAGAAGGGACAGACTCTAACCCTGTTGGGTGTAAGGACTGTGATTGTAGATACGGAACACTATTAGGGGACTTTCGAAGGTCCCCTCTTTTGTATGAGGTGGGTCGTTACGGATCCCAGGAGGGGCCCCGAGATAGCTCGGGTGGATGGATCGGGAATAGTCAGGTAAGCAATGATTGGTCCAAAGATTAGTCAAAATTGTTAAGAAAATCACTAATGCTGTTGAACATATATTATAAGTACAGGAAATAAAGAATAACTGCCAAGTGTCATTGTTGTTGGTTCAAATTACTGAAGACCGGCGACTAGTCGAAGGGGTTCTAAATAATAATAATAGGGTGAGTCGCTCTCTTTCTAATACGTGTATAACACAAAAGCGCTTTGTATAGCAGATTAATTTCACCTGAACACATTTCGTCCATGTTAAGGCTAATAAAAATGGATTTGCGAATAATTTAGTTAAATGTTAATTGAATTAAGGTTAAGTATTAACGCTTAGTATTAATCTAGTAAGAACCATACTTAAGTTTGCTAAAATTATGATTACTGCAAAAATTTCATATCTAATGACTTATTGCTGTTAGATTCTGAAGGCGTTGTAATAGTTACATCACTACATCTTTTTTTCCGAATATCCTCATATTCCAAAGTAGTTTTTCAAATCATAAACAAATCTCTAATTGTAGAGATTTTATGACAATGATTTTTAATGTATATGTATATATATTTTTTTGAAAGCAGAATAAATCAACGTATAGTAAGCACTATAAGTTGACTTTTTAACAATCAACTTATAGTGCTTGTTATATGACTAATCTACTTCTATACCAAGTTTCATGCTATTTGCTGTAAAGTTTTCGAACAAAAATTATTTGTGTAACTAGAGTGAAGTTTATTTAAAAAGCACAAAAAAAATATGAACTTTAAAATTATTGATTTTTACAGAACCAATAGTTCTCTTAAATGATTTACCACGATATTCTCTACTTAAAAAAACTTAGACCATTGAAATGGGCCTCCTATATATTTTGATTTCCTTGTCATATTTAGATCTCAAAATATAAAAAAAATAAACTGGGGACTTAAACTTATCTGCGTTATGTATTATTCACTTTACCTTTTGTTATAAATAAATAAAATTTAAAGCACCGGTTAAGCAAATAACCGGATAAGCATCAAGCAACTACTTTCTAATAATCCCTGGACCAAGTAATTATTAAAAAATACTCTCTCATGATTTCCTGTTAGATCTTTAATTATATTAATATTTTCATTGCTAACTAGCATAATCTGTACGTTGTTTTACCATTATACAACATATAAGAAATTTCTAAAGGATTTTCGTTCCAAAATTATAGTGTTCTACCGAATTTTCTTTATTCTTGTATCCATAGTTAAGATTTGTGATCCGGTTTTATTTTGGCCTTAAAATAAAGAAGAGGCGATCAGTCCTTTTGTATCGAATGTCCCATTATCTGCTATATTGTGAAAAAATCTTGATGCTCTATATTTGGATTTTAATAGTCAAATTTACGTTTCTTCTTAACGGTGTATTTACATTTTTGATAAAAATCTCTTTTCTGCCAGGTTTATTTTAAAATTTAGGAACTTTTACTTAAAATTCACATGTTTTGTTAAATCGCATATATCATCAGCAGAGAAATAGTTATTGACTATAATGTAAATACAGCCATTCTTCAACTTTAACTAGCCTCTCCAATTAATTATGGACATCTTCTAACGTCTATTAATAATTTAACACTATCTATAATTGTGGTTTCTGAAAAGTTGTCTAAGTCTTTTACTAAAGAGTTTCTATGCAAATTTTTAAAGTTTGTTCAATTAAACACATACATATGATGCTATATTTATTTTATTGTTGGTTTTTATATTCATTTCTAATGGTGTGCCTACTTATGAACACATATTAATTAATATTGGCTTATTAAAGCAGTCGATATACTGATGCAAAAAGATTTCGTAACTTTTATTAAACAACCAAATTTTTCTTGAAATTTTCTTTTTTCCTTTATGCTAAAAATAATGAGAGAGAATAGCGATACATTACTAGTTGTACTTATTTTAAACTATATTTAAAATTAATAAATAAAATATCTGCTCCATATTCAGTACAGTGATAATACCGTTGGTGTCATGAAATAAAATTTACATTAAGATAATAACATGCACCCACTATAATGATTATAAATAGATGTAATAAAATGAACTATTAGTGTACCTGAAGTATATTACATATACAAATACGAAATAAGGTGCCTTTGCCTCCATGTCAATATTGGTTTAAATTTCAATAGCAATTCTCCCTCGCAATAAATAATGTAATGATATCAATTTACAAAAATCAAATAATTTTGTAAATATGGTCATTTTAATATAAAAATACACTGTATATTATTTCAGTGAAAGATATTCAAAAAAATTATAGAGTGTAACTGCGCAAATTTTAAGTGAGTTTTCATAACTTCCGTTACCTGCCTTCAGCGACATCTCCATACTGTGGTAAGAAAAATATTCTAGTCCATTACTCGCTGAGACATTAGCAAAAATTTATTGTTATTTTATACGAAAGCATAATATTTTAATAAAAAAAAGGATGATTACTTTGTATCCCAAATAACTAACGTATCAAATAAGAGAGACTATTTATGACCCGTGGCATTGCAATTGTGAATAAGGGAAAGAATGTTTGTGGATTTAAAAAAATTCCATAAAAAGCTTAATATTAACGTTGAAAATAGTTAAGAACTTTGAGATGCACGAAATCATTGAAATAACGAGAATGGAAAAAAGCTTGTGTCCTGCACTTAAGTAATAATAAGCACGGTGCCATGATCTGGTGTTACGTACTGGTGTTCACGCTCTTAGCGTTGATGCCAGGATTTTTTCAATTAACAAAAACATTATTATTATTTAGAGTAAATACGCTACCTTATACTCATTTCCATGGTATATGCTACAAGTATGGAAAATTTCTTGGAAATTAGTTAAATAATTGTGGCGTGAAAAGAAAATAAACACACTCATTCGCTCCCCGTTACATTAGATAGGATAATACAGTAAGTTTGAAGAAATTTATATGTTTTAATTTTGAAATAGCCATGATCAGAATCAAACGAAATTTAACACGGCATTGCTGGTGATATTTTTAAAGTGTTAAAAACTACGAATTTTAATTCAACTGGGTCAAATATATTCAAATATTTAAAATTAACAATTTTGCAGTAATGTCGTGTGGTTATGAATGTAATGAACTATTCTGGGCTTAAATAAATACTTCAATGACTTGTACTATTTATATTAAAAGTACCACAAAGCGCACCTTTCTTTTTCATTCAAAAATCTTAATATATTTATAATGCAATAAATATTTTCCTTACACTTGGTGCGTAGTGAGTCTAATTTAGCAAATTTATCAAAGTGTGAAATAATTCTAATTGGACTTACATCGAGAGTAAATATGTATGAATATGAGTGTTGTGAATATAACTAGACGCTTGGTTGTAAAGCGTATGGTAATTAATAGGGAATTTATATCAAAATATATTTTCTATAACATCTTATCAATTTATGTGTTATTACAAAATATCATTATTGAATTTTTCACAACTAAATGAAACTACATGATGTAGTATTATTTCCACTATATTTAAACTCTTTACCACGACCTAGGTTTCGTTGTATGAAAACATCTTCCAATGGGCAATTCGTAAAGATCTTTATAAATTGTCCACCTGAAGATTTTGCCATGAAACGAAACCTAGGTTGTGGTAAGGAATTTAAATGAAGTAGAAATAATGCTACATCACATAATTTCATTTAGTTTTGAAAGATTAAAGTATAATGAATTTCTACAAAATTAACGCCAAATATATTCAACACATTCATTTCATTAACTTTTCTTTAGTTTCACAAATATTAGCACTGTGACCCTTTAATATTGTAAAGGTATTCTTTGCATATTCACTTATAGTTACTGCCAATTTTTGAGAGTAAATTTTTTTACCTCTTCATTAATTTTCATTAACTTTTCTATAGTTCCACAAATATTCGTTTTATAAAGGTTGTTTTGGCAAATGCTAAAATATGATGTAAAAATAAGAAACTAGATAAATAAAGTGGCAAAGAAGAAGGTATAAAATAATCAAAAAGAAAATAATATAATTATTTATTTACTTCAAATGTGCACAAAGTAATGTTTAATTAATAAATTTACTTGTTTATATTTTTATTCTCTTTTTTTTATATCCAAATGAAGCAAAACTAAATATCAATGACAGTTTGTAAAGTAAATAAGGTCTTATCGTATCAAAAATTTAATAGTTTCTGGGTTTAGATATCGTCTAACGGCAGACACCCGGAAGTTAGGATCCCCAAAATTTAAGGGCAAATATAGATATTCATTTATGATACCTGTGTCTTATAAGGTGACGTATAATATCATTATAAGAATTTTTTTTGAAAATGGACTTATGAAATCCAAACGTCCTCCCGAGCGTTCCCAATCAAGTAACTTAAATATTGTAAAAAAACCTTTTAAATATACAAAAAACTACTGGGATGCATTCTCGCAGTATTCTCGAGACTAATTGCTCGTAATTGTTTGACGAGCAATCTAAAGGCTTCGCTGCCTGAAGAGACTCTATTAAATGCGCCATCTCTTCTTGCAGACCCAGAAAAGCCTCGAGGCAGGTCGTGGGTGTTCGTGGGTCTGTTTAAAATAAGACGAGGACTTTATGCTTTGAGCCCGTCGTATGAAATAACCCTACGTGAGTAAATCTTAGAGGTTAAAGTCGAAACTCTTCCAGTTAACGGGCAGAGTGAAAGTCTTCACTGAACTCGCGCTCGAGAGATGTCAGCTACCTTCTTGTGATTAGCAGTTGCACAGAATATCCTCCCTAAGAAATCTGTTTGGTGTTTTAAGAGTGCTTGATTGATAACTCGGGCTGATTATTAATGATGATTCCAAGTATCTGGATCGAAGGATCAACGTGTTATATGAAAAAAAATTATCGATGCAAATACTTGGGTCAAACCATAGAGAGACTGAGATGAATGAAGAGAGAATGAGCCAATTGGAAATATAAAAGGCAAAATACTATACAGTTTCTGATTATATTTCTTGATAGATACTCTAATGGATAGATTACTTAAATTCTTGGATAAATTTCTTGGGATATAGCTAGAGCGATCACCTTAATTTTTTATATAAAACTGTCTATTTACACCCATAAACACCATTTCTATATTGAGTTTGATGCTTCTAAAATCTACTAGAGTTTTTATAATTTATTAAATAAGTAAGTTGATACGTTTAATTATTATACATTCTATTCGATATAAAACGAAATACGTTTTATTTGAGTGTAGTTTAGTAAGAGAGCGTGTAACAAACGTAGTGGGTTTTTTCCGAACATTTTGAAAGATACTTTAATTTAATATAAGTTAAAATATTATCTCGGCTAGGAAATGTGCCGAATGTAATTTTATATTTATGAGCGAATATTTATTTGTTGTAACACCATAGACCCTGTCAAATTTCATAAAAAAATAAAAAATCATTTTAAAAAAATGTTATCCAAAACTAGAAAGTATAAGTTTTGAAATGAGCTTTAGGTTATTATAATCTTTCACGTATGCTAATTTCAAAATTTTGAAAAAATATATGAATGTTTTTATAAATCTATTAATTTTTAATGAGTTTGATTTTTATTCAAGTTAAATCGATTACCTCTGCTTTTTATTGTGTGATTGACAAATTATTCGATTACCTCTGCTTTTTATTGTGTGATTGACAAATTATTCGATTACCTCTGCTTTTTATTGTGTGATTGACAAGTTATTCGATTACCTCTGCTTTTTATTGTGTGATTGACAAATTATTGGATTACCTCTGCTTTTTATTGTGTGATTGACAAATTATTCGATTACCTCTGCTTTTTATTGTGTGATTGACAAATTATTCCGATATTTTAATAACAGTAATTGCCTGAAATAAATTGAGAATAAATAGATGAGTGAAATAAATTTTCTGAAGATATTAGTTAGCGTATGACTTTAAATGTTTACAAAACTTTCAGGAGCAGACATTATTTACAGTTAGCAAAAGTAAAAATAAAGCAGCACAAGTTAAAATAAAATTTCTAAAACCTCATTGCGTGAACAGACCTTCATATATGATTGTCGATTAAATAAGACAATACCTAATTAAAAACAATGTCTAGTTAATTATTATGCCTTACAAAATAAAACTTTTCATCATATTATAATTATATAAAATTTACGAAATACAACATTTCGTTATTATCGCTCTATTTAGATAAAAAGCAATGGCCGAAATTTTAATATAAAGTTATAGATATCAAAGTTACGATATTAACTTTTATAACCCATTGTATCAAAGCTTTCAGTAAAGTTATGTCTCGCGGCTGTCAGAACTTCACGACCGTTGAGTATTTTATCTTGAGTGCCGAAACCGCCTTGAGCGATAACCGCGCGAGGTTGTCTAAAATAGTTTTTGGACAAAAACAATATTCCCGTCCGTCATCCATTGAAATATTTGTAGAAAGTTGTTCTTGTATGATCAAGAGGAGCTTTAAATAAAGTTAGTAAACTCGGAATAAAGTTAGTAAACTCGATTTCAATGAACTAGACCGGCCCTCTGTGCACTTATATCAAACACGCATCGATAAATAATTTCCGGTATGTTTTTTTTAAGCAGTCGAATTAATTCTATTAATACGATTATTTACAGTGATTTTGACATTATCATAAATAATCCATAGTGAGTGATGACAGACAACTCAAGGGAGTTAGCAAGATTCTGTAGAGGATTTTCAAACTTTGATCGTCTTTCTTGATATAATTGGGAAAGTAATCGAAAAAGTCAATGAATATCAACGAAAAGTTAGTTATGTACTTTTACATTTTATGGTAGGAATAGATTAGGATTATCTTAGTGTTTCATTCTCTCTCATAGAAAAAAATGACCATTATTACAATTGACTTCAAAAATCAGTACGGTTTCCTTCAGCTGAGCAATAAGTTTAAATCTATAACTGTGTTAATTTTTAAGATTTAAATAAATTATTCACCGTCAGCTTGTGCTTTCAAGTTATGATTTAAGAATTGAATTAAACACAATTGCTTGTGAGGGAATACGTAATATGAATAGCAGCTGCCGAACAACTGCAATATGGAATTTATTAAAGATTTCATTAACTGCCCGCATTATAATATCTTTGTTTTGTTATCAAATTTTAAAATTTAATCTAAACGTTAGTACTGCACAATTAAAGTAGAAAGATATAAGAACTAGGATAGAGGGGGAATGGTAACCTTTTTTTTATTTTATTATACTGACATTTTCAAAATTGAATTAAGTTTTGTTGCTCATACTCCTTTAGAAAATTAAAAGGAAAATTAAATGTTGGTAGAAATTGACATATTATAACATCAGATATCTTGTACTAGGTCCATTCAGTACAACAAAATTTAAGTTAGGACTTCTTATTTTTCATTTAAATATAACAATATTATAGAAAAATGGTAAAGTTTCATTCAACCACTTTCATATACCAATTTTCACACCGAAATTCTGGAGGTTTGAAAAAGCTCGGAGTTTGTTGTTATAGTATATCAATAAAACTTTAAATGAATATCACTTTAAATCATTTCTACAAAGAGTTCGACGCTATAGAGTGTCAAAGTCTATGAAAAGTATAAGAAGGAGGGGATAAAAACAGTACATGATTATATTTTGGAAAAAATATAATTCGAATTGTCAAATTAATCTTTCAAAACTGGAAGGGGTTGAAAGCCGGATGAACCAATATCACCCAAACTGTTTAATTTTGTACTTGAGTTCACATTGAGAAATGGGGCTTTACAAAATTATTCATTAAGAATATATGGACGACTAGTATAATAACTAACCTGCATTTTTCTGCAATTTGAATCTTCGCCACAACGCACACAAGAACTAGTAACAGAGCTGCATAAAGCGTGTCCTTTCAATAAAGTTAACTACCAAAAATGAAAGCAAAATATTTATATCTTGATAACTTGAAATTGATAACTGAATTTATCTTAACCAACTCTAATCTATTAAACATTGCTAAACAAATAAAATACAAACATGAGTCACAAGTACATGGAAAATGTATTGGCAACTCAAATATTTATTAAGAAATAAGGGAGGTATATATATTAAACATAAGAAGTACGTAAGGCGCTATAGATACAATAAATGGACTCAATATATCTCTACTGTATACCCAAAAGCCTTGCAGACACCGAGAATATGACGATGTTATGAGGTGGCTTAATATGAGCAAAAAAACCTGGCTAAAGGTTGTTGAAAAAAATGGAAAAAGAAAAACAAATATTAACGTAGTTTTTTAATAATAAAATATTAAATTAATTATATTCTTTTATTTTCGTTGAATAATTTTTTACGGAAATACATCTTGACGATTTATTGAAAATGTATTTTTAATTTTATAAAACCAACAAGACGTGAAACTGACGGACTGCAAATATTTTACATCAAAAACAACAATAAAATGTAATGCGTCTATATAACAAGTACAAAAGAAATTCAATATACATAAGTTGATAAAATTGCAATAATATTTAATTTGATAACAATTAAGGTTCTTTTGTATAGCAAGCTCTGGGAGTTTAGGACAGTATACACATGTATGCTGTTTATTATAAAACTTCTTTAGAAGAGCAATGTTAATGTACACTGTATCTTTGTGACCCTAAAGATTTAAGCATAGCGCTCTAAGATCCCACTCCGGTGAACCTTTCTTTCAACCTCCGTCGACATTTATCGTCATAGATCAAATAAACGTTACAAAACTTTCCTAAATTAAACATTTCAATCATCCTCGAATTTGTTCAAAAGGAAAATAGGGACACTTATAAGATCACTTGGTTTGGTCAAATCCTTTTCTTGGAAACCTCTACGCGTTCCCGAGAAAAGGGTTTAATCAAACGAATCAAGTTCCGCGCATCAAGTTGAAAATAATATTAAATTCTTAGATATACGGTCACTTGGAGTTGTAAAAAAATCTAGCTTTTAAGGCAACGCAATCAAGTAAAACCCTAAAAATATGGTCATTTATGCCGCTTGACAGTTTCTTTTATTCTATCTATAGATTACCATTTTTTGGTTAATTTAATAGTTCTAATGGTTATAAGGTAATAGGTTATGACCTAACTAGCTCTTGAAGGAGAACGTTATAATTGCATTGATTCATGTAGAAAAAATATACAAAAAGTCAGATCGTACAAAGTTAAATGTAGTTATAATTGTGCAACAAGTTATGTTATACCTATGTATTACCGAAAAAAATCATTTTTGTTAAATATTATTTTTAATTTTTGAAGAAAAATTATTAAATATTAACATAAATGTGAGGAAAATAATTTTACATAAAAATATTAAAGATACTTTGTGAAAAAGTATCTTTAATATACTTTTCTAAAGCCCTGAATAAACAATACCGGTTTGATGTTATAGAAAGTGAAAACAATGGGTGCAAAGCGAAGAAATATGCGAAAGGTTTTCGTCTTTGTTCCAATATTTGAAGTAAATTTTATTAAAAATCATAATATATGCGTATTTTGTGATACTTTCAAGTGGATGCAAAGAAGTCAGAAAAGTGTGCCAGTATAAAATGGAATGATGGTAGAAAGCTTTGCTATTACCGGCTTAGCTAGTGATGATTTAATGGACCAAAGAATATAAATACAACTTGAGCGTGTGTTTTCAGTATTTCACGATCCAAAAACATGCTTAAACTAAATTTATTAACGTATATCGATACGTCAATGGTTCCAAATTGGATATTTCGATAAAAACATGAGTCCTTTCACATTCAAAATAAATAAATTAAATAAAAATCTGAAGAAGCAAGAGGTCTGTAATTATTCAATAACAAGGTGGTAAACCTCATTTCTCTTCGTTTCTCATAGCGTTTTTAATAACGTAAATTAATTATTATTAGTATTTCCTATTTTTTTCAACAGACTTACGGCTCCCCTCAAAACTTATTAGTCACTTATAAGTACGTCTTTATATTTACATGGATAATCCAAAAGTCAAACGATCCTAGTAAAATCAATATGTACCCATCTATTGCTGAGAATTTGGAAGTAATAGAAAAAGCGAACTAATGCTCTGCCAATAAGGCTCTGCTAGGAAATAATTTACCTTGCCTAATAAAAATCTTATGAAATAAGGCGTTAAGATAAAAATTTTAAAATTGATATATAAATATTCTCTGAAATAGGTCATACAGAGCTAATAAAAATGAAAATCTTCTAATTTGAAAAAAACCCTTGTTTAAGAGAGACGTAGAATTTCATTATTCCACTTAATTGTAAAAAAGATATTGTACCGTCCACTCCCAATTAAATTTCGGAAAGCGGTACAAGGCATTTGGTTCAACAAAACATGCATAAAGTTTATTCACAAAACATACATCCTAGAACGATAAATCTCTCAAAATAAACATTTAATAATAAAAAAAGATTTGAATATAATATTCCTACCGCACCCTCACGAAAAACATAAAATGACTAGTAGTAGATACCACGATTGCATACAGTAACCAGTACGCACTTACTAAACACAAAGTTGCTGATATAATATGTAAAGAATATTCTAAAGCCAAAACACGCATTAATGAAGACATTTTGACACAACGTAATTTACAAAATAAAATTAATAAAGATGAACTCATCCTAGCTAAAACAGATAAAGGCAACACTATAGTTATCCTAAACCAAAGTAAATTTAAAAATAAAGTGTACGATTTCCTTAAACCAGAAGAATTTACAAAAGAACCCCACCGCAACATTGGCAGACAATGTAAAAAAAATAATCAAAACTTGTAATATCATATTTCCTAATGTATTACCGAAAAACGCTTAACGTAAAGTTACAGAAATGAACCCTAAACCCCTTATATTCTATGGACAACCTAAAATTAATAAACAAAATATACGCATACATGAACGCAGTAGGTACTAATGAGTTGTTATTATTATTTACAGTTTTATAGTTTTTATTTCTTTACGTAAATTAGGTTTTTCTAGGGGGATGGTTAACATTCTGTGAATCATAAGGCGTAAGTTTAAACTTTATACACGTAATGAAGTATCACAAAATTTTACCAGAATAAGTAATGAAAAATACTAATCCAAGAAATATACCCGATCGTACCAAATAATAATAAAATTTACTATAAACACATCCCATACATAGGTAATATGTCAATTAAACTAGGAAAACTTTAACTAATAATGAAAATATAAATCCATGTGCCTATAGTACTTTAAATAACTTGGGTGTTTTACCCAAGTTTAATATTAAAGAAATAATAGGTAAATATCAAAAGAGTGGTACCCATAAACCTAATTGCAATGGCTATAATAGCGTATATATAGGTCAAAAAGGAAGAGATTTTACCACCAGATACAAAGAACACATTAAAAATAGATGTCTATTTATTTCTAATATCCAAAAAATATTAGAAATAAACAGACATAAAAACGATACCAACGTTAATATATTAAATGATCAACTCAATACAATATCATCACATAGTTAGACAATTGATTTTGACATTGATACTGCAGTACACTTCAAATTGTTTCAGCCCGGTTACACATCCAAGGAGTATCTCCTTACGCAAAGAAAAACAATAAATATGAGATATGAATAATTAATTGTATAACCTTATTTCAATCTTTAGATAACCTTGCTATTGTATAAATGTATTTCTCAGAATAATATTCACTTAATTTTATTACATACACCAGAATCTTTGCATTGTGTAAACACATAAAATAACATAAAGTTAATTATAAAACCCGTACTAAAATATAATTAAATAAAACCCGTACTAAAATATTTGTATACTGTGCAACTTGAAAATATAAAAACCACACCGCTCTCCTACAATAAACTCACTAACGTAAGCAGTTAGAAAACCCGCGCAAACCCGGCTTCCGCCATTGTTTTGCGTATTATTTAAATGCTGTTGGAAGCTCCTAAGAGTTAATCTTTGCTAATTGCCCATCTAAAGGTGTCATAATACAACGAAACCTAGATCGTGATAAAAAATTTAAATAAAGTTGAAATAATATTACATCAGTTTCATTTAATTTTGAACAATAGTCCCTGTAAAACTTCTACGTATATATAGCAAATACATTAAACGTATTTGTAAGCAAAAAAGTGACAAAATGTTCATATTATCTAAAGGTGATATTTTCAATATATTAATTTAGTAGGAAAGTAATAAGTGATTTTTTTATAATTTCCATTTGTGTCCAGGAAGTTATTGAACTATCAAGAGTGCAACAATGTAGAGTGGTGCTGGTGAAATATAAAAGTATTGGACGACCAGTGGAATTTAACACATATTGTCAAAAGAATTAATTGAAAGAGACTCACACCTTTTCACACGTTGCCTAGCAAGAGAACTCAGTTGCATTCATATGAAGGTATTGAAACACTTACATCAACTGAATAAAGTTTATAAAGCTAGGCGTGTGTATACCACATATCCGGACCATCGCTCACTTAGACCAACGAGCCAATATGTAGATGAATCTTCTTTCCCTGAGACGTAACTAACACTCGCCTGGTAACATTATTCATTTGGAAAGAAAAGGACATTCTGAACGCAAACCATACGCGAAAGCGCCAATGGCCAAGCTCGCACCAAATGTCGATATCGCCTTCAAAAACTGAACTTCATAAAAAAAAGTTTTGTTATGTTTTTGGATATTTGCAAAAGGAATTTCGTATTAGGAACTGCTATCTTCAAGTGGATTGCAGTATATTGTTGACACTACTAGAAAATATTACAATAGACTAAACAATATATTAAAATCAACTAGACCAACTTTGCACAAAAGTACAAAACAAACGTAAAAATACTTAAAATTGTATTTCCTTTACGATAATGCTCAACTGCACGTAGCTAAAGTCACCGCTATAAGATATTATATTTTCACAAGGAGATTATACCACATCCCTCATATACCCAGACTTTCTTTTTCTCGTCTTCAATAACGTAGATGATTAAAATTAATTTGCTTGTTTCTGATATCAGTCGATGTTTATTTATCCTCACTTTGGGATACACTTTTTACTTTTTGAAGTACATATTTCTGAAACGTGAATCCGGTAGTGTTGAAGGACCAACGATGACGAACATTCAAACTAGCTAAAATTTTTATTATGCGTAATAAAATGTTTTTAATATATTCTTCTGCAAAATTTATAACCACATTAAAGTGTACCAATCTAAGTGCAACTAAGCACTGGAATTACTTACTAAAAGCAATGTATATCTGAATAAAAGCATCTTTGGTCATGGCCTTAAGAGGCAACAAGGTCAATATCACGTCTTATCGCTTCTATCACATATATCTTTATTAATGACAACTACTCGACTACTACCTTAAGCGAAATTAATTTCACTAAAATCGGTACATCTAACCTATATGAAATGAGTCCACTTATTTAACTTGCAAGCTCAATGAACCTGGACAATTCATGACATTTAGTTTTCTAAAACATTTCGACAATAAAAATTGCTTTTAAAAATGTTCCTTCCTGGAAGATTACTTTCACTTTCTTTTCTTTACAAACCTGCTATCATCAGCCATTTTACTTCTTTATATGTTTTATTATAACGTTCATATGATTAATCAAATTGCTCAATCCTGAAATGTTTAATTATAACTACAAACTCAATGATATTATTAAAACATAGTATGCATTTACTAGCTCATAATATTACTTTGATAACTTTAAAACTATTTGCCATCCTAAATGGATGTGAATTGATTATCAAGCCATTATTTCACCTAATTCGACATTCAAAATGGTCAAGGTTTCTGACACCTGTATACGACACTTACCTACTTTGCAGTAAGGCTGTCAACTTAGTTAACGTATCTAACATAAAAGAACTTAGTGGATTATTTAATAAAATATCAATTTTAAGCCGGAAAAACTCCTATTAGAAAATATTATTATTATTTCAGTTCATATGTTCGTAACTCACACTTCAAATTTTTTTTTTATATTCACGTAAACCATATAATAATTTTTATCTCCCGTATGGAGCTTCACAGCATCAAATCTCTACTAATCCTTTATCCTTAATTCGATTAAACAGGCTATTATCGAAGTGAATAAAACATGCAACGACATCAGTTAAACGATCGTATATTGAATATTATTGAGAGTAATTTGATATATTTTAAAATTATTTGTTTTTTGTCGTATCGGTAAGAATATTACCAAAATAGTCGCTTTTATAATTGTAAATTTTGGACAGATCAATAGAAATATTACAGAATAATCTTTTTTTTTCAATAGAGATGTTTCCTTTGAGACATCCGCTGAACTCTTACTTACAAAGGCTTGTTCATTAGGAATTGAGTGCTGAAAAGAACTGCGTTAAGAACTTAAAAAAAACATAATAAATTGAAAGGAAGCTACTTTTGTCGTTGTGTAAGTTTAACATTAAAATAGTTTTTTATAAATGTTTTTGAAAATAAATAAATTGGCAAAGTACGGAATTTTTTAGAATCGGTGCTAAGTCGACACATTTTCTTTTTCTTTCATGTACTTGCGCACCTACACAGACAAGTGAGTGCTACGACTACATTACACGGACTCTAAAAATCTCCCTCAATAGCAGTACTTTTTTAAAATTTATTTATATTCGGACACAATATTGTACCGCAAAAGTTCCTTATGTTTAATAGGCGTATAAGTATTTAGAAAATGACACTAAGAAAGTGGCCGCTTCGATGTCATTACCACAATTTGAACCCATGTACTCCGAAAACTAGAGCCCCATCTAAAGTTACTTGCTGAAAAAGCAATTAATAACGCCCTATGAACGAGTGTTGAAAGAAGCCGGTCAAAATCAATGCGATAATCTAAAATTAAACTTAGTGAAGTATAAAAGAAAAAGTAGAAAACAGATTTAAGTTTTTATTCACTGGTACCAGCAAACAATAATTTGTTAACGACTTTTATGGATGATGAATTTAACGACTTTTATGGATAATGAATACCTGAATTCGGGCAATGCTTCCTGCATATTCAGATTAAACACGTGGGATCCACGTAGTAATCTAATAGTAAAGTTTTATCCCTTTTTTCAATACATATCTATTGGATTGTAATTACTGCCTTTAATTTATTTGCATCTTCAGCACTATTTTCACCTAACATTATATTTATTATATTTTATTTTTTCCTTTATTTTCATGTCAATCACAATCTCTATCAGAAACACATGCATCTAAAATCTCACTCACATAAGCCTTAATTTGTAAAAAAAAATTTTCCTATGGAACTCTGAACCTATTTATTAGGGAATCTTAAAAAGTAGAATGCACAACCTTTACGTATATTCTTTATATTTTTTCTCTCGGCTTGAAGTAAACACATTTTCTCTCGGTGTGAATTAAACATCCAAGCACACAATCATAACCCATCAATAAAGAAACAAGGCATCGTACTCCACACGTTAGTCAGCGAGAAAGCCAATTTATCCTACGTCTATTTCCAAATGATTAAGAAAAAATCCTTTTTTGTCATAAATTTAAATTATCTACATAAAATTATCGACATTAAAACATAAATGTTTTGAACGTCCGAAATGCAAAAAGGTACTTGTCAACATTCGTTATAATTTCAAAATATCCCTGTTCTTAGCTTTGTAAAATTATCATTACTAAATATTAATTGAGTTAGCCTCTATTATAGATAATTTTTCTTATCTAAATCGCCTTGTTTCATAACTGTCATCACTATTAGCTATAGTTTGCTGAAAAATCATCGCATGTATTTAATTCATATTTAAATAATTTACATGCTCCTTCTAACATAGTTTTGCCTCTGTATGGGTCATTTATCAGTATTTTTTAGACTATATATTTATTTAACTTGCCTTGTTGGTTTAATAAAATTAATTTAAGAACCAATACTCAGTAATTAACATTTATTTACAGCCGTTCATTTTAACTTGGCTTGCGCTACTTTGCATTACCCTTAACGCCCACTGCATCAAAAACTTTTATCGCGTTTAGTATAGTAATACTTTATCGTGACAATAAAACTCTCAAATAATATTTCAAACAAGATTCATGCAATGCGTGAGCTACAAATATAGAACGATAAAATATTTTATAATGTGTTAAAGCCATATTTTCATATTAAACTTGACTCTAAATCTCTAAATCTATTTGGTATTTTTCTGAGATAAAAATGAATTAATACTTTAATTATATTATTGCTCATATTTGTTAGTATGTTTTATAATCGTCTGGAAACGCCTCGTTATCACAATTTTAAAACGAGAAGCGTTATAACTCTATTTTACACATGTTAAAGAAATTTTTGAAATAGCGCATGAATTAGCCGTAATTACATTTTCTAAAAGGTGTAATAAATTGAAGTAGCTACCGAAAAAAATATAAAATTAAATAATATCACCTCATTGGATCTTTATTCGGTTTTAAGTAAGAAACATTTACTAAATATAGATTAAAACCCAAATAAATGTTCTAATCGTTACACCACAACATTTATTACAACACAATTAAATGAAACTACGTGATGTAGTATTATTTCTCTTTCTTTAATTTCTTAATAATGAATAATGAATTTCTACAAAATTAACGCCAAATATATTCAATATTTATTACAACATTAGCAAAGCGTTGTATTACACAACATCGCTGTATTCTTCATTGTCAGGGTACAGTATAAGTATGATTACATCTCTACTTGTATATTTTCTTTCCGTTTCCGTAAAGTGGTAAGCAAGATAAAATCTTTAGATAAATGAAATTGGATATATTATCTAAATTTAGTTAGAAGCAGTTGTAATTTCGATAAGTACGTAAGAAAGAATGATAATTCATACCTGTTTTAAAAAGGTATATTTAACGGAAATGATCCCATGCAGGAAAATTTTATTTTCTACTAACATTTTAAAAGACGAAATTACTTAATTTTCTGGGTTTTGCCGTAAGTAAAAGTTTAAACTTTGTACATTTCTTGAAATTCATGTCAAGAAAATAATAAATTTGGACAATATTATTAGACACAAGCCACTTTTAAAAAAAGCAGAATTTATCTAAATAATATTAGTTTTATCAGTGATTTATGTCAGGGATGTATTTACCAATATTGTAAATATTAGAATGGTATTGAAAAATACTTGGAAAAGTTTGTAGGTAAAAATTTATTATAATGATGATGTATAAAATTTTTGATGGTTTCATTTGGCAGTTATTGTGGAATGACATGAACCATTATGTTTCTACTGAATCGTTTTTGGCGATTTTTTTAATAAAAGTCTGGAGTGAAGACCACTAGTCTTATGTTATATTAAACAAAATAATATTTTAGCACACAATTCAGAAATAACTCTTGTCAATCTGTAACTAATTTGAACTATAGACTCTGGCAATTCCGTCACTAGAGACATTAATAAATTGTGTAATAATAAACCTCCTCGGAAACAATTCCATTCGTTGTCGTCCACAGCACATTATTCGAGATTACAGTTGATGGAAGTCCCCAGCGACGAGAGGCGGCGTGCCGTTTAAGCGAATTGTAAGGCAGAGCTCTTAAAATATCCAAAATGGCCAAGCGGAGATTTTCGGTTCACGATATAATTGACTTTGAATTTATGACAGCATCATTTTATTACATATTTTACAGGCATGAAGTTAAGCATTACATCTAACAAACAGGCTTTTGTCATATTACACCATAAATGAATAAGTCTAGACCTCCCTGATTTCATTTCTATTAAATTTCTTCTTTGGAAATATTACGTATTAGAATGTCAATATTTTCAAAGAAAATTTTAATTTTGGCAACATTTTTAAACGTACTATAACTTTAAAACTTTAGTAAAAGGAGTATTACTTGCAATATGAAAGTAGATTTATGGATTAGGTAAAATATTCATACGAATTACAAGTACTTTCTTATATTATATTAATAAATAACACACTTAAATTGAATATTATGTGTTCGCATATTGTCACTAGTCTTTAAATCGATTTTAATGAAAATTAGTATTTAGGAGCATTTCGTAACTATTTCGATATTTATTTGCTTTACTTTTCTCATATCTTAATTTCGGCATCTGCCGTGAACAAAGAAAGAAAAATTAATATTCTAAAATCGATTGAACAATTTCCTTTTACAAATATTATTTCTTTGTAAGACGTATAACTTTTCCCTGTGATATCAAAAATATGGTCTTTAAAAAAACCGTTTTCTTAAAAGGATTTGTTTTTATCGTGACAATAAAACTCTCAAATAATATACAAACGACTTCAAATGAGAAATACATTACTTACGACTGAATAAGAAAAGCTATAAAAAACATAAAATAATAAAAATGAGTGCTAAGTTGGAAAATTTTCAACAGAATTTTATTTTTGAATATAAAGCAATTTAAAAAATATAGCTACTTTATGAATCGACGCCAAGCCGATAACTCTTTCTCTCATTCAATCAAGTATATGTACATCCACACACAGAAACATATCTTAGTACTATTAGGACAATTAAAATGAGCTCAAACTCGATGAAACTACTCCTCATCATTTGAGGAAGTCTTTTTCGCCTTCTGGCTCTATTATCAAACTCTGGTCTACCATTCCTAACCAAAAAGTCGTATAAACGGGTCAAATAAACCAAAGTAGATTTAACGCTACTTTTCACTATTGTGGATTTCTGTTACCACTTTAAGGCTCCAATTTCACCCTTTGATCAGCATCTGTGACTAAGCTACTTATAAAGACTTATCAAATGACTTCATGTACATGACTTGTACTCTCATCTTTTGAGGAACTCCCTAGTTCAATACCAAGTCTTAACTATATTTATATAAAATCGACATTTTTTTAAATAAAAAAATCGCCTCTTTTTTGGAGTCGGTTAAGAACAAAGCTGTTTATAACATCAAAAAAAACTCGAATATAATTACGAAATATAAATAACGCTCTATTAATAGCACAAAAATTATAAATTGCTACGTAAAGTGTTATAATCACACATTAAAATAAAGAAAAAATTTAATATCACGTTTAAGAATTCACTATTAGCACCTGAATAGGAATTGGTATGCTTTGACTAGCAAATACTTAAGTGACTATTTTCTCCGAAATTCGAGGAATTTAGAGTACAATTAGTAAAATTACCTTGTTTACGTTTCTCTTATTTACTTGTTCATTCCACTGGCTGTGATCCAAGGCGTGAAAACAATCTTCATTAGAAATAGAGCAGTAAAAATATTATTTGGCTTTGCAATCTTGACAATTACGTCAATAAAAATAAACAAGATTTGTGTAAATTAATGCAAATAATATAACTGACGAAGGAAATGAAATAACATTTTAATAAAAGCGATGAAGAAAATCTTTATTACGTACAAAGGAAATTAAAGGAATCATGGTTTCATTGGTGTTAATGTAGTTTATATATATATACACGATGATCAACAAACAAGTAGCGGTCGCATTGTCTATCAATTTGAAAAAAAATGTAGCTTATATGACGCTATCACCTATTTAATCTGCTAATTGTGACGTAAATTATGGTCTAATTATGGTATTTTGTATTTACTATTTAAAGCATTATCCAGGTGATTGAGGGAAGCAAATTGGAATGCTGTTAAATCTTTAAATATTAGAATATATTGTTATTATAAAAAGGGTCAATTTCAAATCATTTTTCAAATATGCGCAATAATTTTAAAAAGCATAAGAGCAGGATCGATCAGATTCTCTGTGGCAAATATATCTCGTTTTTTGTTTCTCCTAAGTAATAAGCTATCTATTTACCTAAAATTATACTATTGTTCTGTACATTATTGAATGACATTTATACACCCGAAGTTATCAATGGATTCATATAATCTTCAAACTCTACTCAGTGGATAATAGTCTCATAACTAAGAATTGTTTTTATGATTTTATGATTTCCTAAGAAACAAAAATTTTAGATATAACACCTGATACTTTTACTTTTTTACGCTAAAACTTATTATGTATAATATGAGTTACGAGCACTCCAAAAAAAACAATACAACATCATCATGCCTACAAAATAACTGTGCTACATATTAAATTTGACTTGCAAAAATTGCACCTTTAGTTTAGGACCAAAACTAATATTAAAATATGAACATATTTAAAGTTTCTTTTTGTCAGAAATATTAAGAAACTACAAAAGATGTCGATTAACTTTCTATTGGGGCTTTTCAATATTAACAGATGAAATCCACATGTTAAATTTGAAATAAATTCATAAAGCTAAATATTTTTAATAAATTATATATTTTTCAAATGTCACAGGCTTTAAAAAAACTTTAATTTTTATTTGATTCCAATGCACTCAAAATAATTTTTACAATAAAGTCTGTATCTTAATGAATACAATCTGATAATAGAGCCAAGGGTAAACACCAGTCGAATAGATGAAGCTCATTTCGATTACATGTATTGTTTGTATTGTTAATGAAAATATACAAAACTTTAAAAAAACTTTAAAAAAACCTGTCAAGCATGAGTGGATTTCGCAACATATTCTTTTATTTTTGTAATTTTTTCATAAGAATATTTACAAATATTCAAGTAATAAGTAAGATGTATCAATTAGATGCATTAAAGTGTATAAATAAAGAAATTAAATAAATATATCAACTGATTTTAATTGTTGCTGTTTTAAATTTTATGTTGACTTCATTTCATCGATGATAGTCCATAGACGCAAAATCCAAGATCAAATAGGAGGTCACCACAAAATACGAAACAGAAATCTCCATAATAACTACCAAATTTCATTTTATCTCTGTTATAGATTCTATGTGTAAAGATGAAAATAAAAGTGTGAATGTAGTGGAAATAACATCTTTATATAAAATGTATTAAAAAAGTTTTTTTTCATTTCAAAAATATTTTCAGATGTTTGGTAACATAGGGGAAAAAATATTTGAAAATAAAAAAAGAAACTGCATGGAATTCAATATAAAGCATGACTAGATCAGATGGGAAAAGTGTCATAAAATGTCAATTTAAATAATCTCAACAAAAACAGGGTACATGGAGAATTACATGTCAGTAAAAACATAATAAAACTAATATAATGTAACATGCCGTAAATGCCTCTTATCTCACAATGGCGGGCAGTGAATAAAAAAATAAAAGAAAAAAAACAACTGGTAAAACAAAATAGTACTTCCCGAATGAGTATTTAATTGAAACTGTGACAGTAAATAGAGCAAATTTGTCCAACTCAATTAATAAACCGATACTGACTACCGTTCTTTGATGTCGCTTGGAAATTAATTTAACTTTACTTTTAAGTAAAATTCGCATGTTTTACTACATTTCACATATGCTGAGAGTGGAATAATAAAATGCTTTGATAGAGACGCTATCATATCCCATAAATGCAACATTTTATTTAAATATTATTACTTATACACTCTTGTGAACTTTTAGGTTTTATGACGTTTTTCGAAATACTATCACTCGTCGAAATAATGTAATTAATTTATTAAATTACAAAATAAATAATGAATCACGAATAACAAATGCGAGTACGAAATTACTTATTTCTTAACCACTATATGCAGTCCAGTATCTTTTAATTCATTTGGTGTACTTAATACATAATTTTCCAAAAATAATATTTTTAAATTTTAAGATATAACATTGGTTGGCAATGTGTAAATATGCACATAAGCATAATTTTTAAAAGAAATTACATTTTATTGCAAACTATCACAAATACAAGAAACATTTAATTTTTGTAATTATATTTTTGTAATATTGTACAAATTTAAATTTCCCCAAAATGTTTCAAATTTATTAAATAAATCATGAATCATCAAAAACCTCAAATGTTTCATGCAAATAAAAAACAAAACAAAATTTTGGTTCGCTAAATTACACTAAATTTGTCAGTAATTCGTAAATTATTATTAGCATATTTCAAAGACTAAATTAAAGAAAGAATCAATTTTTTAGGAATTTTATGTAAATGAGAAATTAATATTAAGTTAATAAATTAATACTTACCTAAAACCAATACCAATACTCCATGCTTAACAGAGACGTATTCAAATTTTAATTAGTTTAAAATATCACTTAAAATCTTCAAGACTGTAGAGTTAAAGAAATGAAAGAGAATTTTGTAAGTAAAACTTAGACACTCTACCTATTTTTTTTTTAAGATTTTAAAACAACTGATCGAATGAAATTTACCCTTAAGGTGGGATTATGGCAATATCTGCACACTACAAGCTTTATTCAACACCTTATTCCTATAAAAGTGTCCATTGAGGCACTATCCGGAAAAGGCGTTAAAATCATGGCATTAGAGACCTAGTGAAAATTATAAGTAGGTTTGTTATATTAATAGGATATCTACGTACTAACTTACATATTAGGTCTGACATTTTTTAATCTCGACAGCACATCCAATAGAGTTTTTTTCTTAGTTATGTTCATTAGCTTAGCATATATAAACGAGGTGCATTTAATTCGACTCCTATTAGTTTAGTATAGAATTAGCACTTAAATATACGATAAAACACTTAGTTAATAGGCTGAATCATTTATGTCATAATTTTGAAAGTTGAAGTAAATATATAAAACAAAATTAATAATTCAGTTATCATCAAATTATTATTTTTGATTTGCTTCTTATTAATAAAATACGGAAAACTATTTAGATTTACGTTACCAGAAAACATTTCTATGAATTTTATTACAAAACATATTTAACTACATAACAAATAATATAAATTATGCATTAAATTTTGTTTCATATTTTAAAAATCTTCGGACACTTCGAGAAAGCTCGGGAATTTGCAGTCGAGAAATATTCGACTCTGTAATTAAAATAAACTAAAAAATTCTACTTTTAGTTGTTTACATCGAGCTTCCAATAATTTTGACATTTTAAAAAAAATATTTGTATTTTGTGTAGTATTATGCTGATTTCAAAGTGAAATAAATGCGCAGTCTGATAAGTTAACCATAAATTATGAAACTAATAGTTTTGAATCACGGCTGTGTGTGCACGGGTGTGTTTTTCGTCGAAAAGATAAAAAACTGGGTAACTTGAAAAATATGTTCTGAAAGTACAAGATGTTGAAAGGATACGTTACTAAGTGATTTGAGAGGCATAAAATCGAAAAAAAGGAACATCAGCCCTGCACTAAAAAACCGTAGACGGATATATTGCCACAATGCATTATTACTTATTAGATTATTCATTTATTTATTTAATTCTTGAAAAGCTTATGCTCAAGTTACAGATTTACGAAAGCGCTAGACATGTGTTATAACGTAAAACAAATAGCAACTCGTATAAACATCGTCCTATTATCAGTTATGAAATACCAAGCAAACCTATAATCCTATTTATAAAACGGTAATTGTAGTAGAAAAATATATCTAAACTGAGAGCACCTTACAATATTCCATTGAACAATGTGAGTGCACGAAAGAAAGGTGAACGCTGCAGAATATTCGTACACACTCCAAGTAGGTAACATGTAGTCTCATATAGCAACCAGGAGCATAAAGCGCTACTAAACTCAAGATCGAGGTGCTATCAACGCAATAATTTTAAAAATTAAAGCTTTCATGGTCAAAGCAATTCCCATCGCATTTGAAGAGAATTACACCCAACCATGCCTATTATAAATTCTAAGGAAAATAAGTAAAAACAATTTTCATACATTTTGTGATACAGAAACTTATTGAATTGTATTAATATTTTTTTTCAACGGGAGGATAAATGTAGCTTTATATTTTGGCTGAAAACTGCAGTAGTTTGAATTATACTATGGACTAAAGGGTTAAAAAGTAACGATATTATGAAAATCGTGGAAATATTGAAAAACGCTCCGTCTACATTCCAAAGGCCTATGAATTACGTTCTCACCGGTCTCCAAGGTGAGCGTTGTTTCATATATTTAGATACTATCGTCATATATCCTGAAAATCTCACATCTCATATCCAAAATATCTCTGCAATCTTTCAAAAATTACGACAATTCAATTTGAAAATTCCACTGGACAAAAGTGAATTCCTACAAGAAGAAGTCGACCACTTAGGTCACACTATTATCGAACATGGTGTAAAACCAGATGCTAATAAAATAAAACCATTCCAGAATTTCCCTATTCAATATTGATAATGCACAAATCCAATATCACGAACACCATTACAAACCCCAGGTCCTCAACACTTTCTTCACTTCCATATCTCCAAACCCTTCAGTTAGCCCATTCCTTCCAGACGAAGTATTTGAAGATACTTATTCAAAATTCCTGAAATCCTCTAGTAACCCCGATTACAACACAAAAAATGCTGAACACAATGACAGTCTTTTGAAAGGTAATCATAAAATAATCAAAATTTCCACATTACTTGATCTAGACGAAAGTATGAACCATGGACAAGAAGTTTTAGATAATTGCTCTGAATCCGAAATATTTATTCAGTCTGAAAGAACAGTCTGTTTTAAAAGGTTCACCATTGATTGTTCATATATCGACGTATTCACAATACTAAAAACCCTCCGAAACGAACTTGTAGTATGTTCAGATAAACTTAAAGAGCTAGCCATCGCGATAAAATTGAGTAATTTGTCTTAATTTCAATACTAATATCTCTTTTGTATACTTTACTTCATGGACTTTAATCGTAGCTCGCACATAGTGCTATTTGGGGCCGTATTTTTGTCAGTTTTATGTGGGTAACGTGTCTTATTGAGTATAACGCAGTGTAACGACTGATGTGGATGTGGTTAACTTGTCTTATTGAACATGACGTCGTTGTAACATTGTTTATTTATCATGTGATTATCTGTTATCTGGACAAGACGTAGATATGTGATTTTCTGGCATTAGCCATTATTTACATCTGAATCGGTTAAAAATTTATTTATTAAGTACGTTGAAAAAAATTGTATTTGCGGTAGAAGTTAATATGAACAAATAATTGCCGTTTCGCATTATTTCCGTTACTCGCCATTTAAATACGTAACAGAATATGTTTGAACACATTTTGTAAGTACAAAATATGAGTTATTTTTAAATTAAATAAACTGATTTTAATGAATATAATATTGCAATTAGTTTAGGTTTATATAAATTTTTGCGAATATCAAGTCTATGTTGTCATCCTGAAATCACTCCAAAACCTTGTGCCAAACGGTGGGAAATAATGTTAATTTATTTTTTTTTATGATATGTTATTATCAATTTTATTACGCATCAATACTACAGGATAATTGGTATTTACGTGTCAAAGTAATATATACATAAAATATAATTATAAAGGAGTAAGTTCTGAACGTGAAAAATATTTTAAAAAGAATGAACGATTTGATCAATAGAATTTGTCTGTATGTTATTTCGTGTGTCCATCACACCAAATTTCATCCAAATTTGTTTAGCAGATAAACAAATTTTGATGAAATTTGGGTGGTTGCTCTTGTTTATTATAGGTGTCTTAAACTATTATAACCAAGAGCAACATGTAAGAGAATTTTTTTTCTTATTTCGATTTTCACGCGAGTGGGCCGTGGGGCACAGCTAGTAACATATAGTATTAGAATAGAACAAATCAATATTATCGACTTTAATTTATTTTATATTTTGCACAAACATTTTTTACTTTTTTTTTAAAGTCTTATATTTAATATAAATATACTTTTGGTGACCAAATATTATTACAGTGACCAAACTATATACTATGGGATAGACGAAATACAAAAAATAAATTAAATAACCTTTTGTCTCAATTAATAAATATTGCTCATTTAAATAGTAAAAAATTAAATATTTTTGTATTATTCTTTTTTCTTATAACACCTCTAATATACGAAATACCTGCCCTTCTTTATATCGTCTGTTATTTTTCAAGCTAGTGAGCGAAATTTTCTTTAATGTACTACCTTACTTTATTTTTATAGCGACTTTATTTTTGTTTGAACTAGTAAAAAATTCATAAAATATATTCTCAATTTGCGGTAATTCGAGGACATTATTGGGGTTGTATTTGAACTAAAGATATTTGTAATTGTGGCTAGAGTATTATGCTGAATAATAGTTTCCTCGGCGTTTCTCTACAATTTTTCCAATAAACATGATATGTATATATATATATATATATATATATATATATATGTGTGTGTGTGTGTGTGTGTGTGTGTGTGTGCATATTACTATTATTTTTTAGCAAAATAGTATTGTTATGAATTTTCCTTATAAATATTAGTAAAAATTGTATTAAAAAACAACGCGTCTTTCACTTTCATCATTCTGCTAATAATTTCTTTATCGCAGTTAATGACAGCATGTTCAGTTTTCGTCGCTTGGTTGTAATAATAAATAAAGCTTTAAAAAAGTAGTAGAGAGGGTAGCCCTTTACCTAATTTTACTCTGTTTAATCCTAATACTTGAGTATCAGGCAATAATTTGAGTAGGTTACTTTGTACTTGACATATATCCCAATAGTTTTTCTTTCTAAATAATTATTTGGTCTGCTTCTGACATTAGTCCTGTTTTATCCTGTTTTTAAATTATACTTTTATGGAATTTTATAACTGTTTAGTGTCAGTTTATAAAGATTTTTGTGCACAATATGATGAAGATTCATCGTAAAATACTCTTCGAAGATTATCTTAACATTTTTGGTGATTTAGACTACATCAAAGTCATAAAAAATAAAAAGATATTGTACGAAAACCTTCTCGATTTTAAACAAATTTGTCACAAACTTACGAGATTAGGGTATGAATGACAACTCCTAATGTTGAAAGATAATAATAATTAAATTATAATTTTTCAACTAAATTATTACTAAGTTATTTATAAGCAGATGTGGCCACTTCCTGAGGCTTTCTTTATACGAGTGCCCGTTACAAATAACTTTCTTTTATTGGAAAAAGTGTTGAATTTTTTTAAGGCTGGTCCAAATAGCATTAAAATTTTATTTCTTTATATTTAAATTCAAAATCGTTTTTCCTTTATCAAATTTCAGTAATGAGTTTTTAACATAATATTGATTGTTTAAAGCATTTTAATTATTATTGATACTACAGAAATTGTCCATATATTTTTTCCTATATATTTTTAAACTTTTCCGTTTCATTTTCTTTTCATTTTTCTACTACTACCGCGTTAACATCAATACAGAATTATGGTAAAATTTACTTTCTGTAAAAAAATCTGATTAAGGTAAATCACATTAATAACATAAGTAAAAAATATCAATAGAGTAAAGATGGCACAGTAATTATTAGAGTATTATAATCACAAGAATTAATTTTATCTTAACTTTACAAAACACAAATTAAAGTTATGAGCGTCGTCGCTCGCTGTATTTCGTAAAGTCAAGATAACATTATTTTTTGTAATTATAATGCACCAATAATTGCTTCGCCATCTTTACTGTATTAATATTTACAATATTTACATACCTAGATTTTTAATATGATATACCCTAATTAGTTTTTTTTTCAGAAAGTAAATTTTTCCACAATTCAGAACCAATAAAGTTAATAAAAAATAAATCTTGATGAATCGGATTAATATGCTAGAAAAAGGAAAAGTTAAAAGGGTAATTAGAAAATAAACCGTAATACCAAATTTCATTTAAATAAATTAAGGGAAATACCTACATAAGCATTCGTATAATCGTAGGTTTACTTTTAATAAAAAATTAGCTTCACATTACAAATCAATATTTCTATTCACAAAGATTTAGGGTCTTTTCGAGTTCCGTATCTCAAATTAAAAACCGGAGATATTATATAATTACTCGCGTATATGTCTGTCCATCGAACACAGTGGATTTTATCAGAAACCACACGTAGAAACTTGAAATTCTGGATAGTAATACTGGTTTAAATATTAAAGTAAAGTTCAAAAACCAAAAAATAAGTAAATATTAAATAAGTACTAACATTTTTTTTAACTTTTATATATCTGTAGGGGCATTAATTTGAAAAGGCTTATCATGAGAAAAAGAAAACTGTTTTGCACAGTTGTTAGTTACACATTTAATACTGTATTTTTCCCGTTATTTCTGGTACTACTTAACCAAAAGCTATGAAAAAAGCACAATCTAATAAATGTGACTAGAAGATTACAGAAGAATGTTAGCTATTACCCTAGATATTATAATGTTCGAAATAAACATTGTGATTTTACGCCTGTCAAATACATACCACAATATATTAAAGTTGCGAAAAATTAATATTTTTGATAGTTTAACAGGAATACTATGTATCCTTAAATATTTATAAACATCTAAATATGTACGGAATCCGTGCTCGTGCAAATTATTAGGTAAAATAAATTGTTCCCAATTGCATTTCTAGATAAATATCTTTATCTTCTTCGCATCTAACATTTGCGTTTTACTGACTATTTTCACTTCCTTATATACCTATATAATATCCAATAAAACGATGGAGTCGTTACTTTATCCCAATAATTTTACGACCCAAAAATCTCCGCTTGACGATTTGGCACATTTTAAAAGCTCTACGTTAAAATTCGCTGGAAAGTTCCCTTGCCTTTCGCCCCTGGGGACTTTCATTAATTACATCGTTTTAAATAACATTCTATGAACCTCAAGGGGATGGTATTATTTTCACGGAGACTATAATTAACGTAATTCTCTAATGTTTGAACGTATAGTATTGCCGGAATTAAAGTTTTGTTCATTACAATTTGGGTTTGAACGTCATGATCGTTATTTCCGATTGGAGTAAAAAAGTTTATTTTATTTAATAGAATATATTACTTAATTTGTGCTAGATTTTTGTTTAAGAAATTCGATAATGGCTATTCAATATCAAAAATGTAATTCTATCTTGTATAGGGATTTTAAAATCGAATTCTCCGAATAATTTAATTCCGTCTATATAAACACAATTAAAACAAGTTTTTACTATTTTTAAATGGTGCCACATACAGTGCCACATATTACATAACAAATATAACTATAATAAACCTATGGAAGTTTAAGAAAAAAATATTACTGACACAAGGTCAATACCTTGTGCTGCCGCTCATTATTGTAATGTCGTGAGATTAATAATAGAGATGAAAACATTTTTGCTAGATGTTCTCTAGTTTCAATACTATGTAATATAATTGATTTTTATTGTATTTTTTGTACGTTTTATCTAAATAAAGAAGAATTTCTAAAATAACATAAATACAGTCAATTGTCTTCCTTACTTTCAATATACCCTTTTGATAAGTAGTAATTTTACCTTTTTTATGTTTCTCATTTATATATTTAGATAAACATAAGATATATAATTAGTGTACACTAACCATTTACTGTTGCGTAACTTGTATTAAAAACCTGGGATAATAAGCCATACACTAGACTTACTTGGACCGAAATAATTTTGCATTTAATGCAAAATTATATGTAATATTGGATGCATAATTTGTAGGTTTTTTTTTCCTAGAAGCGTTCAAATTGAAAACAAAACGACCAAACAATTTTAATAATCAGAGGTTTCATCGGTAATAAACAGGACACGGGGAAACATAAGCGATGGTATAATTACGTTTAATTTTTATTAGTCAAAATAATTAAATTTTATTATTTATGTAAAGGCGTAGAGAACAGAATGCCCGTTACATCATTATTTTTAAATATTAGTCGTCATAGTATGTTGGTTTAATCACAAGGCATATATCCTTTGACGGTACGGCGCCTCGCGGAGGCCAGGGTTCAATTCCCGGCCGCTCGTTTAGTGGGACTAGACCGATTTACTGGTTTGCTGTACATTGCTCTTGCAGCAATAAATCCGCTATATAAATTGTGTATATTTAAATTGTATATATTAAAGTATATAAAAAAATAAATATTTTGATTTTTAAGCTACACGATATGCAAATTTTCCTTTTAATAAGAATCCTAATTTTTCTCAGAGATGAATAAGAAATAAAATACGTTTAGATTGGATTTTATTTCAGTAGATTTCCTTAGTGCACGAAACACTCGTAGCAAGTGTTCTACTTACTCGAGATGTGAAATTTCAAGGTGAAAAAAAAAGAAAAAATGTTAATTTCTGTCTAACGGGTTTAAGGATTTGCTTTAAACTGCTCATATTGTTAGTACATTATAATGCAAATAATGGTTAATAATTTATGTTTACGGGAAATATCTGATTACTACCTCTTACATGGAGCTTTAATAAAGGACCCACGGGTGTACAGAACAAAATATTAGTACATTGAACATTATCAATGCGAAACAACATTCTTTTAATTTGGTTTAAAAACGTGTAATAAAGAATTACGTATTTAAAAATAAAAAATAAGCGTGGGTGTTTCTGTATTTCCTTCCGGTAGTTATGAAAACTTTAATCAAAATTTTCATCTTCAAATTATCAATTCTCATATCTTAAAATGCGTTAGGATACGAGAAGTCATGATTCAATACACGGCTGATTGTATTTTGCAACATTGAAATTGAAAGATTAATACTGAAATCAAAAACGTGTCACTGTTAGAAACGAAATTAATAAAGTAATAAAAATTTTTAAAAAAATTAAGTTAAAATAATGGAATAAACTTAGTTTCAAATGATTGTGTAAACTTAGTATCACTCGGGTAATAAGGTAAAAGAGATATTAAATGAATAATTTAAATGATTTTCAAACAGATATTAGGGAGCAAACTTTATAAATATTTCTTTCATTACTTGTATAATAATAAAGTTTAATCCTTTAAAAGTTTAATCCTTAAATAAGGTTTACTTTACCCTTCTACGCAATTCAAGTCAGCATAATCTTGAAGTCCGGGGATTGAAACAAATAATCAATCTCGAAATATCGTACGTCCCCTTAAAAATATTTACTCCATTATATGTATTATTAAATACCAATTGGTGTTCACGAACAATGAATTTTTTTATCATAATACATTTATTAACTTTGGCGATTTATTTCCAAGATTTTAATTGTAAACTTATTTTCTATCACTGAAATTAGGAAAGAACTTGGAATATATTTAGTATTAGAAACAAGTTTCAGTTCCGACAAGTGAAAGTAATTGATGTACGTATAAAAAGTAATCAAGATATATCACACAATACGCCTAACATTGATCAAGTAAAATATTAACGAATTGAATCACTGAATTAGAAATGGAGACTTTACTTCATTTCATTGAAAGTTTAGAACTGAATCTAACACTTACAATAAACTGACCATAGAGACAGGTACTCATGCTGAAGGCCATTGACAGACAAATAAATTATTTTCTGACCGTTGTCGACTTACTAAAACTCTTATGAATAAGATATTTTCTGAAAGACGTTCGCATGGCACTGTAAAACAGATACAGTGCTAATAATTCCAAATGACTTTCTAAACATATACTTACTAGACGATGACTTATTTAACATTATGATGAAAACTAAAACCCCATCTAAAGTTATTTGCTGAGAAAGCAATTAATGACGTCCCATTTGAAATCAGTCTTGACAAGTTTTGAAAGAATAAGGTTAAAATCAATGCGAGAATCTAAAATTAGACTCGGTGAGCATAAGGAAACAAGTCGAAAAAAGGTTTAAATGTCTATTCACTGCAACCAGCCAACAATTATTTTTCTATTAATCAAAATTCCAACTTTTATTCATAATCCCTAATGCTTCCTGCATATTAAGATTAAGCAGATACGATCCACGTAAAACTCCCTTTATAAAATTTTATCCCTTTTTTTTCAATACATAACTATTGGATTTTAATTACTGTGTGTAATTTATTTGTATCTTCAGCACCATTTTCACCTCCAATCATGTCATCCTGCAATGCTGCTATGTTTCCTCTTTTACTTTTTGCCTATATTCATATCAATTATGAAATTTTAAATACATCAGAAATATATGCACTTAAAATATAATTCAAATAAGCCTTAATCTGTAAAAAAAAATTTCCTATGGATCCGTGAACCTATTTTGCTAAGGAGTCGTGAAAAGTTGAGAGCATAACCCTTGCGTATATTCTTCATATTTTTTCTCTTGGCGTGAATTAAATACACAATCACATCTCATCAATCAAAAAACAAGTAATCGTACTCCACACACTGGTCAGCGAGAATGCCAATTTATTATACGTCTGTTTCAAATTAGTTAATAAAAAAACTCTTCTTTTGTCATAAATTTAAATTATCTACATAAAATGATCGACATTAAAACATAAATGTTTTAAAGGTCCTAAATATAAAAACTTACTTATCAACTTTCATTACAATTTAAAAATATCCGTGTTTTTAGCTGTGTAAAATTATCATTATTAAATATTAATTGAGTTTGCCTATAATGGATAATATTATAGATAATAATATATGTTACAGATAATTTATCCTATCTAAGTCGGCTTGTTTCATAATTGTCGTCACTGTTAGTTATAGTATGCTGAACAATCATATCATGTATGTACTCGTAAATACATATTCAAATATTTTACGTGCTCCTTCTGACATAGTTTTGCCTCTGTACAGGCCATTTATCGGTATTTTTAGGCTAAATATTTATTGTACTTTCTTTGTTTGTTCAACAAATTTAATTTAAAAACCAAACCTTTAAAAAATTAAATGAGAAACCTCATGTTTTTTTTCAACTTTGTGTCAATAATATGACATAACGAACTTATATTGAGTTGGACTTAGATGCAACATTTATTTACAGTCGTTAACTTTAGCTTGGTTGCGCTAATTTACGTTACTCTTAACGTCTACTGAATCAAAAACTTTCATCGCGTTCAGTATTTATCTCAAACAAGATTCGTGTAACGTGTAAGCTACGAATATAGAAAGAAAATATTTTACAATATAATAAAATAATATTTTCATATTAAATTTGACAATACATTTTGAAATCTTGGAATTAGTGCTTGAATTACTCGTAATAACATTTTCTAAAGGTGTGATAAATTGAGTTAGCTCTACCAAAAAAATATAAAATGAAATAATATCCTCCTAAAATATAAAATGAATTAATGATCCTTGTTCACTTTTAAATAAGAGCATTTTATGAAATATAGATCAAAAATTCCAATAAATATTCTAATCGGTATACTACAACATTTATTACAATATTAACAATGCTCTGCATTTCACAAGACCATAGTACTCTTCGTTGTCAGGATACAGTAAAAGCACGACTATATCCCTACTTGCATATTTCACTTCCGTTTCTGTAAAGTAGGTGCAAGAAAAAATCTTTACATAAAAGAAAATGAATATATTATCTAAATTTAGTCAGAAGCAGTTGTAAGTTTAATATGTGCGTACGAAGGAATGGTAATTCAGACTTGATAAAAATCATAGTATGTACGTAAATACATATTCGAATATTATACATGCTCCTCCTGACATAGTTTTGTCTCTGTATCCATTTATCGGGATTTTTAGGCTAAGTATTTATTTTACTTTCCTTGTTTGTTCAAATTACATTTTCTAAACGGTGTGATAAGTTGAGTTAGCTGTAGAACTCTTCGTTGTCAGGGTACATTATAAGTACGACTATATCGCTACTTGTCTATTTCCCTTCCATTTCCGTAAAGTAGTGGCAAGACAAGATCTTTACATAAGTGAAAATGAATATATCATCTATATTTAGTTGGAATCAGTTGTAAGTTTAATATGTGCGTACGAAGGAATGATAATTCAGACTTGTTTTAAAAGATGTATTCAACGAAAATGATCCCATGCATGAAAATTTAGTTTCAACTAACATTTTAAAGAGGAAATTATTTAATTCTCTAGGTTTTGCCATAAGAACGAGTTTAAACTTGGCACATTTCTGGAAATTCGTTTCAGCACAATAATGAAATTGGCCAATATTATTATACACAGGCCACTTAACAAAAAAAATAAACATTATTTACTTAAATAATATCAGTTTTTATTAACTTTTTAGTTAAAAATTTATTATGATGATGACCTACATAATTTTTGATGGTTTCAATTATTCTGCAAGGACATGAGGTATTATCTTCCTACTGAACCGTTATTGACGATTTTTTATTATAAATCTGGAATGAAGAACACTAATTTTATATTATATTAAACAAAATAATATTTTGGCATACGATTCCGAAATATCGCTCGTCACTTTGTAACTAATTTCAACTTTAGACTCCGGCAATACCTTCACTACAAACATTATTAAATTATGTAATAAAAAATCTTCTTGGAAACAATTCTATTCATTTCCGTCCACAGCACATTATTCGAGATCCATTACAATTGATGGAAGTCCCCAGCGATGCGAGGCGGCGGACCGTTTAAGCGAATTGTAAGGCAGAGCTCTTAAAATATCCAAAATAGCCAAGCGGAGATTTTCGGGTCACGATATAATTGACTTAAAATTTACGACAGCATCATTTTATTACACATTTTACTGGCATGAAGTTAAGTATCACAGTCAGGGGAACACGTTTTTGTCATATTACACCAGAAATGAATAAGTCCATCTCGACCCTTACCTGATTCAATTTCTATTAAATTAATTCTTTTGAAATGTTACGTATTCGAATATCAATATTTTGAAAGAAAACTTTAATTTTAGGAACATGTTTAAATGTACTATAACTTTGAAATTTTAGTAAAAGGAATATTATTTGCAATATAGAAGTATATTTATGGATAATTTGAACGATTTATACAAGTTACAAGTACTTTCTTACATCTTGTTAATAAATAAGACACTTAAATTGAATATTATATGTTTGCGTTTAAATCGATTTGAATAAACATTGGTATTTGGGAGCATTTCGTAACTGTTTCTAAAACTACTGGCTTTATTGCTCCCATATCTAAATTTCGGAATCTGCCAAGAATGAAGAATAAAAAAATTAATATCCTAAGGCCGGTTGAACGATTTTCTTCCATATGTATTTTTTCTTTGCAAGACGAATAACGTGAAGTAAAAAATAAGGCATTTAAGAACTGTTTTGTTAAAAGACTTGGTTTTAAACCTAACAAAAAAACTCTCAAATAATATACAAACGAATATAAAATAAAACTCTCAAATAAATTCGAATAACTGCTGAATAAGAAAAGTACTAAAAAGTATAAAATGATAAAAAAAAGAGTCCTAAGTTGGAAATGTTCAATAGAATTTTATTTTTGAACATAACGCAATTTAAAAAATTTTTCACTTTATGAATCGATGCCAAGCCGATAAGTTTTCTTTCATTCTCTCAAGTATATCTACATCCACACAGAAACATATCTTAGTACCATTAGAACAATTCAAATGAGTTCAAACTCAGTGAATCTACTACTCATCATTTGAGGAAATCTTTCTCGCCTTCTGGCTCTATTATCAGACTCTGATCCACCATTTATAACCAAAAAACTCGTAAAGACGGGTCAACTAAACGAAAACTCGTTAAATTTGCTCTTCACAATTATGGAGTTCTGTTACCACTTCAAAGCTCCAAATTCACACTGTTATCAGCATCTGAGACTAAAATACTTATAAAGACTTGTCAAATGACTTCAAACTCAGGACCAGTACTCTCATCTTTTGAGGAACTCCGTAGTTTATTAACAAGTCTTATCTATATATAAAATCGATTTTTTTTAATAAAAAGAATCGACCCTTTTTTTGGGTCGGTTAAAAACAAAGCTATTTATAACGTCAAAAAGAAACTCAAATGTTATTATGAAGTATAAATAATGCTATATTAATAGAACAAAAATTATAAATTACTACATAAAATGATATATTTATACATTACAATAAAGGAAAAATGTAATACCACGTTTTGGAGTCCATTATTAGCACCTGAGTAGGAATTGAAACACTTTGACTAGCAAATACTTAAGTGACTATTTTCTCCAAAATTTCGAAGAATTTAGAGTACAATTTGTAATATTACCTTGTTTACGTTTCTCTTATTTACTTGTCAATGCCACTGGCTGTGTCCATCATTTAAGTCTTCGACTTACCCCTAACTTTAACATCCAAAGCGTGAAAACAATCTTCAATGGAAATAGAGTAGTAAAACAATTATTTAGCTTTGCAATCTTGACAATTACCTCAATAAAAATAAAGAAGATTTGTTTAAATTAATTCCAACAATGTAACTGACGAAGGAAATGAAACAAACAACATTTTCATAAAAGCGACGAAGAAAATCTTTATTATGTACAACGGAAATTAAAGGAATCATGGTGTCAGTGGTGTTAATGTAGTTTATATATATATATATATATATATATATATATATATATATATATATATATATAACGTAGCTCAGTGGATACGTATCACGATGGTCAACAAAGAAGTATGTAGCTTGCATAACGCTATCACATATATTTAACCTGCTAATTATAATGTAAATAATGGCCTAATTATGGTATTTTGTACTTATTATTTTAAGTGTTATTCACGTAATTGTGCGAAATAAGATAGAATGCTGTTAAACTTTATGTATTTGAATGTATCATTATTATAAAATAGGTCTACTTTAAATATATTTTTTTAATACGACCAATAATAAAAAAAAAGAGCAGTATCGATGAGATTCTTTGTGGCAAATATATCTTGGTTTTTGGGTCTCTCAAGTAGTAAGCTAGTTTTTACTTAAAATGATTGTAGTATTCTGTATATTATTGAATGACATTTATACACCCAAAGTTATCAATAGATTCATATAATCTTTAAACTCTACTTAGTAGATAATAGTTTAATAAATAAAAATTTTTTTTATGATTTTATGATTTGCTAAGAGATAAAAATCTAAAAAAGTAAACATGTTGGTTTACTTTTTACGCTAAAACTAATTATGTATTTTATGAATTATGAGAACTCCAAAAAAGATAATACAACATCATCATGTCTACAAAATAACATATTAAATTTGACTAGCAAAAATTGCACTTTTTAGTCTCATGGACCAAAACTAATATTAAAATACCAATATATTTAAAGTTTCTTTTTGTCAGAAATATTAAGAAGCTACAGAAGATGTCGATCAAAATCTTAAATTTTTATATAAACTACATTAACACCACTGACACCGTGATTCCTTTAATTTGCGCTTCTCAATATTAACACATGAAATTCACAGGTTAAATTTTAAATAAATTCACTTGGCTAAATATTTTTAATACTTTATATATTTTTTTCAAATGTCACACGCTTTATATAAACTTTAGTTTTTATTTGATTCACAATAAAGTGTGTATGTTAATGAATACAATCTGATAATAGAGCCAAGGGTAAACACCAGTCGAATAGGTGAAGCTCCAGTCAAGCATGAGTAGATTTTGCAACATATTATTTTATTTTTATGGTATTATCATTACAATATTTACAAATATTTATTTTTTGCGTATGCCTTTAACTAGGTCTTTAATTTGTGTAAAATTACGAAGACGCATTTAAAAACTTTTAATATTTAAAATAATCGCCATGATTTTCTTTTAATCTTAACGTAATTCTGCCAGACTTAGCCAAAACTGTTTTTAATAATTTTTAAGTTTTTTAATAATTTTTAATAGTTTTTCACACATTTTTTAAATATTTTGTTAAGTACACAACTCAAAATTATCAAAAAACATTATTTCTCATAATGAGCTCTTTCAAATGATACCTCATATAATACATGAAACAAAAAATAAAATGTAAGATTTTCATTTACCTTTTCCTTCATTTTATGTAAATATTTTTAAAAGCCAACAATACAACGTGTGTGGATTGATAAGATCTATCTTTGTGCTTAATATTAAGTTGCTACGTTGAATAGTTTCTGAGAAAATCAATATTATAATAAATGTATACAACCGACTCTACCTTTCATAGAGATAAAAATAATTTCAAAATTATGACATCTATAATCATCGCAATAATTGTCCTACATCTTTTGCATGGGCTTCTAAAACTCATGTTTTATTCATAATCTTATTATCTTGAATATTTTCGGGAATAAATATAAGGAAATACATATATTTTTTACCAATTTTTTTATTCGTTTTTTTTGCGTCCTCAAAATTTTCAAATGAATATTTTTAGATTTACCTATTGGAATGTGAACGGTTTAACATATTTTATTACTATTTCAAATTTCTACATCAAACGGATTCTAAGAAAAAAATGGTTTTGACGGACGGAAACGTATCCTAGCTATTTTTAATAGAAACTTAATCGGCTTTTTTAATAGCCTTTAAATTTAATCTTGTTATCTGAATGGCCCAGTACCATCTTCTAGTATTAGGTTTATATAATAACACTAAATTGGCGGTTAATTTTGTTTTACCAACTTATCTAAGTATTCAGTTTAGATGGCGTAGCTACTTCTGGCTAATGAGAAAAAATAAATATTAATTAAGAAAATAAATATTGGATAATGCGTTAACTTAAATATTGAATAGATTGTACTATTTTTGAAAGAACTATTTGTCATTATAAAATTACGTTGTCAAAAGATATCCCAAATATCATGATGCGTATGCGCTGATATAAAATTAGGGGCGTTTTTATTCTCCCAATAAGAGAGTAAAAAATTTTTTGAGACAATACTTTCCTATCACGTTTCATTTGTGTATTTTTATAGCAAGATGAAATTCAGAAATTTTTTTTATGATTTGATACACCGCCATTTTGAAAATGACTAATTTTATCCATCTGTAAATTAACTTAAACTTTTGTCTAAACTATTTTTGTACCAGCTTTTATCCCGATTGAATAAGAAATATTCTTTCAAAAAAACCTTCAAATTTTGTTACCGTGGTGTGTTAGTTTTATTACGAAGCATACGGCCTTTGGCGGCATGCCGTACCGCAAGGATCCGAGTTCGATTGCCACTCGTCAAGCGAAGCTGGATTTGTGTTCTGGATGACCTTAAGAGATTTCTCTCGTGGCAATAAAGCCACCATAGGCATCAATTAGATCAGTTAAAGTAGATAAATAAATAAAATAAATAAATGTATATTAACTGTTTTGAATTTTGTGTTGACTTCATTTCGTCGATGATAGTCCATAGACACTAAATCCAAGATCAAAATGGAGTAACCACAAAATTGAAAACAGAAATCTCCACAATGGATGTATTTCTGCGAAATCATCCAAAAAATCGCATCTACCAAATTTAAATGTTGGTTTTGCATTTTACATAATGACTTGAATTTTTACCTCTTTTGACGACGACACGGGCAAAATTTAATTAAGCTGTTATAAATTAATCTATGTGTAAATATAAATTAAAATATAAATGTGAATGTAGTGGGAGTAATATCTTCAAATAACATGTATTAAAAAAGTTTATTTTTTTAGTTGAAAAAATATATTTTAAGATGTTTGGTAAGATAGAGGAAAAAAACTATTTAAAAATAAAAGAAAATGCATGGAGTTCACTATAAAGCATGACTATATTAAATGAGAAAAGTGTCACAAAATGTCAATTTAAATAATCTCAACAAAAATAGAGTGCATAAAACACAAAAATACACTGCTTTGTGCACCCAAAGCAGGGTGGAGAATTGCATTTCAGGAAAGCACATAATAAAAATAATATAATGAAACATACCGTAATTGCTACATATCATACAATAGTATATGGATACACTGCCGTATAAAAATAAATTAAAGAAAAAGACAGTAACAGATACAAGAAAATAGTATGTTGCGAATGAGTAATTGAAACTGAAAATAAATAGAGCAAATTTGATTCCCCTGAAATTTCCAAGAACTTTGTAACGTATCAAACTCAAGTAAAAACCAATACTACCGTTGTTTGACTTCGCTTACGAATTATTTCACTATATTTTTAAATAAAATACGAGTGTTTTGCTACATATCATAAAATAGTATATGAATACACTGCCGTATATAAATAAATCAAAGAAAAAAACAGTAACAGATAAAAGAAAATACTATGTTGCGAATGAGTAATTGAAACTGAAAGTAAATAGAGCAAATTTGATTCCCCTGAAGTTTCCAAGAACTTTGTAACGTATCAAACTCAAGTAAAAACCAATACTACCGTTATTTGACTTCGCTTACGAATTATTTCATTACATTTTTAAATAAAATACGCGCGTTTTACTATATTTCATATGTGCTGAGAGTGGCATAATACAAAGCGTTGACAGAGATGCTGCCTGATCTCATAAATGCAAAATTTTGTTTAAATGTGCTTATTTATATACTTTTATGAACTGCTAGTTTTATAAGGGTTTTCGAATCACTATTACTCCTCGAAATAATCTAATTAATTTATTAAATTACAAGATAAGTAATGAAACACGAATAACAAATCTGAATACGAAGTAACTTATTTCTTACACACTGTATGCGGTCCAGTATTTTTTAATTTATTTGACATGCTTACACACTGTATGCGGTCCAGTATTTTTTAATTTATTTGACATGCTTACACACTGTATGCGGTCCAGTATTTTTTAATTAAGAAGTAACTTATTTCTTACACACTGTATGCGGTCCAGTATTTTTTAATTTATTTGACATGCTTACACACTGTATGCGGTCCAGTATTTTTTAATTTATTTGACATGCTTACACACTGTATGCGGTCCAGTATTTTTTAATTAAGAAGTAACTTATTTCTTATACACTGTATGCGGTCCAGTAATTTAAGAAGTAACTTATTTCTTACACACTGTATGCGGTCCAGTATTTTTTTATTTATTTGACATGCTTACACACTATATGCGGTCCAGTATTTTTTAATTAAGAAGTAACTTATTTCTTACACACTGTATGCGGTCCAGTAATTTAAGAAGTAACTTATTTCTTACACACTGTATCCGGTCCAGTATTTTTTAATTTATTTGACATGCTTACACACTGTATGCGGTCCAGTATTTTTTAATTAAGAAGTAACTTATTTCTTATACACTGTATGCGGTCCAGTAATTTAAGAAGTAACTTATTTCTTACACACTGTATGCGGTCCAGTATTTTTTTATTTATTTGACATGCTTACACACTATATGCGGTCCAGTATTTTTTATTTAAGAAGTAACTTATTTCTTACACACTGTATGCGATCCAGTATTTTTTAATTTATTTGACATGCTTCGGCATCAATGGAGATTGCGAATAAATTTTTTTTAAATGTTAAAAACTAACATTTCTTAGCTATATAGCAATATTGCTTAGCTATATATACTTAATACGTAATTTTGCAAAAATATGATTTTGTAATTTTAAGATCTAATATTTGTTGGGGATATGTGAATATACGCTTAATACATAATTTTCCAAAAAAATACATTTTAGAGCAAACTAAAAAAATATATTTTAGAGTACAATACAAGGAACATTTCATTTTTGTACCTATTTTTTTTATTATTGAACAAATTTAACTTTCTCCAAAATCTTTCAAATTTATTAAATAAATTATGAATTATCAAAAACCTCAAATTGTTCTTACAAATGGAAAACAATACAAAATTTTGGTAATCTAAATTACTCTGAATTTATCAGCAATTTGTAACTTATTATTAGCATATTTCAAAGACTAAATGAGTAATTATTGTTCAACTAATGAATTAATGCTTACCTGAAACCAATACAATATGTTACTCCATGCTTAACAGAGACGTTTTTAAATTTTAATTAGTTCAAAATATCACTTAAAATCTCCAAAAGTAGAGTCACAGAATTAAAAGTGAATTTTGTGAATAAAACTTCTACACTACCTATTTTTTAAGGAAAATTACTGAAAGATTTTAAAACTGAAAATTGCAATAAAAAACAACATATTGATTGGAATATATTCTCAAGGTGAAATTAGTGCAATATCTGGACACTACTTTATTAAACATCTTATTCCCATAAAAATGTCTATTGAGGCACTTTATAAACATACTGGTTGAGAAATTACTATCGATGGAAAACAATTTGACAACGGATCTTAAGAATCCCTATCGAAGATCCGAAATCGATTAACTGGTGACAAAAATGTATGTCTTACTTATAAAATCATGCTTTAGTGAAAATTAGAAGTAGGTGTGTTATATTATTAAGAATACGTACTAACCTACATATTAAGTCTGACATTATTTAATCTTGACATCCTGTTGAATAGTTTCTTTTTCTTAATTATGTTAATTAGCTTAGCATATCTAAACAAGGTAGTTTAGTTTAGTGTAGGATTAATACTTAAATATAAGAGAAATTATTTAATTAAAAGATTTAATCAATTTTGTTGCAATTTTGAAGTTTGGAGCAAATATATAAAACAAAATTATTGATTGAATAATCAAAAAAATACTATTTTTGTTTCGCTTCTTAATAATAAATTACAGAAAACTATTTAGAATTACATTACCAGAAACACATTTTTATTAATTATATTAAAAAACATATTTAACTACATGACAAATAATATTAATTACGAACTAATTTTTTTTTACATTTTAAAAATCTCCAAAATCTTCGAGAAAACTCATGAATTTGCAGTCGAGAATATTCGAAACTCTGGAATAAAACTCTGGAATAAATCCAGAGACCCTACCTCTTATTGATTACATCGAGCGTGCAAAAATCTTCATGTTTTAAAAAAAATATTTGAATTATGTGTAGTATTATATTGATTCCAAAATTAAATAAATGCGCCATCTAATAAATTAACCCTCAATTATGAAACTAATAATTTTGAATCGCGGTTGTACTCTCGTCACAAAAAAGATAAAAACTGGGTAACTTAAAAAATACATTGTGAAAATATCTGATATTAGAACGAGATATTACTAAGTAGTTTGAGAAGAATAAAATCGAAAAAAAAACATCAGCCCTGCACTAAAAAATCGTAGGATGATATATTGCCAAAATGCATTATTATTTATTTGATTATTCCACTATTTATTTCATTATTAAAAAGCTGGTGCCCAAGTTACAGATTTACGAAAGCGCTGGACGTGTGGATTAAGGTTAAACAAATGGCAACTCGGATAAACATCGTCCTGTTATCAGTGATGAACTACACAGCAAACCTATAATCCCAGCAGAAAAAAATATCTAAACTGAAAGCATCTCACAATATTCCGTTAAACAATGTGAATGCACGAAAGACAGTTGAACGCTGTAGTATATTCGTACGCGCTCTAAGCAGGTAAAATAAAATATGATATCGCAGTCTCATAAAGCATCCAGGACCTACTAAGATCAAGATCAAAGTGTTATCAATGCAATAATTTAAAAAATTAAAACATTCATGATCATAGTAATTCCCGTCGGATTTGAAGCCACCCAACCATGATTTGATTTCACCCAACCATGCCTATTATAAATTCTGAGGTAAATAAGTATGAATTATTTCCATACATATTATGACATGAATTATTTCCATACATATTATGATACAAAAACTTGTACCATAATATGTATGGAAATAACTAATTCTTATTTACCTAACTGTTTTATTATTTTCTTCAATGTCAGGATATATGTAGCTTTATTCGGTGACTGATAATTGCTGTCGTTTGAATTATACATTGAATTAAAGTGTTAGAAAAGTAACGATATTTTTGATATTTTAAAAATTATGGAATGCTATGTAACAATCTCCAACACATTATAGGCTTTCCCACAAGTCTATACGATATGGCTGGAAAGATAAGATGATCATCCATAATTACACTAAGATGCCACATAGATTCACCTTTTCCGTAAAAATCATATCCATGCAAAAAAGGGACACGTAAGAGGGAGTTTGTAGTCATTATACAATTGCTTACATTAAAATGTAGCTTTTGCTCAGTCTCCATTGAAATACTGAGTAGATATCACGTTGGAATAGCTTACTATCAGATTGGCTGTTAACACCTAAGAAAAACTTTAAATCATCGGCTAACCCAAAACAACAAGCAGTTTTGGTAAATGAGGGCAGGTCGTTTATCAAAACGAGAAAAGAAATTAACCTAAGTTTGTATCTTGATTAAGTAGCATAAGACAGAGTTTTAAAATTTTCGAGTGGCACGTGTTATTTACTAGCCCAAAAGTAATTGGCAAAGAATTTTTCTTAAGCAAGTGACATTAATACTTCCAATAATTTTATTAGAGGAATATCATTGTCAACTGGGACAAATACTTTTTAAAATCACAATATCACTTGATGACCACGATCTAATTCCCTAACCACATAATTCACGAAATTAGTGAGATTAGTAACGGTGGAACGCTTTAAATGGAAACCGTGCTGGTCGTCCGTCAGCTGGGATTCAATTTGCAAATAGATACGACGATACTGAACAATTTCAAATATTTTAGTGAATTAAAATAAGACTGCCATAGGTCTGCAAATTCTAAAACCAGATTAAAAAGCGGGAGTCACCGGGGAAATCTTCCGAACAGATAATTAAATTGTGCAACTCAGAGAAAGATAAAAGAAAAAAGATTTGTTATAAATTTAAGTGGTTTGAAAAAATATCAGAACTTGCCTTGATTACGTATGGAAGTATGCCAGCGGTATCTTGATTACGTATGGAAGTATGCCAGCGGTATCTTGATTACGTATGGAAGTATGCCAGCGGTATTGAGGAAGTAAATAAAAATTTTAACAAGTAAAAAAGTCAGTGTAAACAATGAAAAATTCGAGAGGTATGGATCAAACCAAATGAAAATTTCATAACCTGAGGCCTTATTATTAAATCATAAACTATTCTAAAACGGAGATATATTATAACTTTCATTAATACGTTGATAATAAAAATAAAGAGCAGAAAGGATATAAATAAAAAAAGCAATTTAATAAGTTGACAAACAGTACCGTCATGGAAACAACCTTGCATAAAAAAATTATTACGAGTTGATGTTTTCAGAATTAAATCTAATGCTTTTTGTTCCTTTCTTCCCAATACTTCTCAATACGTCTAGCCAAAATAAATTGCTTCCTTTCAATATAAAGTGTGAAAATCCAACACAGAACATTTGAACCCATATAATAACAAAGTAAGTTCTTTTTACCTTTTCAAGTAACTTTTCATTCGTGTTTTCATAAGAATATATTGAACATTTTCTTAAGAAATACCTAACCAAAAGCAAAATGAAAGTAAAAGGAAACGACAAGTAAGGGAAAAGGCACGTAAATTCTTGTTGAAATATAGCGTACGGAAATAACGAAATAAATAAAGGAGCGATATCTATTTGTTGAAAAACTTTTCATAAATAATATATTTTTTAAATCCTAAATAGTTAATCTTTGCATTAAAATTTATTACAATACCACGTATTGTGTAAAATTATATTGCGCAGCTATAAGTTTGTAAACGCATGGGAATGTAAAAATTAATCTCTTCAAAATTAACTTCTTCGAATCCATTTAACAGACTTTAATGATACATCAATCTTATTAATTTCAATTAGGTTAATAATTACCTTAATAAGATTAATTGTTATTAACCTGTGTATACTGCCTCGTCTTTTCTCATTAAAACAGACATTGAAAATATTTGGGGTTAATTTTGTAGAAATTCATAATTCACAACTAAATGAAACCACGTGATGTAGTATTATTTCTACTTTATTTAAATTCTTCACCACGAACTTGGTTTCGTTGTATGACATCATTGCTAATTGCCCACCTAAATATGTTGTCATGCAACGAAATTTAGGTCGTAGTAAACAATTCAAATAAAGTAGAAATAATACTACATCACACAGTTTCGTTTAGTTGTGATTAAAACAGACGGCAGTAACGGGGTGTAATATTTCTTGTATACACAACACCCCATTATATTACGAAAGCTCCGCTTCAGAATTTGCGATTTTATCATATCTCGTATCCAACTTTAAAAAAGCAAAGAATAGCATTTTAACTAGTTTTTACCAATGATATTTCTATTTTTTGACTAATCATTATTATCTTGCTTAAAATTCACCCAGATCTGTATATTAATTAAAAAAAATTATTTTGTTAAAAGCTAATTTTACAAAGGTGAAAGTTAATATCAAAAGACATTGACACATTTGGTATCTTTAATTCATTTTAAGGAAAGAGACATAAATCCCTTCCAAAGCAAATTATATTTAGTATGCAAATTATGTGAACTGAAGGGAAATATCCAAAGCGATAACTACTAAACTTCTATTTCCTTAACCTTCATTTATTATCGAACTAGTATATATTTATTAAGATAAGTAGCGCTGCACTAAATTACATACATTTATCGTTTTTCCGGAGTCTACATTATTTCACGCTGTGAGGATCTCGAGTACCTCATTTGATGCCCTTTTAGACATGTACCAACTCAACATAACGGTAAAGAAAAATGAGAAATGTATACAGAACGTTTCCTGTTACATCGGCAATGTAAAGATTCGTAGCAAACGAGGTAAGGTTTTTAAAAGTTACATGTCTGAGAGAATGAATGGTCTCTTTTGAATGAGTTGTATATTACCCTTACGCAATTAAAATTCTAAATAGGAAATGGGGAGTAGTACGTGCTCTTACTTTTGAAATATAGACTTTGAATAAAACTTCTCGTGGGATCAATTTAGAATGAACTGAATTTTTCGTTATTCTTTTGTGAAGAGTTGTATTTGACTTTTAAACCTTTTAATGTAATAATTACTAAGGCAATCCTTTAAAATTGTTTAAACTTTTTAAATTAACTGAACTCTAAAAAACGTCTTAATTGGCTCCAAAATAAATTAAATCTTTCTAATTTAGTCTCAGAATTTTATCTTTTATTGAATAGATATTAGTATAAATTTTTCGACTTATTGTAAACTATTGATTAAATTTTACGCGCTTTAGAATGTTTATAGCTTTTAAAAGTATAGCGACCTTCTTAAATTGCAATGGAAAGAAAATTCTAGATGAGATATTCCCGCATTTTATAAAGGAGATATTTTTCTGTTGTACGGGTTTTACGGGGATACGAATATATTTTCAAATAACAACGCCCTTATGAAAGATATTTAATTTTCCATGAACTGGAAATAATTTCACGTTACTGTATATGTAAACCTTCTAGTAATTTATGACGATACTCTTACGTGGATATAACTTAAGAGTATATAAGTCTGATGTTATGCATTCATATTCCTATTTTTATGCAGATTACGTCTAAAAAACATCTCCATTTCTATGTATCTATATATAGGTAGTAAAAGTATGCTTTTGATTTAAGCGTATTCCTGTTAAAATAAGTATGAAGTAAAAATCGACGATGCGATGAATTGGAAACATTACTATTGAAGTATTCGCTGCATTTTAACCTTCTATCAACTTATGGCGATAATCAAGCGTGTGTGACATAAATTTGTTAATATCCTGTATGTCGGTCTCAACTTCATATTCATATTTATATGAAGAGGACGTCTGAAAACATTTCCATTTCTATGTATCTATTCAGACAAATGAAAATTTTACGTCATAAATCGCTTTTTTTAACGCGATAAACAAAACCAAGTTAAAACCAAATGGAATTGGTTAAGTTTTCTAAGGAATAATTTTATTGATGATATTATTAAAGGATTTTACGAATTTTTTACCAAGTAATACAAATTGTGATTATAGACCATCATAATGTCTGACTATAAAAAGCACCTAAACATACAGTTCACATTGATATTTGGGGCTTCAAACATTATTAAGATCCTTGACAATTTTCTCTGGGAATTATTTTTGAGGCTGGTTCTTTTTTCTTTATATTAGCTTTTTTTAGATCTCTTTATATTTCTATATTACTACGTCAGCAGTTCTTGTCCACCAGGTATTCTATGTTCAAACTATCTTAGCAATTTTTCCTGAAGATTTACATACAGGATTTTAATCGATGCATTAGTTTGCTTATAAAGTGTTGTTGATCATACTATTTATTTGTTTATTTAATATCTCTTGATATACTTCAACGTATACAATTGGCACATATGGCGGACTTATCGCTATGAAAGCAATCTCACACAGCCAACCAGAACACTAGTCCAGCTCCTCTAGACGAGCGGCCGGGTATCGAGCTCTAGTTCCCGCCTTGTGCCTCGTCGCCAAAGGCCATATGCCTTGTGATTAATCCACCATACCACTTTCCATTTATTTTTTTATATAATAAGCATTCTTCAATGCTATTAATACCTATTAGCTGCTTTAATAATATATTGTTTTAATATATCTCCAATATAATCCATGATTCTCTTCCATACGTATTATTTAACATTAAAATGTGATTACGTGCCACTATTTGTCCGTATGTTTGCTGTCCTACACTGACTATGTTTATATCACACATATTTAATTTTTAAGAAATAAACGTACTTTTTAAATTTTTTTCAAGTTTTTATTCATCGGGGAAAAATTACATAAATACACAAATAAAATGTCCCTCATACTCCGATTAGTTATAGATTTCGTGGCTTTCATAATTATTATAATATTACATTTGCATACTAGAAGCAAAGTGCATTACCGTTTAATTATCATTTAATATAATTTTCCAATTGACTTTTGTAATGCCTAATGTATAGAAGTGAAAATTTGAAGTTCATACTATGCTTGTGATAACAGGCCGACTATTTATTTCATCTCAGTTCTTAAGCTTTTGCGTTTCATTGAGTTTATTATATAATTTTACATCGTATATTCGATGCAACAACTTCAACGTACAAAAAAAAGTTGAGAAAATTTGTTATATATCACAAATAAGCGTAATTGTAAAAATACTAATCCTGTTTTTTATTAGTATATTTCCACATTTCGCCAATGGTTTATTTCACATTGTATGCTCTAGTTTATACGTTCCTCACGCGATTTAAAATATGTTTTGTTTCCAATTAATTCTCTGTGTTTTTTTTCTGGAAATTTCGCCAAATTGTATGAAATATCACCTATTTTTCATCCCTTCGTTTAATTTGTTTAAAAATCTGTTGAAATTGTTCAGTTTCGTTGTATATACTGTTACACAGTTTTATCAATGCAAGCTGTGAAGTTTTATATACATTTACATTGAATGTCCGTCAGTTATGATGAAATTATTGAATTATAACTGCATGGCGCTCTACGAATTTCGAATTATTTATGTGGTCTAAAATAGATATTATCACTCAGACCTATATTTTATTGAAAACTTTTTATCAAAAATATTTAAAATTAATAAATAATCGTTGTTTAATTTTTATTAAAGTCACCTGTTAATTTGTTTTTTAATCACGAGTTCAGAAACAAATATTTAAAAAATTCGGTATTGCATAAATATACATTATTTATATATAAAGATTTTAAATAATATTTAACTCATAAACGTCTTTTCCCGCAGATTTTTAAGAGGTGAGACGTAAAATATTTTAGACATATAAAACCTCTTCAGTATCGCGTTTCCTTTTTTGTATCGCACTTGTGGCAATCAATCGAATACTAATTATTTTGAAGCACTGATTTCAGGTGGATAATAAATCAATGGACCAACATTAGTGTTCTGAAGTGATTGGTCATATAAGGCACAGGTTGCTTGAAAAAGGTAATTCATTACTAAAAAGTATTAAAGGTTTTTGCATGCTCAATTTAATTTCATATTTTCATTTAAATTATATATTTTTATATGAATTAAAATAAGAGTTTGCATGTAATTGGGTAGTTTTTAGCTGGAACTTTTAGCGACGTCTGAGTCATTATGTTACCTTAGAATTCCATATTGCTTGAGAAAACAAATGTGGAATGCTTTCGCTCTGCGGCAGAATTAGTTGAATGCTAACAACATGATCATTAAGAACATAAAAAGTATGTTCAAACGCCAATCTGTCAATGGATCTGCATATTTTCACACCTTAGTGTTGCTTAAATTGCAAAAAATGTAAATAAATACGATATAATAATTTATTATAAATGATTAACTAACGTAAGCTAATAAAGAAGTTTCATTTTATCCATAAACTTACATAATTGAGGCTTGTCTAAATTTTAAAATTTTTTAATGGGTCTTGGAAATTAAGCTTTAGACGAAATTCAACAATATGGTCAAAGTGATATTATAATGGTGATCCAACTTTCAGAAAAATATAAAAATTGCATGGAAAGATTATAAAACCATATGTCGCCCCTAAATTATAAGTGAGCCACCAACTTATCATCAGAATACACCAGTTTTCTTTATGAAACTATTTATTTGTACGGATTTTCAATTTAACCCAAATATATTTAAGAAAATTAAAAATAATAACTTAAATGACCTGCTGAAACCCTCTGGGAATTTCTAAGTAATCTAGAAGAGGAATCACAGTGTCTGGAAATAATGGTGAAATAAACAACTCTTACGATTAAGAAAGACTTAAGAATTTTGTTTATTTCCGAGCCACAACATAAATTAAATCGAAATTTTAACAGAATTTCAACTTAATAAAAATATATTCATTAACATCATTTTAAAGATAATAAAAATATCTATAATAAAATCTGATAAAAATATAAAAAGTTAACTGTTGGTAATATAAAATATTTAAACGTTTTTAGAAGAATTACACTTAAATTATATATTTATAATAAAAATATTTCTAGAATCGTAAATAAATTTTATAATTTTACAAAAAAAAGTTAAATAATGCTTTACCTTTTTTTCGCAATTTAAGATAAATAAAATATCGGGTAATTTAATCAGTTTTTATTAAATAATTAGTTCTATTTCTTAATAAGCAGAGTCACTGATTTGCTGTATTTTCGAGAGGATAGCGAGATAAGAAAAAAAATCCGAACTATATAAAATTTAAAAAAATAAAGTGATTGCCAAATAATTAATTTTATTTTTAAAATCGTGGGACGCTATTAAGTACTGATATTAAATATTAATGTAAATATTAAGTAGTAATATAAATTGTCATACTTATTTTATTGCTAACTATTTGTAAATGTAGCTTAACTATGAAAATGTAAGTTGAGAACACTCCATGTTTTTTTTACATTAAAATTAACTTTCTTGTCAATCCCTCATTCTTATTTTAAACTTACTCAAAAAATTACGTTATGCTAAGTTGTGAATCATCCTTTTGACCAAAATCATTTTCAGATTTTTTTAGTTCATTTTGCTCCAAATGCTTACTTAATGGTATTTTTAGTCAATTTTTTGTTACTACTTTCGATTAAGACTGCCGTCTGTCAATTCCCGTATATATTACATGTAAAATGAAAAGAGTTATGGGTTAGCAATTAATTCCAACCTATTATAAAAAGTTAATATTTCAATTGTAAAATATTTTGTAAGGAAATATCTTTTGATCTATATAGTTTTAATTATACCTATTGTTAACTATACTTTGGATCATTCTGCGCCAAATGGGGTCGAAATATTAAGAATTTATATGAAAACTCTCAAAAAAAAAGTTCAGAATATTTTTTCAAAAATATACTTTAAATATACTTGTCTTGATAGGCATAACCACCTACATAAATAATTGATATGTTCTTCGTTTCCACTGTATAAATAGGTGTTTCCAGGTAGGTACCTGGATAAAATACTTTTCGTACTAATTCCCAATTGTTTTTTTCAAAAAATGCGTGCGTGTATGCATGCATGCTATGCATACATACATGCATAGCATGCATGCATACACGCACGCATAGTGTAAATTTATATATATACACACAGATATATTTTTCCTTACAGTTTCAGAGGTAAAATAATTTTTTTTAAAAATTAACGCTTTCCATTACATCACGTCAATGTATTTATTGCATTGGACCATACTATGTAAAGAACCAGAAAAATTAATCTTTAAAAACGATTAGAAAACCCTTTTACGACATTAGATAACAAAGGAAAATCAACTAGGAATTCGCTAAAATGTCATGACATGCTGCCAACAATTTTCCTTACAAATTTGGTTCATTTTTTTGAACAATAAAAACTATAATAAAAATTGTTTATTAAGAAAATTACCATTTAATATCTTTTCATTTTATCATTGAGAATAATGGATCGATCAAACCTTTGCGATATATATATATATATATATATATATATATATATATATATATATGTATATATATATATATACATATATATATATATATATGTGTGTGTGTGTGTGTGTGTCTGTGTGTGTACACAGAAATACCTTTAAGCCCGTGAAAGATATGTCACAACGAATTTCTCAAAAAACACTGGTTTTTTTTCACATTATGTATTTAGCTCTCTTTATTACTTGCTATTTAAGTACAACATAACACAAATCTTAGAATCGAATCACAGTATACTTTGTAATAACATTTTGAAATAGATCAAAATAAGTCGAAAAATGATCTTTATAATGTAATATCAAGTTTTTTCGTATATTTTCATAATAAAAAATGACATTAATATTTGCGAACATTTTAATAGACGTAGTACGTATCCTTAAACGTATCCTTAACATATAAAATGTACGCTAATAAGTATCAAATCCCGGTAGTATAAATTCTATTCGTACTTAACAAGTTTATTGCAATATTAAATCATTTAGGGAATGTGAGTTGGTTTAATATTTTAGGCAAATTTAATTTTAAATTAAAAACTACTAGACCGATTTGAATAAAATTTTCATTAGGATTTATGATGTTCCGATTAGATCGAGTTTCAGATTTAAATCCACGCTACCTTTTGTCTTAATTATGTATTACTTAGGGATTTAAAATTTTAGCGTCTTTTAATTAAGAGCTTATAACAACGACAGAGTGGACTTTAAAATTTAAAAAAAATAATTTTCAAGACAGTAACCGCGGTTGAGTTTTTCAAGCTTAGCAATAACATAAATTTTTCCCAGTAAGAACCATTTTGATGAGTCAGTGATAAACTATATTTCAAATAAAGTATATTTAAATGCTGATATAACATATAGTGGAGTATATATATATATATATATATATATATATATATATATATATATATGTGTATATATATATAAAGCAAATATTTATAATGAATTATTGAATGTCCACATTGACTAAGCCCTGCGTATAGCGAATAAAACCGTGCACGCGAAATTCTCAGTAGCAGCTAATCCTTAATAAGTGATGTGAAAAAAGCAATTTTGTTAAAACTTAATCGTTTATGTCGATATTATATATTAAATAAACAATAATATATAAGTAAGTAAATAAATATAAGTGGGAAGGAAAAAAGCTGGTAAATTTTTAATAGAGTTTGAGAGCGTAAGTGATGTTAAGACAAGATGCCACTTACGTGCTAAACGACTATATATCGTATAAACCGAACATATTTTTATGTCGAATAACAAACATGAGCGGATTAAAGGGGAGCAAGGATGCACAACTCGAAGCCCCCGGAATAATCTATTCATTTTGTTTAATTCTAACAAGTTAGGAAATAACATGCGTAAATATTCCATACTAATATTTTTTAATAATGAAAAGTGTGTTTGTGTGATCAAGAGCACGAAATAAATAATACCGGTACTGCTATACATAGCCACTACGTACATAGTCTATAGTTTTGAGTAGCACACGATCGACACGAGTTTTTTTCCCGCTAATTTACTTCACCTGCTTATAAGAGAAGCGCGAGAGGGTGGTAGTTGACACGTGGATTACCTAGATGATAAATATGTAATTATTGTCCTCGCTCCACGACGACAGGAATGTGCATGCACGCATTTTATTATTAGTTTGATAACATCGTATTTGGCTTACGTATCTTATCATCACAGTAATCGTATGTTGTCAAGTGACTTATATTATAATGAATGACAAAAACAGGAAACGACAGAAAAGCATAAGTATGTTTTTCTTTACAAAAGAAAAACAAAAAACTGAACGTGATATAGGCTTATTTAGGGCGGTAGTCAGAGACAAATTTGAATTTAATTTCCAAATTAATATTCCTGAATTACTAATAATTTGTTTACTTATTCTTTTTACTATATACGAAAAGTGAGCTTAAAAAAATTACCGTGCTTTTTATTATAAAAGTAGTACAAACAGCTTGCATACGAAATTTTAGAGATGAAAAATGAAAAAAAAATTATTTTTTCATATGATTTTTATTGATTCAAAATTGATAATTTTACGTTAACCACAATAAAATTAACCGTACATCACGATAAGTTTTTGCTTATTTTCAAATAGAAGTATTTTTAATTGGATTTGACCGAAAAACTAATGGTTAAAAAGTACACTATTGTAGATTTCTCAAATAAATTTTATCCAACTGACCACTAAATTTTACTGTGGTGATCAAAACTTTAACGCCCATAAGTTCAGATGTTAGTCCAATGTATGCGCTCAACGGAATGAAATATTTGTCGGACATCTTTGGTTTTCTCCGACCGTTGCCAACACGAATTATTAACTCATATCGTGTCGTTTTTTGCAACTGTTGCATATTTCTATGTAATTCTTCACGTTCGGTGAATTAATCAATAATTACAGTTTAAATATACATAAATTTAAATGTTTGTTAAATTATGAGAGCGTTTTCAAATAAATAAAAAAATGTTCAGTTCAAACAATTTTAAAAATGGTCATTTCTGTTGCGATGGATATAACGTCAGTAGAATGAGATTAAGTAATATTATTATGGTATCGTGAATATAACGAAATTTTTCATATTTTATATAAAGCTAATTTTTAATTTTATGTAATGAAAAATTAACATAGGTACTGTTAGTGCAAATAATTTTTATCTCTGTATAAATAAATAAATATTTCCAAAAAAAAATAGAATTTTGTGTTTGAAAAATTATTTCTCATTTGTGTCCCATTATTATCGATGCAGAAAGATGTACATAAAATCAATTTAATTTCCTAATTTAATTATTATGACGCAGACTAAATAAATTTTGATAAAAGCAACTGATACTGCCTAATAACAATTTAAAAATTAATTACATTATTTCATTAAATTTGGAAAAAAAAACTGTATTATTACAGAGCAAAATAAATTTTATCGCGGTTTTTTATTTGGCTATTGTTTCGCACTCAGATTATGAGAAAACACGGTAATTTTCATCAGAGTCCTCTACAATTTTCTTTCCGTTAACGCATGTGACATGATAATGTACTCGTGTTAACCGCAACTGATTTAGTTATATATATATTGACATGTAAACTATTTAACAACTAGGAAGTTACCGATGATCAAGAATAGTATCAGTGGTTGAAAAATGTTTAGCAACCTACAACAAATTTTAAGTTTCCATAGTTACGTGAAGGAAAAAAACAGGTAAAAAATTAATGAAAAAAACAGAATCCTTTTATAGTCATTCCGTTACCCGTTTACTACGAGATATTATGTATATATTACGAAATACTAAGATCTTCTCCCTACAATTATAAGCTTTGCAATCAATAAAAATGCAATAAAAATTTACTAGTAGTAAATACTCGTAATGGAGTAATGAAGAAAAATAACCCATTAATTTCTGTAAATAATTAATTTCTAATTACAGGTAAAGTTATTGTCAAGTGTAATATGTATAATATCACATAATGAACTAATATGGAGGTGGATTGAGAAACTCAGTAATTTACATGCATAGAAAGCCATTCATTTTAACTTGTGTCGCATTACTCAAGCATAGACAGCCATTAAGACCTGGGTTGCATTACTTTTAATATCTACTGACAAATATAAAATGAAAAATAATATCTACTCATCGGATCGTTGTTAAGTTTCAAATAAGAACAATTAATTAAATTTAGATTAGAAACCCAAATAAACGTCTTAACTGTTATACCACAATATTTTTTCCAACTAAAGCAAAGCGCTGTATTTCATAAACCACAGTACCCTTCGTTGTCAGGGTAGCGTATAAGCACAACTACATCGCTACTTGCATATTTGCTTCGGTTTTTGGAAGGCGGTGTCATGATAAAGTTCTTACATGAATAAAAATAAATATATTATCAAAAATTCATTTATACATAAGCAGTAGTGATTTTATTAAGTACGTGTAGAAAACAGATAACTGATGCCTGTTTAAAAATATGTTAAACGAAAATCATTCCATGCAGAAAAATGTTACTTCAAACTCACATTTGGAAGGAGGAAATCATCTAATTTTCTGGGCTTTACCATAAGAAAGAGCTTAAACTCTTAAAAATGATAACTTTTCTTGAAAATGCATTAATGTTTTCTTGAAAATTAATATTAGACGCAAGCCACGTTAAACATAAATAATATCAACACCAATATTTCCCATAGTGCCATATATTGAAAAATACCGGGACATTTTTAATTAAAAATTGCTTAGGTTGATGACGTATAATATTTTTGACGGTCGCATTATGAAATTAGTATATAAGAACAGCAATTATAAATTTTCTACTGAATCCACATTTATGATTTTTTTATTAGAAGTCTGGCGTGAAGGAAACTTCAGACTCCGACAATACCTTAGCTCACCAGACATTACTACATTATGTAATAATAAATCTTCTGGGAAACGATTCCATTCCTTTTCGTCCACGGCATATTATTCGAAATCCATTACAGTTAATGGAAGTCCCCAGCGACGAGAGGCGGAGGGCCCTTTAAGCGAATTGCAAGGCAGAGCCCTTAAAATAGCCAACATCGCCAAGCGGAGATTTTCGGGTGACGATATTATTGACTTAGAATATACGACTGCATCGTTTTATTACACATTTTACTGGTTTAAAGTTAAGTATAATGGTCACGGGAACAAGCTTTTGTCATAGTATACCAAAAATCTATTAATTCATCTAGACACGTAACTCGTTTAAATTTTACTATTTTTTGTGTGTTAGCTTAAAAATATTTTCGAATGGTACTTTAATTTTAGGAACATGTTTAAATATATTAATTATGCCTTAAAATCTAACTTTGAAGCTTCAATAAGAGGAATATTTCATTGCAATTAAAATGTAGTGTGATGGTTAAAATGAATGTTTTATATGAGTTATAAGTTTTTTCTACTTTATATTAATAAATGACACACTTTTTATTTCTTTACAGTTATCATTAGTAATTATAGAACCAAAAGTATGAAATAACTCATTTTGTTTGAAGAAATGTAATAAGATCATATTTTATTTGAAACTTTAGTAAATTGAAAACATTTATAAATTAAAAATTGTACTTGTCATTATAATCATTAGTTCTTTGTGAGCCGAGTAACTTTTGACTATGAGGTTAAAAATAAAGCATTTAAAAAAACATGTTATCTGTTTTAAACGTAGTAAAAAAACTTCAAAATGATGTATAAGTATGATTTAAAATAACTACTGGATAAGAAAGCTCTGAAATGTATAAAATAGTACAAATTAAAAGAATAAAGTTAGAACTGTTTTAATAGAATTTTATTTTTGAATAAAATGTGATTTGGAAAATATTGCTATTGTTAGAGATTTTATGAATCGATGCCCAACCCATAACCCTTTCACTCATTCTCTCAAGTGCATATACACCCACACACAGAAACATATCTTGTTACCATTAGGACAATTGCAATGAGCTTATACTCGGTGAATCCACTCCTCATTGTCTGAGGAATTCTTTTTTGTCTTTTGAATCAATCATGAAACTCTGACCACCATTTATGAAAAAAAATTTGTCATGATGCGTCAAACGACCCAAAATCTTTTAAATATATTCTTCACTCTTGAGGAGTTCTGTCATCACTTTACAGCTTCAACTTCAAACCTTGATAACCACCTGTGCCAAAAGTATTTACAAAAACTTTTCAAAAAAATTCAAATGACTCAGGATCAGATTTCTCAAAGGAGTCTTCTACTCTCATCTGTTGGAGAACTCCATATTTGACCATCAGAAACGAACCATATTTACACAAAATATATTCCAAGCTATTCTTTGTTTTAAACAAAAAATATATCGTGAAAACCTGTCGTCGCGTCTCTAAATTACTTCTGCAAATACAGATTAAAAAATCGAGTCTTTTTGGGAGTCGATTAAAAGCAAAGCTGCTTATAGCGGCAAAAGAAACTTGATTATCATTACGAAATATAAATTGGGATATAATATATAATAACACAAAAATTATTGATTGCTACATAAAATGATATAATTATTAATAGAAGTAAAGGGAAATATTACTACGACGTTTGGGAGTCCACAATTCGCACCTGCATATTGAATCTACAACACATAGACTCTTAAATATTCAAGTGGATATTTTCTCTAAATTTCGAATATTCTATATGACAATTTGTATCATTACCTTGTTTACACCGCATATTTGCTTCTCCATTCCATTGGATGTGTCAATTACCTATATAATACATAATAAACAAGATTTGTGTAAATTAATGTAAACGAAGTGACTGGCGAAGTAAGTGAAACAAACAGCATTTCTATTAAATAACAAGGGAAATTAAAGGAATCGTGAGTTTATTTATGTGATGAACCTAGTGCATATATATATATATATATATATATATATATATATATATATATATATATATATATATAATGAAATTATAATATTAGAAAATGTCAAAGGTACAAATTTTAGAAATAATAATAACAACAATAACATTTTAAATGTTGAATATCAACAAAGATAGCAAGTGTATCTCTAAAACATCGTTATGAAAGAACAATAATTCTGCTCTAATGTTAGTCATAATCTATACTTAACCAAAAAAATATTAAAGAACGTTGAACACGCAATATTAAGAAAACTATAATAGCAATAAAACTAAGCATTTTTGAGAAATTCAATATATTTTTATGAGTAAATCCGTCCAAGACATGGCAGGCAACAAATTTTTATAACAAGGAGCGTTAACAACTTCAAATAGTTTAATGGAAATATTTATCTAACGGTAACATATACGTAACTAATATGTAGCTACATAACATATAACTAACCTTACATGTTTTGATGTTTACGTGTACGTAAGCCTGTAAACAACCCCTGTAGTACGAGTTGTACTTGTACGCAACAAATTTGTTAATAATTTAACTAAAATACAAAAGCAGTATCGAGCAGATTATTTCTTGTAATATCGCGTTTCGTGTTTCTCCTAAGTAATAAGTTAATTTTTACCTAAAATCATAATTGTTTTCTATAAATTAGTTAATAAGATTAATATACCCGAAATTTCCAATGAGTTTATGTAATATTCAAACTATGATTAGTTGATGATTAGCTAATAAAAAAGACTTGTTTTTATTATTGTACGATTTCCTAATAGACAAAGACTTCTCAGTCAAAGTGCATATGAATCAAACCAGCAGAGACATAAGTAAGTTTCTTTTCAAGATGATGCCGTGAACGTTCCAGGAAAATTCTGTTTCAAGACGCCACTAAAGTACATATAATTTATGTTGTAAAGAAATTGGGTATACTATAGTGACAAATGTAATCTGATAGTCAGTGGCTTAAAATTTTCTTATCACTGTTCACTTCTTGCAATAAAGTATTCTAAAATTTACTGCGCAGGATGTAAATCGTACTAAAATATACACAATAATCTCAGACTCAAATAACTGCGGTAGTAAAATTTTACATATTACGATGCTTAAAAATTTCTTTTACTGAGATCATATTACCTAAATTCGTATCATTATTTAAAAAGTTTATAATTGTTCGTCGTCATCTCATTGCTGTTTTCATTAATAATTACATAAAGTTAAATAATTTTATGTGAGCTCGTCTATACTTACACTCTAGAGTGTGAGCTTAATTTTTGTTTGTTCATATGCAAGACGTATATATACGTATATATATATATATATATATATATATATATATATATATATATATATATATATATATAAATAAATATAATAAAATAAAATTAGCTCCAAACTTTACGTGTGTATTTGTTTGTCATATTTGAATAAGCGTTTAACCGATGCGGCACGCCTCACTACATTTTAATATAAATAACTATTATAATAAAAGACTATTTTATTAAATATAACGATAGAAAATATATTATTCGGACGGAAAAAAATAATCTACCACCCTAAAACTAACTATAAATTCTGCGTGAGGAAGTTGCGCAGAAGAACTTCTAAAAATATTGTCATAAAAATCTCATCATAAAGCTATAATCAAAAATATAATCTTGGCAACAAAATAACTATACTGTATATTAAATATGACTTTAAAAAATTGTGACTTAATCCCGTGGACCAAAAGTAGCAATATATTTAAAATAGCAATATATTTAATGTTTCTCTTCATTAGAAATATTAAATGGCTACAAAATATATTGATTAACATTTTATGTTAATTGATATATTCGAATATATTGATTAACATAGATTACTATTCACAGGGTAAATTTGAATTAAAGTGACTTACCTAAAAATTTTTTAGTCTGCCCTTACAGTTATTTTTAGTTCTATTCTTAAATATTATCTTATATATACTGTTCACATATCATGGTTAATAGTTTGTTAGTTAGTTCCAATGCACTCGAAAAAATTGGCAAAAACCGCCTTTGTGTTAATGAGTAAAATCCATAAATAGCGCGGAGGGTAAGCACCAGTATAATCGGAAAGCTCGTTCTGATTACCTATATTTTTGTATTGTTAATTAAAACATAATAGTGAGAAACAGTGTAAATGTTATAAAGAAACCTGTCAAGAATAATTGTAAATCGCACTGTATTCTATTACTTTTGTGTTATTTTTAATAGACTATTTACAAGTATTAATATTTCGCAACGTATACAATAAAATAATGGTGCATATTTAAAAAAGCAACATATATGTTTATGAGAATCGTTACAATTTTTCCGCAATCTTCTCGTCAGATTTGACTAACACTGTTTCGTTAATGATTTTTGTTTCAATAGTTTTGGAAATGAAAGAAGGAGTAATATTCTATTTTCGCATATAGTTTTATTTCGTTTAAAATACATAATTCACCATTACAAAATTGTTTTTCCACGCAATAAGCTTTTTCAAATTATACTCCAGATAATATATACGATAATAAATAAAACTTTACATTTTTATGCACACCTTCTTTAATTTTTTTGTCAATAGTTTTTAGCCAGCTTTTTAAAAATAACTGGATTAATTAGTTATATGGATTAATAAGACAAATAATTTCAAGTTTCTTCGTCTCATAGTTTCTCAAACCCTTATGACTCGAAATCATGCATAATTGTGAAAATATGGTTAATATTTAAACAATTAAGTGGGAAACAATTGAGTGCCACGAGGTGTTTTAAACGCATTAATAGATATAAAGCATTAAATGATACTATGCCAGTATATTAAATTATATTACAGATTTTATATAGAAAAGTGTTTAAATCTGAGAGAACATGCAACCACGGAGTACTTACCCAGTAGAGAGTGCATAGATGTATTTTTCTTAAATTCAAAACTCACTAGTAGCGGTGGGGACGTACCGCGGCTTAGGGTACTCTGATTCGTCAACTCCATGTCGCGTCTTTGTTGTAGGGAATCAGGGCATGCAAAAACCGGATGGTTCCATAAAACTGAATTTTTCGGTTTTTATTTAAAAAATCGGTTTAATACATTTTTTGGGATTTTTCGGGTTTTCTCCATGAACTGTTTATAAATAAATAAAAATGCTGGAAATGATAAAATAAATATTTATTTTCTTGTTTAAATCTAGCTTGACAAGATGAAATTGTTTTCCGAACACATTTTGGGATAAAGTTATAATTTTTATGAAATAACATGCATAATTACCAAATCGTAAATAGCTTCGAAAAACTTCGAAGAAAACCATTCTTAGAGCTTAAAATTAAAAAAAAATAGCAAAATAAAACTTAGAGATATCAACAATAGGATGATTCCATCATTTTGGTAAATTAAGCATGTGGCTATAGTTGTGCTTAAATATATTGGTATTTAAAATAAAACTTTTCGAATCTTCTCTGGTGTCAATATAAGTATTTTTTATCAAAAACTGAAAATTTCAGGAAATATATACTTGAAATATACTTAATTGCTTAGAAATCACTTGAAATACTCTAAACTCGACGCGTCCCAAAAATATGAGAAATTCAGATAGAGCTTCCCAGAAAAATATTTCCACCAGGGTTTGAGTTGACTCACTATTATAAAGACATAATCCGGATGATGCCAATACCGTAATATCGGCCAATATTGTAAAATACTTTAGGACTATATAAGAAACTTAGCATTATTATTTTCTTGCTTGGTAAAAAGATTTTAAAGTATCAAGTGCATCAAGGGTGTCATCGTCAAGTAAACTGTGAATTTGATTGTATATTAGTCCCGCTACGGAAAATGCTCTTTCACATTCAATACTTGTAGGTACAGATTTTAATAACTTCTGTACTTTGCACAAGTGATTTTTTACACTTCCCCCACTATCGTCAAATGCCATTTCAACTCTGATTTGATTTTCTAGGTAAATCATTATTTCTTTCGCACCAAGATTTTAAACGGCTGTTTGCAACATCGTATGTTGTTTCAGAGCTCCTTTTATTTCTGGATCAAGTAATTATTTTATGTTTTATGAAATATTTATTAACGTATCGGTTTGGAAGCTATTTTCTTCAATTGGTATAGAAATGGAAAAATATTTATTTATATATCCAACCATGGTACTGCGTATTTTGTGAATGCCCAAGGCTATAGTATTGTTACCTTCATTTGAAAAAAGTTATAGTATGTGGTCGGGTTGTGCAAATAAAGCAGTACTTCACAAAATTATGCAAGTAGTTCCTCAATCCAAGCATTTAAGGCATTTGCAAGTTTATAGCTGATGGAGGTGGAATCTTGGCGTAATTTTGTAAGCAAAAATTATATCCCTGCCACAGCCGTAATCAGCTTTATTGCATCATGATAACATAAAATCTTTAACAGTCATAAAAGCTACGGTAGAACAGTAGCTTTTACGACTGTTAAAGATTCAGAAAAATAAGTTAAAATTTGTAATTCACAAAAACAGGATATCGAACTTAAGGTCTATCAAAGTATTTAAAATGGATTCCTGATTTGACAAAAACCGCGTAATCATGTCAGCCGACTAACTTTATCGAGTCGTGCACTATAAAATTCGTGTCAGATTTTTATTATTGTGGTCTGACATGACGTATTTACTTAATATGTCATATTTAGTTGGTGATTTCCGAAACATCCTTACAACCTTTATGACTTTTTCGATAATTCTATTATAAAATAGTAATCGTACTAGATTTCGGCGATCTCCGCTGATATCAAATCTACTATAGTCATTGTCACTATCAGATTCAGAATTACTTTGTTCTTCATCAACACACTGGTCAGAATCTTCATTTGCTGATTTCTTAAACAGCACATCAGTTATGCCCAGTTGAATACCGTATGCTAGACACAATTGCTTGTTCACTTTAACAGCGTCACTACTCCAGCAAATAATGTCCTTGTCCAGATAGAGTTCAAAACAATTTAATTTTTTTTTCAAAATTTCCAAGCAATGTTGAGCTGTCCCTTTTAAACTTATTCTAATTAGTCTTAAGTTTTTGTAACCAGTATTATCTCTAAAATATTGTAAAAATCTATTTACATTCAAACATCTTCGATTCCTGTTCGAACTCCACTTATCTAAAGTCATCTGATTACAGTTCCTGTATCTCTTCAATCATTAATGTTCCCAACTCTTTATTTGCTTTGACGACCATTTTTTTAATGCTGTTTGGTGAATTAGACAATTTGTGCCCTCTTTTACAAAACAGTTTTCTTAGTTCTTCAGATCTACAAAAGTTTTAAAGGGCAAACCGTCTAAAGCAGCCGTCTCCACTTCAAGATATTAAACAAAATTAACTCTTAAAATATTCTGTCATTTTTCGTTTCTTTGTTTGCTTCAAAGAATATTTTTGTATATCTTGAACTCGAAGAAGGTTTTGATCAGTTGTTACGGGAAGTTGGACATTTTGTGTCAAGTCTATTGAGTGTTTATTACGCAAGTGGTTTCTCAACCTTGCCCGCAGCTTTTAGTATTTAGTTACATATTTTGCATTTACCAGAATTTTCATCTTTTGCGCGTAAAAATGGAACCACACTGATGACTTCTTGCTCTCTACGTATATAAGTTGGTATTTTGGGGACTCCGGGGGGGGGGGGGGTCATCAACTCTCTTCATGTTTATTTTAGATAACAAATAAGTTGTGTAGCATCTCTCAAGGTCTCTTTCTAAGTCCATGTTTATTTGTAAATAACAAGAAATAATAAATAAAAAATAAAAACTTACAAAGCTGCTCTATTTATTAACCGACCAAAAAGCCAATTTCTGGTTGGTTTATAAATAGAGTTACTTGGTATATAGGCTTGAAAGCTATTTGCATTTTTTTAATATATTTAAATTAAAACGTGGCGCCGCCACCACATCGGGATGCATAGTGCTAAGCATTAGAACATTTTTATTATATATATCCTGACACGTCGTCAAAGTTGTATCACCTCTTTTTAACACGGACGTACTGCATGATTCCTATTTTTGCTCTTCACAGAAACAGGTGTTTCTCTGCGAGCTAGATTGACTATAACCACAATACTAGTCTTTTAGACTTCAAATATTCCGCTAGTGAAAGTGAAGTAAAAAAAATTCCCCAACTAAAATATCTACCTTTATTGATGTAAGATTCCACCAATTTTTTCACCACACAGTCGCCTAAAAGCTCGCTTGTCGTTAGATTTATTATCATCTTTTGTAAGGTAAGGGAATGAATTGATTATATAATTGTCATCTTTGTCAAGAGCCATCCAAAATTTTGGTACATATTTGTCGGGTTTAGAGATCATAAACTGACTGTTGTTCGACAATCGTTATATATGGCCCGGATATATAACAATAATATGATAAATTCATACTAAATTTCCGAAATTATATCTTCGTTTAGTCTTTGATGTCTACCAGATTTGTGATCGAATCGTAGGTACTTAATTATCTCACGAAAAGGATCATGAGACATTGTTGCTTTTATTATGGAATTACTCCATTTCATCGACCATAATTAATCCAGATCTAATTTATGTACACCAGTTTCACCATGTATATAAAATACAGTAATAAATGTCCCAAATGTTTCCATCGCAACTACCAAGAGCATTAACCTTACATAAAATTATTGCTTGGAATACTATCGGCGGCGACAAAAACGACACAAACGACCCGGCGGCGCTTTATGATTAATCACTTTTTTCATTTACTATTATCTATATTAAATTAAAAACATCTTGAATTTAATAAAAATCATAAATTATTAAAAATCAATTAGTTTCACGGACCTATGTAAGAAATTAAAAAAGTTAGAAATTATCAAATTGCGGGTGGGACAAAAATGGGACGGCTGCGCTTCTAGTGTTAACTGAAATCTATTGATATGACAGACCACAGAAACCAACAAAACAAAATATTCCATTATTCACTTAATAGTATAAAACGAATGAGAAACTGCACCATCAAGTTTATATTCGAAAAGTGAATTTGAGCTAAGAGGCTATGATAGCGGCTATGTAAGTTAAATTTTAAATAAAATTGTAACTAGAAAAAAGTTAATATCAATATTGTCGGTTAACCGTTTTTTTGGTTATCAGGATAACCGGATTACATGCCCTATAGAGAGTACAACAAATGTATAGTAACATTATTGATATACGAGAAAAATATTAACTGTTCACCACTTTTATTTTACAACTGTTTTAAAAATCAAAGCTTATTTCAATATTTTAAACCCCTTTAAAATACAATATTTGACAAATGACTTAATTTGAATAAAATTTAATACAATTGATATTAATAACTTTTTATAACTTAACAAAACGTATACAATTATTAATATTAGATGTAATTTGTATTGAATCATTTCTATATTATTTTTTATGAAGTGTGTCCCATAAAATATTTTAAATTATTTAAATTATGAAATAATATATGACATAATGAATAATTATAAAAATTCAGTTCCTTTCTTGAAAAACTAATGACTTATAGAAATGATTAAAATATAATTTCTGATTAATTATTTTTGATAATTATACTAACTCAAATATATTGATTAACTATTTTACTGCTGAGAGTATTTATTTCTAAAGTATTTTTTTATTACATTCTGATACACAAAATACAAAAAATTATATTTATTTTGAATAGAATAATTATTTAAATTACTTGAAATTTGCTCTGCAATACTTGATACTTATTTTCATCAAATTATGTCATTTTCTAACTTTTAAAATATGCTAGCGACCAAAATTTCTTTGTACCTAAGTATAAAAAATTATTCACAATTAAATGAAACTACGTGATATAGTATTATTTCTACTTTCTTTAATTTCTTTACCACGACCTAGGTTTCGTTGTATTACAACATCTTCAGGTGGAGTATTAGCAAAGAAGAAGAATCTTTGCTAATATACCACTTGAAGTTGTTGTAATACAACGAAACCTAGGTCATGGTAAAGAAATTAAAGAAAGTAGAAATAATACTACATCATATAGTTTCATTTAATTGTGAATAATGAATTTCTACAAAATTAATGCCAAATATATTCATTAAAAAATTATTTTTTAACTTTTTTAAGACTGAAATATGTTTTTCTCTTATGGTGTAAATATTAACAACATATCTATAATTAATACTACACACAATAATGTCATATTTATTGCCGGAATGGGTTAATATAATGTAGGAACTGCTGGACTTAACAGACGTTGATTATTTTTAAATTGCTCAAAGAAGTCAGCTGTAAAATTCCTCGAACATATGATACTATATTTTGCAAGAAAAATCTTTTCTCTGCCAATATTGTGTATCGAAATTTATCTCCTTCCAATGTTATCTGAAAATCTAAAAAAATCTTCAGATTTCAGAAGTTTCACATACTTATAATATTAGGGAATTTTATTTTTGAATAATTGTACAGCATAGGAATCACTCAAGTTATATAAATTAAATATGTACCGAGTTAAAAATATAAGTAAATTATAGTATATTCTTCATTACAAAATGGTGCTTACCATTTTGTAAAATGATTTATCGATATAGTTTTTGAGATTACGTAAAAGAAGAGGCAACTATATACTAAATAATCGTAAGAAACAAAAAGAAGGCTAGAAGACATTAACGGATGCGTTTTAAATATAAAAATTAAACAATTTATTTTATTGAACTTTAATAAAATACTGCTTACCAGTGAAATGTAATTTCATGGTATCGATAATTTTACGTGGCACTATATTTCCACGTCATTTTATTACACAGCTAGGTATTTTGAATGAAGAATATTTGTGCAAGTTGGAACGTCTTCAAAATTTATGCATTCGGTATATCTTCGGCCTTAGAAAATATGATCACATTTCTGAATACAGGTCACTTCTCAAATGGCTGAAGATCCGTGATCGACGCCAACTTCACATGCTTACACTTCTTTTTAACATATTAAAAATCCTCATAGCCCAAATTATCTTAGTGGCAAATTTAAAGATTAGTCTGCTCACGGCCTTGGGCTGCGATCTAAAAGTTCACATACCCTACTTATACCTAAACATACCTCTACCACTTATGAAAAATCCTTCACTGTCCAAGCAGCAAAAAATTGGAATCACCTGGATCCTGACATCAGGAAAATCACGTCTATAAATATTTTCAAAGATCGAGTGAAAAAGTCCTGCATCTCCTGAAACCATTTCCTTTGTGTCCTCCCCCTTTCCTGTCTTTCCCATCCCAAATTATATCAATATTTTGTTTTCTTTTTTAATTTACTTTTGTATTTTTTTTGTCTAATGTGCTATTAAGAATTATCATTTTAAATCTCTTACAGTCTACCAACTAAATTTCAATATTAATTGTTATGGTTGACTGGAAGAGATTGCTCATGTAGCAATAAGTCCGCCATATGTACTATACATAAAAGTTAATAAATTTTTTAACATCTTTTGTTTCTAAAACGATAGACCGACACCGTGAGAGCAAAGTGTATACTGACATCGAAATTGTTGCATACACTCGATTTTGAATATGTTAGATGAATAATATTTCCCCCCAAGCGTTGTAATTTGGTTATATTGTCTTTGTTTAGGACGTACTCTTTCCGTTTCCTTTTAAAACGATATTCAAATATAAAAACACTTCTGAGTGTATGGCCAATCCAGTCTATGTGCGGTGTTCTGTTCAGTAATCATCGGAACATACTTGCATCAAACTAAGAAGTCGTCAAATATTTTCTCGTGGCAACATATTTGTAGAATATAATGAAAGCAGAAATTGGCGAAGACTTCGTTATAAAAAATAAATTATTTTTGGAACGAATTTGCGTTTTAGTCTCGGTATTTGATAATGCAATTAAATTTTTTATTTCCTATTTTTTTTCCTGAGTGATTTTCATTTTTTTAATTATTGATGACTAATTTTATTATTTTCTAATTAGCTGGGGTACCCGGCTTTGTTCAGAAAGTAATAAAAGGATAAACTACAAAATATAAGAGGTAAAATTGTTTTATTGAAAACATATTCTAACTATTTACAATACTTGTTTATAAACAACATTTTTCGTTTTGTTATCCGGGATATATACGTACAAATTTTTCGAATTTCCTACTCGAGAGCAAGTTACATATAGCTGACCGTGAGAGAAGCAGGATTCTTTGAGGTTGATGCCGCAATGTTTTAAAGTTCATCCTTGCGCTTTGTTAATTATAAAACTATGGGCTCATTTTACTGGAAATTGCAGTCTATTATATTGGAATGGCATTTCAATAGAGGTCGGTGGTAATCTAGGGAGAAATACTATGTATGTGTCCTTTGTCTTTTCCAGTATTAAGTTCGACTTCGACGATGTTATTCGAAAGCTGTTTGACGACCGTGTTTATTCCAGTACATAGTTTTGGTGAGTTGAGATTTCTGAATAGTATGATGGGAGATTCAATTTTCAGTCGAGTGCAGTTCTGGTACTTGCTAAGAGTTTAAAAATTCTGTAGGAAAATTGCCATTTGCTTCAACGTTTACCATTGTGTCGATCGATCTCTCTTCACCGGGAATTTTCTTTTGAATATTAAAGTTGATGTCGTTGATAATATTATTTTTCGTTGCCAAAATTGTTCTCTGAAATAGCCACTCTGGATTGGTATAGTTTTGGATAATGTTTGGATAAATTTGGTCGATGAGTTCGTTCTCATTAGTGGTTATGTTGCAGAAATTACTGTCGTGTGCTGGAATCTCAAGTTCTAACAAGATCTGGTTTTTTTATTGCTAAACATTTATCTTCTAGGCAAATGAGTGTTTTACTGAAGATGTCGTCGTTGAATTTGATGGCCAGTTCTGGATGATCTTGTTGGATTTGGTGCAGTATGTCATCACTCAATTCTCATTGGAGGAGTCTCATAGCTATGTTTGATTTCCGATGGATTACATGTTGTTAGTATTATGGCGAATAATACTAACAACATGTCTCTGATTTGTTCAGCTGAATCTGTGATTGTGGCTTATTGTAGCGTTTATTCCCAGTGGTTGTCGTGGTCTGCCTATTTTGTGTAGCAACATCCAGAGATAGAAACATCCGGCGTTGTTCGGATTTACGGTGTATACTCGTCCTAGGTCGTTAGTTTTTACGACACCTGGATAATTCTTTACTGGAATTCCTTGTTTTTGTCGTTGAAAGATTTTTCTTGTTATGTTTCACGTGTAATAGGTAGGGACGTCGACATATAGATATCTTTTTTGTGACTGGATCCGTTTGGCGCAGTTGGAAAAAAGCTGTTAAGGTTTTGTTCTTCGGTGGTTTGCTTGCAATTTTTCTGGCGGTACCTTTTGTGAAATAAACTCTCTGTCCATTCTTCAAATATACTAATGCTTTCAAATATAATATGCTAAAATTTGCACAGTTGGTTCGTATTTTTGTACGAAAAAACCGAAAACCCGCCACGCTACTTCGTTGCTGTTGATATATCTTTCCATTTGGTACATGAGGATATCGTCGTTTCTGTTTTGTTGTCCGCCGTCTTTGACTATTTCAAATATTGCCATGTCACTACTTTTATCCACATACTTACAAACATGTTTAGTGAATTTCTCTGATTTGCAGTAGGTATTCTACATTTATGTGTGCTTGGAACATTTTAGAAAGTAGTAGGTTATGTGGCACTATTACCTATTTATCACGATTATCTATTTTCAGTTCAGCTCTGCCTCGTATTCATATTTTTGCCGTGAAACCACCTTTTGTGATCGTCTTTGGTATTTGGAATAGCAATCATCTCCAGTTTGTGTGTCGTCCGAGTATGGTTTTGGATATTTTTTGTACATTTTCCATCACTCGTATATGGCAAAATGGAGTTTAATGGCCATATGGTCCGTGAACCGTATTTTTCACAACTATGTCGTACAGCTTCGGATCTTCTTGTGGATTGGAGAATTCAGCTTGGATGATTTTGTCGATATCCCGGTCGAATTCTTTCGTATAACCATATGAGAATGTGTGAGTGAGGCAGTCCTCTTTTTACTATTTGATTGTGTACATTCAGTATCTAATGATTACAAAGATGTGGTATTTTTTTATGACTTCAATAAATCTCATTTGTTTTTGTCAAAAAACTCGGGCTATTATATCGCATCGATCCATGGGGTCTTGTCCGTATCTTAGTTATTCTTAGATTTCTGGTCACGATGAGTTGCATGTAACTGTTATGAAGAGGTCGGGTCGTCCACATTTTCTCACGTAGGTCATGGCATCTTGAGAGTATTCGTGCATGTGTCTTGGACTTCCTATATAAGATGAGTGTAAGATTACCATTGTTCGAATAACGTCAATATTTTCGTCATTTACTATCGCGTTTCGAAAATGGATGTATATTTCTGTGCGTTGTTTCTTCTGATTCAGTCTTATGTAAAGCATCCGTCCCGCTTCTATTTTTGTTTGCCTATCTACCAGGAATTGTCGGAATAAACGGCGAGTCTCGAGAATGTGATTGTATGTTTCATTGTCTCTGATTATTAAGCTTTAAGTATGAATCTCCTTGGATGTGACTTTTTTTTTGTTTACGCATGTTTCAAATTAGATTTGTTGCACATTAAAATGATATCCGTCCTTACTGTGCAGTAATATTAATAGATATTCGAGGGAATTACATGAATTGGGTGTCTCTGCAATGCGTATTAGTCCCCCTCCTCTTCGTTGTAAAATTATATCATGGCTTATATTTTCTTTGTCCACAATTACAATGGCAACCTCTTCTATCTGAGATTCATTGAATCGAATTTCGTATTCTCCAGGTGGTCTTTTATTGGCTCCCATCGAATTATGACTTTATAGTTATCAGAAATCATTCGGTCTGCTGTTTTGAATATGTGAATAAGTTGATTACATTTATGTAATATCCGCTGTACATCTTGAATTATTTCTCGTCTCAATCCACCGATATTTGTGCATCATTAATCAATTTCTATTTCTTCATTTTCTATGAAATATACTTTAAAAATTGATAGTCTTCATTAGATAGTGATAGCAATGATTCCATTTTGTGAGAGATTTGTCCTTGGATAAAAAAAACATAATCGATTTCATCTCTGTTATTGTTGATCGAAGTGACACCGAAATAAGTTATTTGGCAGCAAGTGTTCTACGCTTTTATATTTTGAAGAAAATGTTTTGATTCTTGAGTTTTCCCGGTCATATAACGCAGTAATTCCTGTGGAGATGCTTCCGGAGGTGATAAACGCATTTTTCCATTCATACAACAGATTCTTGGTGCAACACAAAAAAATTCAATTTTTTGTTGTTGCACCCTAGTACTTGAGTATACAAATGAAGAAATTTTAATAATAAGTACTTGAGTTTACAAATGAAGAAATTTTAATAATATTTTTTAACCATCTTTTTATTCTTCGCTTCACATGAGTGTATTGATAATAAAGATGAAAATTTATTTTAATGGTATCCAGGTGAGCGTAACCTGAGATGTACATTCCAATGCATCGCACCCCGCTGATTTCGCCTGCGTGTATGTGATCCCATTAGTCTTAGCCTACTATTAGGCCATTAGTCCAAACCTACTATAGGCCATTAGATCCATCAGTCTGAATCTACTATCATGGCCATTGTACTCGTAGCATGTCGTAAAAGTGTAGAAATCAGTAGAACATTATTTATTTATAACCGCTATGTACATGAGAAAGGTGTGTAAGGTATAATGAGCAAATACTCTATAATTTCATTATTTATTTTGCGGCATTATACTGAATTTAAAAGTATATATCATTATGTTTTTTTTTATTTATAGTCATATAAATTACTTTGTTTTATTGTTTTACTCGGCAATACCTTCCATTTGATGCACATGTCAAGGGGCTCCCAAATAAATATATAATCCACCCTCTTAGGACATTCGTTGTATTGACTTTATCATCACGTCTTATGCCCTAAGCTTTTTTCTACTTACTTTTTCCACTAACTTATATTTTTACTAACTTTCAAATCGTCTTGATAGTGTAGTTGTCAAAAGAGCATAATTCGCTTTTGTTATACATTATTCATAGTTTCAAGCATATTTTATCCAATAATTGTATCCAATATATCTACCATACACTCCCTGTTCAGAACTTAATTTCAAAAGATATTTTGTTTGTAGGCCCTGTTAGGTAAATTATTATTTACATAATTACATTACAAATAAATATATTCGTAAATGTATATATATATATATATATACATATATATATATATATATATATATATATATATATACGTATGTATATATATATATATATATATATATATATATATATATACGTATGTATATACACTTATGCTTTATTGACGGTTAAGTGAGACTTAGCTAGCAACGTAACTACTTTATGTGTAGCATTAGTAACCTGAGGATATGAGTGCGTAGGTAATTTTTGTTTCAAATATAGCCACTGAATTAATACTACAACGGTGTACCATTTCAAGTAAAACTATGGTCTGAAAAAATATGCACTCCTTAAATAAATGTATAATTTTAATAATTTTCTAACGGAATAAGCATGTAACGTGAAAATCAATGTACCGGCAAAATTTAAAATTTTTCCCCGAGGAAAAATTAACGAATGTACATCATGCCTTGCTATCCTTGTGAAAATGTGAACATATTTTACTTTGCACAAAAATAATTTACATTCGTGTGTACGTGATAGAATGACTGTTATCTTAGAGTCGTTCAAAGTCTGGACTTCCTTTCTGAATTCATTTCGTCATTGTAATAGAAATACCATTAAAGTTTGAAAAACGGAAGAAAAATGGGAATAAAGGTGTCATTTTAATAGCTTCTCGATAATTTATGTCGTTCTTTAATTATAACTATTTGGAAAACTAAATGTGTGTGTATCTGTAAATATAATTCGCCTAAAATTCAAATCAATTCAATATTTCATTAAAATAAATGTTGATAGCGTTTAAACCCTAATATTCGTAAAGATTCAATCTAAATAATTGCTTTTACTGAATATTTTTAATACTTATAACGGACAAATTGTATAATATATTATAATCCTCATCTTGTCTGTAAGCAATATTTGATAAATTGGAATAACTATAGGTGCAAAGTTTTATTGCTTCCATCGATAATTACATTTTATAAAAATAATTAAATTATGTGCTGTATTGCATTTTATTAGAAAGTGCAACAATTGCCACGCATCTAATATCTTAACTATGAGTTACGAAAATAACAGTCGTGACCCGCGACTGTGATCTCGTAAAAAAGCGAAAAAATCAGTTTAACTTTTTAATTATGTTCTGAAAATATAATACTTTAAGATGAAAAATGACTAAATAATTCAAGATGTTCAGAATAAAGAAAAAGTATCTGCTCTTCACTTGATATCGGCAGCCTGATATACAATCATAATGTATTGTCATCTATTTGTTTATATCTTGAAAACCACATTCCCAAGTTACAATTTACCTAAATGACTGGGTACATAGAATAAATAATACAAAATACAGAGCAATAAAGAATAATATAAGTAAATAGTAAACATAAAATGTAATGTAGAAATACTCAACAATTCAAATAAATAGTGATCAGTCCTGACTTACCAAGCAACCATCTAACCTCATTTATAAAGTAATAATTTGAGCAAAAAAATATCTAGATTGAGGGCATCACAGAATGCAACGTTAAGCGGTATGAATCCCTGTAAGACACGGAAACCCTGTAAGAGTATTCGTATACGTTCTAAGCAGGTAAATAAACTGTGACATCTCTCATGTAACAACCAGGAGCAAAAAGCGCAACTAAACTCAAGATCGAAGGGTTATCAACGTCATGATTAAATAATTTTAAAAAATGTATGGTGAAAAGCGATCCCGTTGGATTTGAAAGGAATTACATCCGACTACGCTCGTTATAAAATTTGAAATGAATAATTGAGGAAAATACCCAAATATTTTCTAATATGAAAACCTATTAAACTTTTTTAATATTTTCTCCTACATGAGGATATAAATAGCTTTATACGAAGACCAGATAACTGCATACATTTCAAGGTACTTTAACCTAAAGAGTTAAATGAAGTAACTACACATGGGATATCTCGAAAATGGGGGATGCTAATACATCGGTGGCTTTCTCACAAATTTCGACGATACAACTGTGAAATGTGAGACGATCATTCATAATTACACCGAGATTCTGCTCAGATGAAACTCTTTGAATGAATGGAACTACGCTCAGTTCCATTCGGCTAATGTCTATGCAAAAGGCGTATATGAAAACTTAAACAAGTCAGCATTGCATGATCATATATTAAAATGTAGTTTGTTGGTCCACTCCACTGGAACACTGAGTGAATATCATGTTGAAATAGCTCATTATCAGACTGTATATTAACACTCAAGAAGAGTTATACATCATCGAGAAAGAGAGGGCAACGAGCGACGTTGGCAACTAAGGGTAAGTCGTGTATCATAATGAAAACAATATGTGGATTCAATTTTCTACCCCGGCTGACTCCAAATGAAATAACAAAAGGTCGATATTTTAAATTTCCTCGTCGAACGTATTGTTTAAGAGTCCAAAATTAATAATTGGCAAAGAATTTTACTGGAACGGATAACATTTCTGCCTCCTAAAATTTTAGTAGCAAGATATCATTGTCGACTCGACAAGACCTTTTAATATCAAAATGAAATCTCTGCTGCCAGTCTGTTATATATATTATATATATATATATATATATATATATATATATATATATAAATGTATATATATATGTATATATATATATATATATATATATATATATATAGATATATCAAAATAACATCAAAAATAGAATCAAGATTTGGAAACAGGAGTCACACAGGAAATCTTCCGAACAGATAGATGAATTACAGAACAGAGAGAAAGATTAATTACAAGTATAAGTAGCTTAACAATTCATTTGATTACATTTGAAGGCAAGCAATCTAGACAGAGAATGTAAATAACATTTTTAACAAATTAAGAAGACTGTGTAAACATTGCAAAATTTAACATAAAAGAATCAAGTGGAATAAAACTTTCGTAACCCGACGCCTTCAATATCAAACAATAAAGTATTATAAAATGAAGTTGAATTATACATTGAAAATTTGCTGAATACATTGGCGATAAAGGTAAATAGCAAAAGTATATAAAAAACGAAAAGCAATTTGATAAATTGTCAAGCAGCAATAGAGATTCGTTACATAAGAAAATCATTACAAGTCGATGCTTTCAGAACTAGATCAAATGCTCTTTTTCCTCCCCATTTCTTTTCATTACGTCTAGCCGAACTAAATTTCTTCCTTTCAATAAAAAGTATAAAGGACCAACATAGATCATTTGAGCTCATAAATAGAACAGTAATTCCTTTTTACCTTTTCAAACATTTTTTCGTTCGCGTTTTTACAAGATATTGAACATTTTCTCCAGAAATATCTAACTAAACGCAAAATGAATGTGACAAGAAACGACAAGTAAATAAAAAGATATGTACACCTTTACTGAAATCAGACCAGGAGAAATCAGGAAATTAAAAAAATAATTTATATTATTTGAAAAGCTTCTTGTAAATAATATATTTCTAAAATACTTAATGCTAAAACTCTATATTAAAATTTAATTCAATAATACGTAATGTTGAAAAATATGCTGCGTATCTTTAAGCCTATAAAAGTAAGTTCACATACTTTGGAAATTCGTTCTTGTGGAACTTTTGTTCTTTTAAATTTATATCGAGTTAATTTATTACATACCAATAAGATAACAATCTTACTAATCCAACTTAGGTAATTATCTCAATGAGATTAATTTTTATTAACCTGTGTATACCAATTCTTAATTTCTTAATTAATGCTGACGGCAATAACGGGGTGTTACATTGATTTTATATACCTAAGGTATCTATTACATCGCGAAAGCTTCTCTTCCAAATTTGCGGATTTATCATAATTTGTGCCCAACTTTAAAAGGAAGCAGAGAATAATATTTCAAGTAAGATATTTCTATTTTGGGACCACTAATTATTATCCGCTTTAAAATTCGTCAACATCTGTATATAAGATAAACACTTTTCATTTGATTAAAAGCTCATCTTTCAAATGTGAAAGTTGATTATTATCTAAAGACATTGACACTTTTGATAACTTTCTTTCGTTGTTAATCTTCCGTGCCTCAAAAGGAAAAAAAGAACCTGTATAGGATCACTTCGTTGTCTGTCTGTCGATCTGTCAAGACCCTTCTTCTCAAGAACGCGTGAACGTATCAAGTCAAGAAATAGTTATAAAATACTTATGTATGGAGGTGTATAAAATCAAATTTTAAAGTCAACGCAATCAAGAAGAGAAAACCATTCATGCCGCATATTTTGACACTCATAAATAAATCAGAAATTATTGGATTCTTTCCGTTGACCCAAAATCACGAAATTTGGCAAGATTTAATATCTCACAGCACAAATAAAGGAAAAAATGCAAAAATTCGGTAATTTATGGTTGTATCACAGACATTTTATTTTTAATATGCGCTTATGAAATAAATAGCTGGCTTTCGCTCTAAAAAATTAAAATTTGGAAATAATTTAATAGCAATATTATGTACCATTAAATGTTTTTTTTAAATACATAAATAGGTACGGGTCTGTTGTAGTGCAAGTTCTACTTGTGCTTGACAGGTTTTTAATATATAGATATAAGTTTCTCCTAAAATTAATTCTTCAGGGTTTATAAATAAATACAAACGTGGAAAGAAATACGCAAAGCGACAACCATTATGCTCATATTTCTTTAAATGCGAATTTACTGGTGGGCGTGTACATATTTTATTAATATAAATAGCGAAGTGTATTTAACTTAAGCGAGCTCCGCACTAAATTATTTCTGTTTTAAGTTTTTTTGGAGTCTACATTATATTATGCCGTACCGACCTATTGTACCTCATTTGATGCCCTTTAGACACGTAACAACTAAAAATGAACATCTAAGAATGAAATGTAACAACTAAGAATGAAATGTAACAACAGTAAAGAAAAATGAGAAATATATCCAGAAAATTCCTACATCAAATCTAAAGGTCTGCGGGAAACGAGATTAGATTTATAAAAATTTGCGTATCTGAAAGAATAAATGATCTTTTTGAATGAGTGGAATATTATTTCTACGAAACGCAAGTTGTGAAGAGGAAATGGGAAGTAGCAGGTGTCCTAACTTTCCAAACATACGACAAAGTTCTGATGGGATCAGTTTAATATGAACTGAAATTGTTGTTGTTCACTTGTGAAGAGTTGTGATTCGACTTTCGAAACTGTTAATGTAATCGTTATCAAAGCCAACTCTAAAAACCGTGGAAATTTTTGATTAATCGATTAGAAATTAAAATTTACAATAAAATCAAACGACAAGAAAAAACAACTTTTTCGAATTTAGGGAGAAGTTTATATTGGTATGCGGAGATATTTGTATAAATGTTATAAATAATTGTAAACTTTCAACGAAAACTACGCGCTTTTAGATAAATGATACGTTTTGAAGGAACAACAGCCATTTAAATTGAAATATAAAGGAAAATTTAAATAAGAAATTCATGCTGTTTGTAAAGAAGCTTCTTTCTACTTTCATGAAACTCCTTATGAATATGAACTTATATTTAACCACAGGATCTACTGAGATACAAATATAGTAAAATTTTACGCGTAACACATTCTCGAATAAAACTGCCATATTCTTCCTTAATGAAGATAGTTCAATCTTGATAAGCTGGAAGGAATCGCAATATTACATTTAAAGTTTTCAGTGCGGTTTCTAGCAACTTATGACGATATTCAAAACTAGATATAACTGTTGGACACAGTTTTGTGAATGTCATCAGCCCTTTATGTCTGCCTTAATATTGTGTCTCCAAATTTATATGTGGGTGCAAATGAACCTAGTCTTTATGTCGATACTCGTATTTATCCTAATATGATAGATATAATCAAAGTTAAAGACAAATGGAATTTAATAAATATTCTAGGAAATAATTTTTTTATAATATTATTGGATTCCATGACATTTTTAAACTAATAAAATTAAGTTGTGATGATAGAACACCACATCACTCAACTAGAAAATAGCACCTCGATGTATGTCAAGGTGCTATTTTACAGCTGGTTTATAGTTTATATTGACATATAGGTAATCAAATATCGCTGAAACTCTACATTTTTCTCCGGCAATAAATGTCTGGGCTGATCCCATTTTTTTTTCATGCAACTTGATACACATAAAAGTATTATCTATTTGTATAATTACAACGCGTCGTGTAGCTAGGCAGTTCTCCTTGTACTAATATAGTATATAGGATTATTTAAAAACAATAGATTGGCGTATCTTCTGATTGAGTGAACTGATTTCGATAAAATAAAAATTAAATGCCATTTCAATTTTAACCCAATGTTTTTCATTTCTGTTTTGGAAATCAATTAAAATTTATATAATTAAATAAGATTTATTGTATGTATAGATGTACAGTTTTATTAAAACGAAGTGTACAGTTTTTTTATATTTATGGAGGATGTCCGTCCATTACGGAAAATAATCGAAATACAAGTATATGGTGCTCTATGAAGTTCGAAACTTTTATATGCTTCTCTTGTAAAAATATAGATATTTAACATTGTAATTATGGCCCACTTGCAGCCTTTAGATCAAAAATATTTTAAGTTAATAATAATAAATAAATTTAAAAAAGACATTTTGTTAGAATTACGACATTACGTTTTTACGTTTTATTGGTAATTTCTTAACTTTTCACAATTACAGTCTTTATTTGATAAGCTGAAAACATTGCAGCAGTTTCAGATACTTAACAGTTTTAACTGACGAGCTATCAATCAAGCGGATTTGAGAACAAAGTTAGTAAAATTACAGCTTACAATTCATTAATTTTATAATATTTAATTTTAAAATTATTTAATTATTTAATTTTATAATATTATTATTAGAAGCCATACAAAAAGCAAGAAATAAGTGCATCATTCTATAATTTTTGGAAAATTTTGAACATGAAAAGCTTTTCTTTAAAGAAATTTGTGTTTGAGCACAATCACCTTAAAATGAACAAAACGATCTTTGCCTTCGTTGTAAATATTGTATATCTTAAATCAATTAAAAAAATATTAGCACCTTAACGGGATATTTGTACTAAAAATATTACGGTAAACGGAAAAAATGAGGATGCTTAACAAACTTAATATTTATACCTTTAAAAGTGATTCAGAACCAAAATAACGAAATGTTTATTAGTAATCTATTAATTTATTTTTTCAATCACTATTATTAAAATATGTATGTGAATATTTTAAAAATTTACACGCACTGTACATACGTATAAAATCACTCTGTGCACATAGTAATCTATTAATGTTAAATTTTATTGAAATTGAAATTAATTCATTTTCCCGTAGTTTTAAGAAGTGAAAAGTAAAATGTTGTTGACGTATAAAATCTTTCCAGCATCGCAGTTTATTTTTTGTACCGCACTTGTGGCAATCAATCAAGTACTGATTACTTTCAGATACTGATTTCAGGTGGAGAATAAATCATTGGACCAACATCGGTTTATGAATGGATTGGTCATAAAAAATACACATTGGTTGAAAAAGGTAATCAAGTTATTCAACATGGCAATCTTCGTTTCATAAGAAATTTGTTACCATTTTGTGACTATATATTGTTAAACAGAAATTTAGCTAATCTTACCGTCAATATATGAAGAAAGAATAAAATATGATTCTGTAGTGCAAAATATAAGTATACGCGAAAAGAATAAGATTGGGATATTCGACTTTAATTGGAAAAGCTGAAAAAAGTTTTCATATAAATTTTGTTTTCACTTATAGCCGTAATTTTATATAGTTACGCAATATATGGAAACTTGCCGTGTTTACACCGAAACTAACAAACTTATGAAAGAGAAAAGTTATATTAACTACGAAATCATAAAATGAAAGTTTGGACGGGTGACGATAATATTTAGACTCAAGATCATAATTATGCTCTTAAGTATAAATGTATGAAAACACACTAATCTCAATAAAATTTCCTTTTTCATTAATAATTCAATTTACTTTAATTTACTTTCCTACTAGTATTTGTACTAAAAATCTTATAATACTAACATACTTCACAAATGATGTACGATTTCAGTATTTTTTTTATTTGATGTTATCAAAGTAGTTTGAAATTTATTTAAAATACACAAAAATTTCAAGCTAGTCAAAACTGTTGTTTCTAATTTTATTTATTTAGGCCTTATAATATTCGCTTTTGGTAATTAATAATACGATAATTTAAGTTATGTACGTACCCAATAGTATAACCATAACAATTTAACAACAGGTTTTAGTGTATATTTGCAAAATATCAATACACCTGTTTCGACATTCAACTATGTACATATATTGTAATAATTTTGTATTAATACCGACCCATTAACTTAGCAGAAACGAACCCTGATTCTAGAGAGATAAAAAGTAACACGATAATTAGACTCCTCAATTACTTTGAGTTGCACAGCGATGAAACTCCACGTAAATTACGACATTCGTAAGAAAATTTGCTTCGAAAATTGCAACAAGATTTATATGCCATGATCATCTGAAATAAAGATACATTTAATATATTTTATTAATTTTCATTTTTATTCTTAGTTATTGATAATAAAAAAATATAAAATTAACTTATTTTTTTAAGTCCATAAAATAAATGGAAACACGAGACTATTCCGAAACAATAATTTAAAAGCACTAAATTTCTCATATTGGCCAGAAATATTATCATGTAATTGCTCTAATTTTCCTTAATGCTTGCGCAACACCTCCATATAAACATGTTAACAAGTAATGAAGACTGCGTGAAATTGTCAATTTTATATTTTATTTAAATTATGTTTTTTAATTCAATTTATGTGACTTTTTGTATAAAATTAGTAATTTTCACGTGAAATACTTCTAGCAAAACCTAAGTCAATATGTCACGTTAAAATTATGCAATGTTTGAGAAAACAAATGCCGAACGCATCTGACCTGCAGTGGAACCGGTGGAGTATTAACAACATGACGGTTGAAAATATAAAATTTATTCAAACGTTAAATTGCCATATCTACATCAGCATAATAACTGTATCATTCCTACGATATTAATGAAATTTACTTAAAAAAGTTTATACGCCTGTGAGTTTGAGAATTGCTGTATCGAATGCTGTGAAACGCCCAGTTTTTTTTCAAAATAGAGTATAACTTTGTGCACAGTCTATTAAGGTATACATGTGTCTAAGGATAAGAAAACAAATAAAGCAATGGAAAATAAAATTTAAATAAAATTCGAATAAAATCAAAGATAACTAAAGTTTACGAAAATGAATTTGCCCAATATTTGCATAGAAATGAATCACAGAAGCCAAGTTCACAGCCATTAAAATTTCGTCTATTCGAGTCTTCGTCTATCAAAGACTATTCACCATTAAGATTTCAATTCACCATTAAGTTTTATGATTGGTGAAAGTCATATTAAAAAATTGAAAGTGGGCTATTAGCAAAGATTGCTAATAGCCCACCTGAAGATGTTGTAATACAACGAAACCTAGGTCGTGGTCGAGAAATGATACTATATCACGTAGTTTCATTTAATTGTGAATAATGAATTTCTGCAAAATTAACGCCAAATATATTCAATATAATCAAATTAACTTATAATTTACAACAGATATCCCTTTGTAATGAAATATTAAATTTCTTTATTGTCAAACGCGAGCAAAGCCGGGCATAATGGCGAAATGATTCAACCTTCACTTGTGCAGAGATAGATTTTACAAAGTGCTGTAACATCTCGGTACTCGAGCCGTATGCCATTTCTTTTATTTCAAAAATATTAACCTAGATATAAGATGATAGAAAATGCGGCTTTGAATTTGGCAGTTAGTCCTCATACCACGTCGTGTGTAAACAGTTACCAATTTCTTAAGAATTATTGTGTATTATTCTAAATATTATACTAATAACTCAACTATTGTTATTCTAAATATTGTGTTTATGTCTAAATTAAAAAATATAACGAATTGAACTAAATTAATATTTTCGAAGACATAACTTTTGAACGCGTAACATTTTTGGTGGCAGCAAGAAGAATTTCTGTAATTCAATTATACTTTAAATAATATAATACCATAATATAAAACAAAATTGGATGAAGTGAAATCAATTTTTAGAAGGGCAAAACGAAAAATCTGGTCCCAAGACCATTCAACTCAATTATACACAACGCAACACCAATCACTGAATCACTCAACGACTGACTGGCCAATACGAGCATCAATACCATCGTTTTCCCGATTTTCTGTACACTATGCGGTTAACGGCATAGTGCACCAGCGCGCCTCTACGGAAACTTTCCAGCACTGAGAGAAGATTCCGATTTCCGAAGGTCTAGCTCAAATATAATATGATATCCACATGTTTCCTGATTTTCTAATGAGTGATTTTATCTAAATCCTGGAAGGTTTTTAGCTCCTTAACTATGCGTACAAATAAAATGAAAATATAAACAATATGTGGCTTATTGTTTATATTTTCATTTTATTTTCTAATTCTATTACGTTTATTAAGTTCCAGTCCTCTATAATCATTACTTGCTCATAAAATATAGCAAGCCAGTTTTTTAAACACTTATCCTAACGTAATACTGTAAACAACACACTGCCTACCGTGAGGACAAACCTTATCTTAATTATTATTCAAGTATGCGACAAGTCTTCGCGAAAAGCTCGATTCTGAATAAGCAATTCAAAGCTCTAGAGCCTGAAATTGTAAATAACACAAGCACGTAATATTATTGCCTCATTATTAATGTAAGTAATAATTTTCGTTCACTTAAAATAATAGCAATATATCGTAACTTTTATATAATATATCGTTCACAGGCGTAAAAACTTGATACATATTTTTAAAATTACAAGAGATATATAATTGATATAATTTTCCCGTCAGATTTCACAAATGCTATTTTTTCATGATTTTTGGCTAAGTACTTTTGCGAATAAGAGGCGCTAGGTTATATTTTTTGCATATTTTTCAAAATATATTTTTAAATATATAATTTAAAATTATGAAAAAAAAAATTTTTGTATTCCTCATAAAAAGCATTTTAAATTGGATTACATGTGAGGGATATTATACAGACGTGTGAGGGATCTTATAAGTGTTTTATTTTCCTTTTTAAGGTACCATATATAGCCCACAAAGTCATTAGGTACCTCAAAAGGACAAACACCATTCCTACAAGATTACACATGCGCCCGTCTACCTGTCGGTAAGTAGGCCGTTTTTCTCAGAAATCGTTGCTTGTACAAAGTTGAAATTTGGAATAGTAATAAAAGATATTTATCTCCACATTTTTAAGTAACTAATATTTATTATTGCTTACATGGGTACTTTAGAAGTCACAAATTAAATTTTGGAAAAAAAAATGATTAAATTGCATACATAATGGGGAATATCGTTCGAAAGGTTTAGTTATAAGGGTCTCAAAAATATATTTTTCTACTATTTTTCGTCGTACAACTTATGTGTCATCCCTCTCATTTCCAAATCGATTTAATCTATATTTATGAAAATACAGGGTTTTTAGGAACTTATGCGAATGTCGTAGGAAACCTATAACTAAGAATCCAGGTGCCACAGTTTTTGAAATATTCACAATAATAATATGTAATAAATAAGAATACGCCCTCCCTACTTAATTTTATTAGGTATTAATAACTATTTATTCTGATGTGTATTACTGATTATTTATGATAAATAAAATAATTTCACTTCAAATCAGGTACGTTATTCTCCATGCGCGAAACAGACTGGCCAGTTTTTCATTAACGTTTGACATTTTCTTGAAGTTAAACATGTTTATTGAATCGCATACACCATTATAAGAGAAATAATCGTAGACTTTAACGGAAACACAGCCATTATTCTCTACTTCAACCAGTCTCTCCAATGAATTTTGGATTTTTTTTACGACTTGCAATATTTTAAGACTATCTATAAGTGCGTAAATAATTTCTTTACGCGAAAATTTATGTAATATACTTCCTACCAAGTTAATATTTATTAAACGTTTTTTTCCGTAGGCAAAGAAAAAATTTCCATGCAAATTTCTTTAAAATAAACGTAGAGATTAGAGCCATAGTTATTTTATTATTTATTTTAATTTTAATTTGTGATGCTATTCTTTCTTATGAAATATATTGATGAATACAGGCTTATCCCTAAAAATGTATTATCCATAAAAAATATTTTTGTAACTTTGGTTGAACTGATAGATTTTTCTTCAAATTTTCCAACTCTTATTTCCTCTCTCATTTGCGTTTTTTTTTCAAAAATAAACTTAATAAATAGAATTTCTGCCTCGTATTCGTGCCGTGTTTACACCGAAACTAACAAACTTATGAAAGAGAAAAGTTATATTAACCACGAAATCATAAAATGAAAGTTTGGACGGGTGACGATAATATTTAGACTCAAGATCATAATTATGCTCTTAAGTATAAATGTATGAAAACACACTAATCTCAATAAAATTTCCTTTTTCATTAATAATTCAATTTACTTTAATTTACTTTCCTACTAGTATTTGTACTAAAAATCTTATAATACTAACATACTTCACAAATGATGTACGATTTCAGTATTTTTTTTATTTGATGTTATCAAAGTAGTTTGAAATTTATTTAAAATACACAAAAATTTCAAGCTAGTCAAAACTGTTGTTTCTAATTTTATTTATTTTGGCCTTATAATATTCGCTTTTGGTAATTAATAATACGATAATTTAAGTTATGTACGTACCCAATAGTATAACCATAACAATTTAACAACAGGTTTTAGTTTATTTGCAAAATATCAATACACCTGGTTCGACATTCAACTATGTACATATATTGTAATAATTTTGTATTAATACCAACCCATTAACTTAGCAGAAACGAACCCTGATTCTAGAGAGATAAAAAGTAACACGATAATTAGACTCCTCAATTACTTTGAGTTGCACAGCGACGAAACTTCACGTAAATTACGACATTCGTAAGAAAATTAGCTTCGAAAGTTGCAACAAGATTTATACGCCATAATCATCTGAAATAAAGATACATTTAATATATTTTATTAATTTGCATTTTTATTCTTAGTTATTGATAATAAAAAAATATAAAATTAACTTAAGTCTATAAAATAAATGGAAACACGAGACTATTCCGAAACAATAATTTAAAAGCACTAAATTTCTCATATTGGCCAGAAATATTATCATGTAATTGCTCTAATTTTCCTTAATGCTTGCGCAACACCTCCATATAAACATGTTAACAAGTAATGAAGACTGCGTGAAATTGTCAATTTTATATTTTATTTAAATTATGTTTTTTAATTCAATTTATGTGACTTTTTGTATAAAATTAGTAATTTTCACGTGAAATACTTCTAGCAAAACCTAAGTCAATATGTCACGTTAAAATTATGCAATGTTTGAGAAAACAAATGCCGAACGCATCTGACCTGCAGTGGAACCGGTGGAGTATTAACAACATGACGGTTGAAAATATAAAATTTATTCAAACGTTAAATTGCCATATCTACATCAGCATAATAACTGTATCATTCCTACGATATTAATGAAATTTACTTAAAAAAGTTTATACGCCTGTGAGTTTGAGAATTGCTGTATCGAATGCTGTGAAACGCCCAGTTTTTTTTCAAAATAGAGTATAACTTTGTGCACAGTCTATTAAGGTATACATGTGTCTAAGGATAAGAAAACAAATAAAGCAATGGAAAATAAAATTTAAATAAAATTCGAATAAAATCAAAGATAACTAAAGTTTACGAAAATGAATTTGCCCAATATTTGCATAGAAATGAATCACAGAAGCCAAGTTCACAGCCATTAAAATTTCGTCTATTCGAGTCTTCGTCTATCAAAGACTATTCACCATTAAGATTTCAATTCACCATTAAGTTTTATGATTGGTGAAAGTCATATTAAAAAATTGAAAGTGGGCTATTAGCAAAGATTGCTAATAGCCCACCTGAAGATGTTGTAATACAACGAAACCTAGGTCGTGGTCGAGAAATGATACTATATCACGTAGTTTCATTTAATTGTGAATAATGAATTTCTGCAAAATTAACGCCAAATATATTCAATATAATCAAATTAACTTATAATTTACAACAGATATCCCTTTGTAATGAAATATTAAATTTCTTTATTGTCAAACGCGAGCAAAGCCCGGCATAATGGCGAAATGATTCAACCTTCACTTGTGCAGAGATAGATTTTACAAAGTGCTGTAACATCTCGGTACTCGAGCCGTATGCCATTTCTTTTATTTCAAAAATATTAACCTAGATATAAGATGATAGAAAATGCGGCTTTGAATTTGGCAGTTAGTCCTCATACCACGTCGTGTGTAAACAGTTACCAATTTCTTAAGAATTATTGTGTATTATTCTAAATATTATACTAATAACTCAACTATTGTTATTCTAAATATTGTGTTTATGTCTAAATTAAAAAATATAACGAATTGAACTAAATTAATATTTTCGAAGACATAACTTTTGAACGCGTAACATTTTTGGTGGCAGCAAGAAGAATTTCTGTAATTCAATTATACTTTAAATAATATAATACCATAATATAAAACAAAATTGGATGAAGTGAAATCAATTTTTAGAAGGGCAAAACGAAAAATCTGGTCCCAAGACCATTCAACTCAATTATACACAACGCAACACCAATCACTGAATCACTCAACGACTGACTGGCCAATACGAGCATCAATACCATCGTTTTCCCGATTTTCTGTACACTATGCGGTTAACGGCATAGTGCACCAGCGCGCCTCTACGGAAACTTTCCAGCACTGAGAGAAGATTCCGATTTCCGAAGGTCTAGCTCAAATATAATATGATATCCACATGTTTCCTGATTTTCCAATGAGTGATTTTATCTAAATCCTGGAAGGTTTTTAGCTCCTTAACTATGCGTACAAATAAAATGAAAATATAAACAATATGTGGCTTATTGTTTATATTTTCATTTTATTTTCTAATTCTATTACGTTTATTAAGTTCCAGTCCTCTATAATCATTACTTGCTCATAAAATATAGCAAGCCAGTTTTTTAAACACTTATCCTAACGTAATACTGTAAACAACACACTGCCTACCGTGAGGACAAACCTTATCTTAATTATTATTCAAGTATGCGACAAGTCTTCGCGAAAAGCTCGATTCTGAATAAGCAATTCAAAGCTCTAGAGCCTGAAATTGTAAATAACACAAGCACGTAATATTATTGCCTCATTATTAATGTAAGTAATAATTTTCGTTCACTTAAAATAATAGCAATATATCGTAACTTTTATATAATATATCGTTCACAGGCGTAAAAACTTGATACGTATTTTTAAAATTACAAGAGATATATAATTGATATAATTTTCCCGTCAGATTTCACAAATGCTATTTTTTCATGATTTTTGGCTAAGTACTTTTGCGAATAAGAGGCGCTAGGTTATATTTTTTGCATATTTTTCAAAATATATTTTTAAATATATAATTTAAAATTATGAAAAAAAAAATTTTTGTATTCCTCATAAAAAGCATTTTAAATTGGATTACATGTGAGGGATATTATACAGACGTGTGAGGGATCTTATAAGTGTTTTATTTTCCTTTTTAAGGTACCATATATAGCCCACAAAGTCATTAGGTACCTCAAAAGGACAAACACCATTCCTACAAGATTACACATGCGCCCGTCTACCTGTCGGTAAGTAGGCCGTTTTTCTCAGAAATCGTTGCTTGTACAAAGTTGAAATTTGGAATAGTAATAAAAGATATTTATCTCCACATTTTTAAGTAACTAATATTTATTATTGCTTACATGGGTACTTTAGAAGTCACAAATTAAATTTTGGAAAAAAAAATGATTAAATTGCATACATAATGGGGAATATCGTTCGAAAGGTTTAGTTATAAGGGTCTCAAAAATATATTTTTCTACTATTTTTCGTCGTACAACTTATGTGTCATCTCTCTCATTTCCAAATCGATTTAATCTATATTTATGAAAATACAGGGTTTTTAGGAACTTATGCGAATGTCGTAGGAAACCTATAACTAAGAATCCAGGTGCCACAGTTTTTGAAATATTCACAATAATAATATGTAATAAATAAGAATACGCCCTCCCTACTTAATTTTATTAGGTATTAATAACTATTTATTCTGATGTGTAATCCGTATTACTGATTATTTATGATAAATAAAATAATTTCACTTCAAATCAGGTACGTTATTCTCCATGCGCGAAACAGACTGGCCAGTTTTTCATTAAAGTTTGAACATTTTCTTGAAGTTAAACATGTTTATTGAATCGCATACACCATCATAAGAGAAATAATCGTAGACTTTAACGGAAACACAGCCATTATTCTCTACTTCAACTAGTCTCTCCAATGAATTTTGGATTTTTTTTACGACTTGCAATATTTTAAGACTATCTATAAGTGCGTATCTGTTTTCTTTACAGAAGTGAAAATTTATGTAATGTTATACTTCCTACCAAGTTCATATTCATTAAACGTCTTTTTTCTGTAGGCAAAGAAAAAATTTCCATCCAAATTTCTTTAAACTAAGCGTAGAAATTAGAGCCATAGTTATTTTATTATTAATTTTAATTTTAATTTGTGATGGTATTCTTTCTTATGAAATATATTGATGAATACAGGCTTAATAGATAATTCGATTATCCATGAAAATATTTTTGTAACTTTGGTTGAACTGATAGATTTTTTTTTTTATTTTCCAAGTCTTTTTTCCTCTCTCATTTGTGTTTTTTTTCAAAAATAAACTATATCTAAAATTAATAAATAGAATTTGTACCTCGTATTCATGCCAGCAACACGGTTGGTGTCATGAAATAAAATTTACACCTAGATAATAATAGACGTCCACTATGAATGAATATAAATAGATATGATTAAACGAAACATATTAAATATTGGTAGTTTAATGTAAAATTATACTGAATGCAATTTCAATGAAAGACATTCAAAAATTATAAAGGATCACTGCGCAAATCCCAAAAATGATTTTTCATAACTTTCGTTACACAATTGCCTTCAAGGACATTGCATCCCGTACTGGAATAATATTCCAGTCCATTACTCGCCGAGATATTTGAGTAAAGTTATTGTTATTTTATACGAAAGCATAATACCTTGATAAAAATGTTATTACTTTGTACTCCATAAAACTAAAGTTTCAGATAAGAGAGACATAGGGAGATAAGGGGAAGTATCATTGTGAAATTTAAAAAAGTCCATGTGCAAAAGGTAAATATTAGCATGGGAAATAGTTAAGTAGTTTGAGATACACATAATCTGAGAAATAATGAGAAAAAAGAGGCTGTATCCTGCATTAGGTATTAGTAGGTATGGTGCCATGATATGTCGTTACATATTGTGTTCACGCTCTTAACGCTGACGGGAAGACTTTTGAATTACAAAAAATAATACAATTTGGTACAAAAGCCTTATCTTATATTTATTTCCACGATATTTGCTGTATATGAGCACATTTTCATGGAGATTAGTTAATTGGTTGCGGCATGAAAACAAAACAAAAAACGCAATTATTCTGTTATACCGCTAGGTCAACTAATAGAGCGGGTGAAGAAAGGTTAATGTACTATTTTTAAAGAGCCAAAGAACTTAAAAAAAATTCTTTAGTTGCTTCTGACATTAAAAAAATTTTGATATTTCAATAGCATAGTTTTTATTCACAATTAAATGAATCTACATGATATTGTATTATTTCTAATTTCTTTAAGTTCTTTACCACGACTTAGGTTTCGTTCTATTACATCTTCATGTGGTCTATTAGCAAAGATATACTACATCACGTAGTTTCATTTGATTGTAAATAATGAATTTCTACAAAATTAACGAGAAATATATTCAATAGCTTTTATTATGTTTTTGCTATAGAACCAAATACATTATTTTTTTAAAACGTATATTAACATGAAATATCTGATGCAATTTTTAAAATGTTAAGACTACTAGTTTTTATTCAACGTTGATTGAAAATTGATGAAAATATTTAATATAAATAAAAGTTGCATAAATATTTAATAAACTTTGTGTAGTTACGAATGTAATAAACCACATAGGCTTAAATAAATACTTGAAATCCTCGCACTGCGTATATTAAAACTACCGTAAAATGCACCTTTATTTTCATCTTAACAGTCTAATAGAGTTATTTGTAACTGACCAAATATTTTCCATACACCTGGTGCTTAATTTAGTTGGGTTTAACTTGGTAAAGAGCGGAATAATTCTAATTGAATTTAGCTCCTGAGTTTATATATATATATATATATATATATGTATATATATATATATATATATGTGTGTGTGTGTGTGTGTGTGTATATGTGTGTGTGTGCGTATGTGTGTATACATATACAGATGTACGTGTGTATAGTAAAATTAAGTAGATGCTTTTATATAAAATATATCTGGCATTTAACAGAGAACATAATTCTGAATTTATTTTATATTAAATCTCATATATTCTTGTTTTATTTCAAATTATTATATTAATATTTCAACCCTCTAATATTATAAACTGTTCATTCATGATTGTAATCTATTATCGTAGAAATTTGAGGGATGCCTATGTAAAATTAATTTGTCAATTTATAAATAATTATTATGTGAGGCACTGTTATTTTATGTTTTAATTTTTCCTTCAAAAATCATATCAGTTGTTATATACGTCGGAGAGTTATAATTTACATATTCTCATGGAAAAGAATAAACATAGTATTTGGAGAGTTTTAATTTACACATTTTCATAAAAAAATAAACATATTTGTGCTTTCTATTTTTCAGTATTTTCAGACCAGATTGCATTATATGTGAACGTTGGAAGTAGAATATAAAATGACATGTTTGTACATCTCATCCAATATGGTATCATTGAATAGTTGTTTTGAAATGAAATTAAAACCCAATTTACATTTTTTCAATAATTTACTGTTAAACATCTATTGGGGAGATTTTGAATTTAATTTGGAAGTGATTTATTTATTTATTCATTAGTCATTAAAGTGGAATTAAAAGTTTATATATATATATATATATATATATATATATATATATATATACTTAGAAGCTCTGGAAGTCTCATTTGTTATTGAAAATTGATTTAACAATCTCAAAATGGCGACCGTACAACATTCAAAATAGTTCCACATAATTCATCTCATAACAAAATATATTTTTAAATATTACTCTCATATTTAAAAACTTTTACTCGATCACTTATCCACTAAAAATTTAATAATTTCTTATTAATCTCGCATTTGGTGACATGCGGTGTAACTAGATATATCATCTAGTACGTATCTAACGTTTTATAACCGCTAATTATGCTTCAACCAGGAGTCACTAAATGTCGTGTTTTTTCGCAGAAATGTTCATTTTTTCACGATTTTTTTTGATAATTTTGGTTAAAGTAAAAATAACGATGCCTGTATTGTTTTTACTTTAGCCGGTAAACCGTACAGGTAATTAAACAAATCTACAAATTCACATTTCTGTCTGGCACTTTCACAGAATTTTTTTATTTAATTTACATGTTTATAACAGTAGAACAGTGAACACGACCCAACTCTATAGTAGCTAGATATGCACGAGTAAGAGTGATAAACAAATTGCTATTTAACTGGGTAATTCAATATTTTTCTAAATTATTTACACTGTTTTAAGGTATCATGCATTATTTGAATATATCTATTTTTTACCTTTAAACAAGTTTATTCATCTTAATAATTAAAAACTCGTTATCACTTTTGAACGAAAAATGTTATTCATAATAAATAACCTATCATCTAAATAAGGAAATCTATTAAGCAACCTCTCACAATTATTTGCAAGGCGAAGATTCGGTTAATGATATCTGTCTTCGAATTGCTAATGTTTTGATAAATCTGCCCAATTTATAGATAATATAAACTGGAAAGATGTAAACCCGAAAACATTTAGAAACTTTCTAATATTTTCTGAGATAAATCAAAGCAAAGTAACAATAGTAAAATATTATTTCATCCCCAACCATCTCCTATCGTATGTGAGGTTTTCTATTAAAAGATATAACTTGTTTTAGTTTTCGCCTCAATTCCTATTCATTAAATACTGCCAGCGAAATGTCATGCGATACGTATGCTTTGGGTACAACATTTTTGTGGCAAATGTACAAACGGAAAAATAAGTAGTCAAAACAAAACTTTTAAAATTATGCACCGTATTTTCAATGTAGATTAGTCAACCAAAGTCTAAATTCAGAGCTACAAACGCCAAACTTTTTTTGAGAGAAACTCGTCCATACATTCATTATAAACATAAATTTAAATTTTTGTCTATTTTTCCATATATGACTTCAAAAACGCAAAACTGAAAACAAACTTATGCTTTCTGAAATCCGTTAAATTTTATAAACTAATAATTTATAAAAATTACAGAAATTGCAACTTTTGTACCCGTGTCGCAAGCCTCTAATAATATGTGACCAATTTACTGTATCTATCAAATAACAATTTGCCTGTTATTTGGTGGGTCCATTCTGGGACGAGGGTTAATAAATAGTTGAAACTCAAAGACAAAATTTAAACCTCTATTTCTTTGTTACCACTTTGAAATCTTTCACATACAATGAAAATGAACACCTTGTAATTTGAAAAGCATTCTATTTTTATTAATGCCCCATGCATTTCATTACACTACTTATCTCTTTTCAACGGAAAATGACGAAAATTATGGATAGATGAATAGACCTTGTAAGACCTCAAAATTTCTCCTCCAAATTTTTTAAAAAATGAATAAAGATTGATGCAGAGCGTTTTTAAAAATAATATGATTACTGGCACTCATCAAAAAAGGGTACATTAATGGTTACAACAATTATAGAAGTTACAGCGATAAAAGGCTGTCACTTATAGATCAGAACTTAAAATCCCAATATTTGAGAGATAATATAAAACTAAGACATATTTTTGAATTGAGGTATAAAAATATTAAAAAGATAAATGAGCTTGCTAAGTTACATAATTGTAATAAAATAATATACAATGCATTATTTGTGACATTTTATTTCTTAAGTTGGGAATAGTGTGTGAAAGAAGTGGATGAAATTAATTTTCTGCCGTCACTCTTTTAATTTATATCGAGGTTATTGTTCAGACAAGTAATCGAACTGTAAAGTGATAGTATTATCCAGAAATGTACTGCTGGTCAGTCATAATTAGAATAGAGAAATCTAAATAGTGGTTGGCGGCAGAATGAGTAGGAATACTTTTCTAAATAGCTTTAGCAAAACAAGATAGATAATTTAATGCACCAAGATATAATTGCTATCTCGCTGGAACGCGTTAAAAACTGTAATTTCTAAGTACAAAAGTTCCATAGCGAATTTATAGGTGACGTGAATCTCAGAAGGCTCACTGTTGCATATTATTCTTTATAAAATGTAAGCCTATATGTACGAATACTTTAAAGTATTTTAATACGGAAAAGTGAAAGAAATATTAATATCGTGCAACAGCTTTGTTTTCAATATAAATGTGAAAAAAGAACCTATATGCATGTTTTCTTGTCAAAAATTTAAGAAATGCAAAATCGGCTCAAACCTAGCAACAAGATCTCCACCAGGTTTATAAAAATGCAATGACATATATGTTACTACTAGACACCTCTAACATTTTGTTTTGACATAGGTGTCGGCGCCAGACAATAAAAACACATGATAACCTAATAACTAGATAGCTATTAGAAGAAAAAACATTCAAGGCGGAAAATATTTTCAGTCAGAAACGTTCAGTTTTATTTTTTTCAGTTATTAAAATATAAACAATAAACATTTTCAGTATTACGCATGCAATAAGTTTTTTTTTAGATTATCAAAGGAATGCAAAAATACACAAAAAACATTCGGACTAATCATAATAATTCATAGGAATTATGTTTTTTGCTGGATATGCTAAAATTCAATATCGTTTCGAGAAAAGTAAGGAAAGTAATAGGCAAAGTGGTTAGTGAACTAGTGGCAAGGGAGTAATATACTATAAATAGGAGTTGTTTATGTCCTTTACACCTCTCATAAACAAGTTTGTAGTACTAGGTGGCGGAAATCAATTAGTACTTCAGGACGTGGTCGACTGGCAGTACAAGGTAACAACTTTTGAATGAGGCTGATGTTCAACAAGATCGGTGTGCTATATTGAGCATGTATTTTAGTCTACTTAAAAAAATATACCATCAAAAGCCCAATGGTTAAACAATTAAGTAACGTCATTGTTCATTCCACAGTCTAAAATTAAAATGGCATTTATAAATTACTGGAATTAAAATGGCATTTATAAATTTCTGTTAAACAATGATTAACACAACGTACATCCTCAGTTAGTGAAAGGTAGAGTTAATTGCCAAATTTAAACATAATAACATTCTGTTAATATATCATATTTCAGAAATTATTACGGAAGAACTTGATCAAATCATTTTCAATGGGCTTCTACTTAATAATTTTAGATGACGAACCATTTTCTTAAGCGGAAATAAAATTTTGTTACTACTTTATATATGATATGCATAATTTTATCATATTTTCCAACACACCAGTAAAGTTACAGCCAAAATATATTTATATCTATTCCGAATCTCATTATATTAAGAACACATTGCTATTAAATGCGCGAGTTCCCCATTTGAAATTTTTTTCATAATAAAAATGCTTCGAATTCCTATTAACATTAATTAATAACAAATAATAATAAAAAAAAAAACATACATATGTACACCTTATATCGCCGTAATTCATAGACAAAATTCTATCATAAAATTCGTAACGACTGATTGTACTTAAAACACAAAACAATTGTTACTTCTAAACTGATCACAAAAGCTAAGCTCGTTCTACTCCTCCTTTCTTGTTTACGACTCTCATTTCAAAAGAGTAATATTCAACTCATTCAAAAATGATTATTCATTCTTCCAGACATGCAACTTTTACAAATCCGCCCTCGTTTTCTTCGAGCCTACATTACCAGCGTAATTTGACACAAGCACCTTCTGTGTACACTTGTCGTTTTTCCTTACTGCTATTTTAAGTTGGTACCTGTATAAAAGGGTATCAAATGAGATAGGTACTTTAGACATACCTACGGTGTGAAATATTGTAGATACGGATGGAACATGGAATATATATAAATTAACACGATATTTGCTTGAGTTTTATTTGCTTAGTTATTTATCTTAACAAAATATATACACGCTCGATAATAAAACAACTTAAAAGGAAATAAAACTTTGAATGTTATCGCTTTACAAATTTACTTAAAAGTCCTGTTATTTTTAAATAATAATAAAATAATAAAACATTCACTTTCACAAAATTTAAAGAGTTTTAACTAATAACAATTTTAACACGGTTTTTGTAATTTTACTAAAACTTAAAAACCGTATTAAATATCGATTATATACAATTAAATATTTGCAAAAATCTTTGCTAATATCCCACCTGAAGATGTTGTAATACATCGAAACCTAGGTCGTGGTAAAGAAATGAAAGAAAGTAGAAATAATACTACATCACGTAGTTTCATTTAATTGTGAATAATTAATTTCTAAAAAATTAACGCTAAATGTATTCAATATCAATTATATACTTTCCTTTAAAGTTAAATATTAATTATGATACTATTAAAAATTTGAACGCAAAATCTCAGTGACGTAGTAAGGTGTCGTATTTAAAAACAATGTGTTACCCCTTGTTGCTATCGATTTATTGGAGATAGCTATTAAACACGTAAATTAAGAAAATTAATCTCATTGTTATAATTAAAAAAGTTAAACCTTTATAATGATACGAATCTTATTTTTTGTTCCATATTTTCACATTCCACATTCCTTAACAAACTTAAAGTTGAGCGGTACATTTCTCTGAAATAAATGGTATTACATTAAATATCAGTATACAGGTGCTCTTCAGGTTTCTAAAAATACATATTTCGTATCGAAGTAATGTGACTTGGATTTAGCTTTTATTGCATAAAAAGTTTAAGCGTGTTTTTCTTCACTTATAGTTGTTTCACCCTTACATAACTTTTTATTATGTATGTAATGTTTCAGACATTAAATGTCAATATGTTTTTATTAATGAAAAAATTATAATAAGTTTGGAGATGTCAACAAAAATTGCTTTATTATCTATCTGATCGGATAATCTTTGTTAAATCTAAATACTTTCAGTTCAAAGAAAATTGATTATATATGCGAAAAATATTGAGAAAAAAGAAGTCCTTTTAGAGGTTTCATTTATCTCCAAGAATAACAATGTACATTGATTTTATTTGTAATATGTCTCCATGATGGTCATATTTGTCAATTGAACAAATTTACTTTCAGTGTATTGTTCTTCTATGATTTCGCTATTAAAATTTATATCGATATTACCCATAGAACTATTACAAGCTGGCTCAAATGGAAACAACCCACAGGCGTCATGTACGAAAACAAAATGCCACTTATCCTGTGCCAGGAAGTTTAAAAACTAAATTGTTTTACATTTGATTTTTGGATTCTTTTTAAATTCTGGTACAGTAATTTTTGAGACTTAGTTCTTCACGTTTCATTATTGCTTTTCTAATTTAATTAATTTTAATTATTTAGTGAAATTATCGCAAGTTAAAGAATATCATACAGAAAAAAATTGGCAAGGGAATCAAATTTATATCAAACTGAAATCATTTTTACGAAAATAAAGAAACATATATTTAAACAAAACATATATGCACTAAATATTTAAGAAATAAAGTGATATTATTTTCTAAACCACATTAAAAAATAGTAGCCGGTGTAAGTTTTAATTTAATTAAGTTTAATCTTTTTTAAGCACTTGACATTTTCAAAAACAAAATTAATTATATTTACTTTCACAGCTTTAACTAAATATTCGACGATTAAATTCAGGTAATTTCTTTTAAATTCAATACGCTTATCTCTTTTATCTACGTGTCTTCGTGAACATTCCTCAACTCATTTTGTAAACTCAACTGAACTCATTTCGTAAGCATAAAAAAAATATTAAATACGCTAATATTCATCAATATACCGGTATAACGGTGCAAAGTAATATCAATTTATTTTTCTTATAACAACTCATTATTTTATTACCCTACCGATTTAGACAAATGGGCATTTATTTGTTAAGAATTAAAAGAAATTCAATAATAATTGATAATATTACGAGATAACAAAGTAATTTGATCGATATTAATATATATTTATATATTTGATCAATTTTAATATATTTTTATATATTTTCTATATATTTATTTTACCCCTCGCGTTTTAATAATCAGGGTGCCAACCTTGAATTTCGTACATCGTTATCGATAGTAATTAGAAGTAATTATAACTAAGGTAATGTAACAAGCAAACAACTTTTAATATAGATTTCGAAAACAGAAAGTCAATGCCTTGTTTTAATTTTTTCTTAATAACAATTTTGACCTTAATTCACTTTTCAACAATGACTTGCATTTTCTTCCTTTAGCCTCTACATACGTGTGTATGAATGAAGACATGCTACTGGTCATAATTTTGGACTAAATGCGATAAATTTTTCTGTCTATTGGAAAACAAATGTAAGCCTATTAATTAGTGTTTTTAAAATAATTCTATTTTTATAAACATTTCTCTACAAAAGTCCCTTTTCTCTTATTCGCCGATTATAATATACAATGCTTAATACAATGACCTTGAGTGTTAATATTTATACTCGACATTTTTCTTACATTTTTTTTTTTCAAATTCTTTAATTTTTTTCAAATAACAACGTATTTTTTCCCCTGTTTAACTTTTTTCCAATAATTACTTTATTTCTGGTTGATGATAAACACGTCCAAAATTTGATGGCTTGGTTACAGTATGAAATGCAGCAAGAAACTACTCTTCTTACTTAATTTTACTTAATTTTATCATATTAGTTGATCGTTGGTTAATACCAACCTACAGTCTCACACATTATTGTTTTGTTAAATTGTAATGTGACGAGATATCTAAATACCACAAAACTTCCTGATAGATAGATGTTTGAGTAAGTTACTTTTTTTTCTATATACGCCACAATAGTTTTCGGCTTCAATATATTTCTTTACCTCTAAAATTACACCTCTTAATTACCAATTTGTATCTGTTAATTACAAATAGTCATTATATCTGTTAATTATAACTCACTATAACATAGTATTTAAGAAATTATTTAAACATGGACAAAACCTTCAATTTGTTATCGGATATCATATTAAAAATTCCAAGAACTTCTTTTGATTGAAAGACCGGAGTTAACTCGACAAAATATTATATATATATATATATATATGTATATATATATATATAAATATATATAATATCGGTGGAGGAACGTTTACTTATAACTTTAAGGTAAACGAAACAACATTTACTGATTGATTTTTTTATTTACTACTTATAACGCCATAGATATTTCTTCACATAGTGATATTACAAAATTAAGTATTTATATCTTTAAACCACGAAAACGTTTTTATTCACATATGCCAGTAATGATATGAAATTGATTGGAAAGCGAACCAAAGCTATCCAAATTTAATAGTGAACTATCTGTTTAATTCAGTGTGCTCTTACGTGCATCTTTCTAAGCTGCCTTATAACTTATATATCCAGAACCAGATTTATAAACAAATTGAGTTGATGTTCCCTATGCGTCAAATCTAGACGATTGCCCCATATTTTAAAATTTACGAATCGAGTTGATCGTACCTGCTCTGGTCTTAGACTTGAGATCTTCTTTAACAGCAAAATTTGTTTCATGAAACTGAAAAAAATTTGTCTGGATATTCAGTTTTTTAAACTTTTGGAGATTTACAGTAAGTGCTTCATACGCTTAAGGATCTTCATACACTGAATTGCTAGACTTCTTCTGTGGCTGTTTTAGCTTTGAAAAATCACTGTCTTCAGTAGATACGGCCTATTCCAAGTTTTTGGTAGACGTGCTGAATTTTCAAAATATTGACTTGAAAGTGAAATTTAAGAACGTAGGTTTGAAAACGATAGGTACCTAGAATAAATATAAGGTTTTTTGGATTAGGTATCTAATCCATTGGCACTTTTTTTTAATCTTTGTTTTATCTCTGTGATAAACGCCCTTTATACTCTTTCCCTTCGGCAATTCTAGATCTGAAAACAAGAATTACAAATAAGTTAGTATTTTCTATATATATTTAGAAATGGGACAGTATTTCTCAGACATGTATTATGACTTTAAATGTGGAATAAGTACTTCCCGCTACATAATCCGTCAAACAGTAAAATAATATGGAATTAATTAAAAGATATTCATCTTGAAACTGCGAACGATTCAACATATTTACAAAATTTCCTAATTTCCTTGGAACAACGGATGGAAAATATTGTAATATAAACGTCATTTTTCAATCACATTGCTTGAGATATGTGACGAAAATTACATTGGATGGTATTGGATAATATTGAATCGTATGGAAAACGTGCAGATTTGACAATAAATTATTGCAATGGATGGACTAGAAAATAAAGCAAGGAAATTATAATATACTGGATCCTAGGCCGACTTGTAACGCAATTTCCGTGCCATTTTCATTTTTTGGAGATGTAGGCTTTGCGTTATCAAAATATTTACAGAGATCATATGCGGGAAATTGTCTATCGCGGAAAAAGAAAATATATAATTTTCGTGTGACTCGAGCAAGACGTTTTATTGAACATACACTTGCTTTACTAAATAATAAATTTAAAATTTTCAACCGACCATTGAATGTAAGCGTGGAGTTCTGTAAACATTTTATATTGGTCATTCCATTCCAACGTGTGCGTATATTTTTCTCAATTATATTCTCAAATGTTATTACAATTTCCAACCCGTGCAAACAGTGTGGAAATGCCTTATTTTGAGAAACGGCATTGTTGCGCTCCTCGCTTTCCGTGGAAACATGGAGTATCTGCTTCCCCAGCCCAGAGATGTATATTAAAATTTTTTATCAATATTTTATGCACACTTGTTTCTGGGATATTAATTTCACGGGAAATATCTTCCACAATCAAGCCTCTTCCTTCATGTAACTTGTCTTTCGCGGCGAAGCGCTCTTCGTGTTCAGGTGCCAAGTAGTGAGGCCCTCCTCGACTCTTTTCTATAGAAACTCTGCCCTCATGAAAAGCTTCCACCAAAAATTGTACTATTCTCAAATAATCTGCAAAACCACATTACGATTTTACAAGATCTTTATGAATATCATTGTCATTTTTGTCTAAAAGGACACCAAATTTGATGAAATTGCGTTGGTCAAACTAACTAATTAAATTTATTTATTTATTTCGATCCATTTAAAAGATATGTAGAATATGTGTTGACAAACAGATGCACTAAGCTCGCTAAGAAATTACAAATATTATCATTAATATTTCGCGTAACCTGTCAAAAGAGGAACCGAACATGTACGCGCATGTTTCAATGGTATGACCTAATAAGATACTGTTGTATACTGCAAAATTTTATACGCAAACGTGACGGATACAAATTTTGTCATACTTTGAATACTGTGGAACTGGAAGACCCACCTGACGGCGGAAGTTTAATTTCGATTGGAAGATTGTCAGAGAATTCAGAGATGAAGGAAACTACGACCGTAAAAATATACACTGATTATTTTAGCAGTGATGGTTTTGTAGCGTTGCAAGACATAAAATTTTAACTCGTGTTATCAATCAGAAAATGTTTAAGTTTAGCAAGTATTTTCATTCACCTAAAGATTTGTCGACGTTCATAGGTACTCATAATTATTCGGGAACTCTACTACTATAACCTATAAATCGGGCAGATAAACGTTTGTATGTTTATTATATACAGAAATAAGTGAAATACGAGTTTTTTTCCCTACTGAAATTTTTCTTGAACACGGTATCAAAAATTAGGCACACTTTTTTCTAAGCATTCTCTTTTAAAACTTTGATCGAATATCCCAACAAACATGAATCCTATATGGCTGAAAGACTCTGTATTTCTGTTTTAAAGCAATGGACATAAAAAAGTTCCATTTTTTTAATAACAAAAGACATGTTGCCTACAACAAAAGATAATTGCACCTGTAGATGGTACGCGAAGTACGACCGGCTTGCACGTGTCTCTTCTCCACCTCTTTTCCTCGATAACGCTACAGCGTCTGTAACTCGTTCAATCTGCGTTAGTATTGATGCAAACGCGCTGTAAAAAACGCACTCCAGAAGCGCTGCTTACGCACATCTGCATCGTATTTCATGTGCATCGGTATCGCTATAAATGCAAACAATATGCTATTTATATGCCGACGACGAGCGAAGGACATGCTTACCAAGAATGCGCGTCGTCAGCTCTTTTAAGAAACGTCGTGTGAATAGACTCTGGTACGGATAATTTTCCGTATAATTTTTTAAGTGTGTCCTTGAAATTCTTTATATTTTTTCCAGTATTTATGTGCAATTTTTACAGATTTTCGACCGACACTTATAAATTATGATACGCTAATTATTCCAATACCAACCTTACTGTATATATATTCTCCATTTACTTAGATTTTCCATACGATATACCCCAATTAGTTTTTTTTTTGAGAAAATGAGTTATGTCATACTTCTGGATCTATAAAGTATTTATTAATACTTCATATAAAGAAAACTTGAAGAAATCCATTTTTGAGTTATGTTAATAGAAAAATTATACCAAAGGTTAGGGAATGGAACTAAGATCTATACGTTTAAATTTATTAGGCGCAATACCGTTATAGATTTATATAAATAAACGACCGTTTAAAAGGAAGTTATTTTATATGACAAACTAGCTCCGCCTCAAAAATTATTATTCTTTTATCGAAGATTTAATGTTTTTGGCATTGTATATATGGGTTTTGATATTGTATTTTTTTTACATTTTTCTAAATAAAATTTATTTTAAAAATAACTTAAATAGAATCAACTCTCTTTCTCATTGTCAATAAAGCTACCCACAGGATAAAGGTCATTTTTTTTTGTTTCACACAATCTCGTTTATAAATCAAAGATATAAGATATATAATTAATGTGTACCATCTATTGACTGTTGCCCCAGTTGTGTTAAAAAATGTGGGATAAATTGAAAACAGACAGTAAATGACAACCGAAATTAATAAAAAATAAGTAAAAGCAATTCTTTAAATTTACTGCATACTGACTGAAATAATTTTGCATTTAATGCAAAGTTATTTTGCATTAAATGAAAAACTTATAGGTATTTTTTTCATAAAAGTATTGAAACTAAAAATAAAATGACCAAAAAATTCTAATAATCAGAGGTTTCATTGCTAACAAACAGAACATGGGGCAACATGAGTGTTAGTGTAATTACATTTGTAATCCACTTTTATTACTCATGATAAATAGAAGTCAGCATTAAGTATTTATAATTAATTTTTTTTATATATTTAAACCCGTAGAGAAAAAAAACGCGTGTTGCGTCATTATTTTCTAAATATTGGTCGTCGTGGTATGTTTATTTAATCACAAAGTATACGACCTTTGAAGGTACGGCGTACCGCGTAGGCCCGGGTTCAATTCCCGACTGAGTGGGGCTGGATGGATGTTCTGGTTTTCTGAAAGAAATTGCTCTTATAGCAATAAGTTTACAATGTGATCGTGTTACAAATATGATTGTTTGAAAGTATGTAAATAAATAAATAAATAAACATTTTTTAAATTGTTAACCTCACGGCTTACATATTATGCGAATTTTTCTCACAGTTGAATAGGAAATAAGAATATTCGTTTCTTAGTCGTTACGACCTACCGATCTTAAGAAAAATACTTTACTTAACCTTTTATTCAATAATAGATCCCCTGTTTGGGTAATTTTTGCACCTGCTTTGGAAATAACTGCTAAGCATGAAGCGACTATCACAAAATGACTCACAAAAATTTTGCACAGATTAGGATAAGATACTCATACCATATCTCAATCAGATTTGATTTTAAAATACTTCTTAACTAATAATGTAAAAAATAAAGCTCATGACACCATCTGTTACCTTCGTTCAAAGTACGTATGCGCCAGCAACTCACGGTATTTTCAGAAATATTATTCCCTTTTTCTCATTCTCAATGACGTAAATGATTCGAAAGTAACCTGCCGGTTTCCGATATCAGTCGACGTATCAGACGATATCCTATCTTTGAGACACGCATATAGCCTCTTAAAGGACACATTTTTGAAACATGGATCCGATAGTGTTGAAGGACCATCGATGGCGAATGTTGAAACCCGCTAAAACAATTTATATGTGAAATAAAATGTTTCTATTATATTCACCTGCAAAATTTTGTAACCACTTTAAAGTAATTATTGGTCAATATACTTTTATCACTTTTATCGCATACTTTTTTACAATTATTTATTAATTTTTTTATTTTTTTACCATTTTACTACTTTTATCACATCTGTATTAATGACAACCTCGACTACTATCATAAATGAAGTTATTTTCTCTAAAATCGATACATCCAGTTCATATGAAATGAGTTTATATATTCATAGGTTAAATACTTATATAAGTTGCAACTGAAAGAATCTAAACAACTTTTAATACATAGATTTCTAAAACATTTCGATAATAAAAATTGCTTTAAAAAATATTTCTGTCTGGAAAATTACGTTCACATTCTTTTCTATTTAAATCTGTTATCATCAGCCATTTTACCTCTATATATATTTTATTCTATCCTTCACATTATCAATCAAATTGCTTAGTGCGGATTTTTTACACATAACAACTAAACTAACAATATTAGCAAAACATGATATATATATTTACTAGCTCATAATATTTTCTCTGTAGCTTTAACCCTATTTGTCATCGATTCAGTTATGAAAGCCATTATTTTACCTGATTCGGTATCAATTTTTTTTTCAATTTCTGAAATCTATATACTCTGCAATATGTCTGTCAACAAAGTTAATACATTTACTCGTAATATGATTTGAAAATATTATTAGACGCAAGTCACTTTAACAAAACGAATTTATCTAAATAAGATAAGTTTGGGGTCTATGCACCAATATTGCTCATGATAGCAGGTATTGAAAAATACTGGGACAACTTTTTAGTAAAAGACTGAATATGCTGATGACGTATAACAATTTTGACCGTTTCATTTTGCAATTATTCTGCCAGAATAGGAACAAACATTTTTGTACTGATATGTCATTGACAATTTCTTTATTATAAATCTGGCGAAATTAACTAATATTACATTAAATTCAATAAAATAATATTTTGGCACACAATTCCAAAATAATTTTTGTCATTTTATGGCTAAATTAAACTTTGGACTCCGATAATACCTTCATTACTAACATTATTAAACTACGTAATAATAAGCTTCTTGGAAACAATTCCATTCATTTTTCGTCCACAGCACATTATCCGAGATCCATTATAGTTAATGGAAGAAATGGAGACGAGAAGTGGCAGGCTGTTTAAGTAAATTATAAGGCAGAGGCTCTTACAATATCCAAAACGGCAAAGGGGAGATTTTTGAATCACGATATTATTAACTTAGAATTTACGACAGCATCATTTTATTACAAGTTTTATAGACGTGAAGTTAAGTATCACAGTCAGCGTAACGCGCTTTTGTCATATTACACCAGAAATTATAAGTCCATCTATGTAGACGGGTAATTGATTCGATTTCTATTAAATTTCTTCTTTTGAAATATTACATATTAGAAATTCAATATTTAAAAAAACTTTCATTTTAGGCGAACGTGTTTAAACGCATTATAACTTTGAAACTTCAGTAAAAGGAACATTGCTTGTAATATAAAAGTAGTTTTACGGATAATGTGAAAGGTTTACACCAGTTTTAATTACGTTTTTACTTATTTTATATTAATAAATAAGACACTTAAATCGAATATTACAAACTCTCTTCCGTCACTAGCCTTTAAATCGATTTAAATGAAAATTGGTATTTGGGAGCATTTCCTAACTATTTCCAAATCCATTTGCTTTATTTCTCTCATATTTTAATTTCTGTATCTGCCGTTAACAAAGAAAAAACCAAAAAGGAATTAATTTTCTAAGACCATTTGAAAGATTTTCTTTACACCTACATGATTACCTTGTAAGAAGAATAACGTTTCACTGTGAGATTAAAAAAGCCATTAAAAAAATGTTTTTGCTAAAATACTTTATTTTTAAATTTACAACAAAACTCTCAAATAATATACAAACGTCTTTAAATAATTACTGAATAAGAAAATCATTAAAAATTATGAAATAATAAAGAGAAGATTACTGAGTTGAAACTTTTTCAGTAGAATTTTATTTTTGAACTTAACACAATTTGAAAAATACTGCTGCTATTAGAGATGTTATGAACCGATACCAAGCCGTTAAGTCATTCACTAATTCTCTTAAGTGTATGATCCACATACCGCACACCTTGATACCATTAGGACAATTCAAATGAACTCAAACTTAGTCTCTTCATTATTTGAGAAAGTTTTTTGAAAGCCTTCTGGCTCCATTATCAGACTCTGGTCACCATTTATAACCAAAAAACTCGTAAAGACGAGTCAAATGAGTCAAAACTCGTTAGATCTACTCTACACTGTTGAAGAGTTCTGTCACTACTTTAAGGCTCCAAATTCAGACTCTGATCAGCATCTGTGACTAAAATAGTTATAAAGACGTGTCAAATGACTTCAAACTCAGGATCGGATTTCTCAAATAGGCTTTGTACTCTCATCTATTGAGAAACTCCGTAGTTCATCACCAAGTCAACCTTATTTACATAAAATCTATCCAAAACCATTTTTTTTATAAATATTAAAATCATCTCTTTTTTGGAGTCGGTTAAAAACGAAACTGTTTATAGCTACAAAAATAAACTCGAATATTATTACGAAATGTAAATCATGATATATTAATAGCATTCTTATATATCATAATCGTGAGATATGATAATCATACATTAAATTAAAGGAAAATATTAAAACCACGTTTTGGAGTCGACTATTCGCACGTGAATAGGGATTGAAAGGCTTTGACTTGCAAATTCTTAAGTGATTATTTCTCTGAAATTTTAATAATTTAAAGTACAATTTATGACATTACCTTGTTTACGCTTCTCTTGTTTACTTGTTCATTCCATTGGCTGTGACAATCTTTGATAATCTGGGACATACCCCTGATTTTAATATACAAGGCGTAAAAATAATCTTCGATGAAAATAGAGTTGTAAAATTATTTGGCTTTGTAATCTTGACATTTACCTCAACAATAAACAAGGTTTGGGAAATTTAATGCATAAAATGTAACTGACGAAGGAAATGAAACAAACAACATTTTCATAAAAGCAACGAAGAAAATCTTTATTATGTCACAACGGAAATTAAAGGAATCATGGCGGTAGTGGTGTCGATGTACTTTATATATATATATATATATATATATATATATATATATATATACATATAATTTCTGTGTATGTGAATTATACCTCAGCGGATAAGAGTCACGATAGTTAACAAACAAGTAACGATCACATGAGCTATCAATTTGAAAAAAAATTATTTAAAGTATTAGTCCGGTATGAAATCGTTAATTTATAGCTTTATCACATTAAAATTTTTTTTATATGCACCGGCGAAAGTTATAGTGGGCAATATATTTTCGTTCCAAAAACTAAAATTTTTGTGAATAGTTTAATAGGACTATATTTAATAGGATTGTACCAGTAAAAGTTCATAAATGCCGAAATGTGTACAGAACCTTCGTATTGCGAGTTTCACTCACGCTTGAGAAGTTTTTTAACAAGCTTCTAATTTTTTGTCATCTTCAATACTGTTATGTTTAATCATTATACGATGTAAAATCTTTTTATGTGAACTCGTCTATACTAACACTTCAGGGTGTGGGTTTACTTTTTGTTTGTTTATATGCAAAAAGTAAACTGAAAAGGTACTGAAGTAATATCAAAAATGGTTCTACTATTAGAAAACTACATTATTTTATATGGATATAGATTATACTTTACTGTCAAAAATTTGGAATCCCTTAAGTTATATCAACATTTATAACTCAGACCCAAAAAAAATTACCAACTAGGCCACTCTTTGGTTTACGCCGGATAAACCGTCACAACTATAGCAAAGTAAAGTCAAGACAAATTATATATTTTAACTAGATTTTTAAAAAAATGTCAAACTATATGTATAGTGTATATTCATAATAAAATCAACTCCGCATTTTTTAAAACTTCAGTAGGCGTTTAAATGTTTACTACCATTTTATTTTATTCTCAATTTTTATTATGGTTAATGCTTATTTTGATAAATATAATGATATTCCACTCTTAACGATAAAATTAATTATAAAAAAATCTGCATGAATGAAATGCTGTAGGAGAACTACAAAAAAAAGCAACAAATTTTAGTTACAAAAATAGCACCTTTAGTCTCATGGACCAGAACTAATGTCAAAATACCAATATATATAAAATTCTTTTTGTCAGAAATTTAAGAAGCTACCGAAGATGTCAATTAACTTTCTCTTTCAGCTTTTTAATATTAACACAAAATATTTTGTAAGTTAAATTGTTAAATTTGAAAGAAATTCACTTAGCTAAACGTTTTTAATATATTATATACTCTTGATGTCATGAGCATAATACATGTTTTAAATAAACTGTGATTTGTCACTGGTTGCAATGCACTCGAAATAATTTACACAAAAAGTTTTTATATTGAAAATAGAGCCGAGTATAAACACCAGTCGCATAGGTGAAACACATACTGATTATCTGTATTGTTTGTATTGTTAATAAAAATATTACAATGAGAAATAGTGAAAACTTTAAAAAAGTTCTGTCAAGCACGACTGGATTTCGCAACATATTCTTTTATTTTTGTGGTATTTTCATGAAAATATTTACAAATGTCAATTTTTCGTTAAGTATGCCTTTAACTACGTCTTCAATTGTCATTAAATTTTGATGCATATTTAAAGAATTGAAATATCTATAACAATCATTATAATTTTTCTGTAATCTTCTCTTCTGATTTGGTAACCCCGTTTCTTAATGACTATTGGTTCAATAGTTTAAGAAATAAAGTGAGTGACTATGCTCTATTTTCGTATATAATATAAATATCTTTTTAAATATGCAACTTAACGTCATGTCAAAAATTATTTATTCCCCATAGTAAGCTCTTTTAAATGCGAGTAGCATTAATATAATACATAAAATAAAAAAATTAAATTTAAAATTTTTATTTAACTTTTCTTTCATTTTTGTATAAATATTTAAAAAAGAAAACAAATACAAGGTATGTAGATTGATTAGATCTATCATTATGCCTAATATCAAGTTTCTTTGTTACATAGTTTTTGAGAAAATCAATATGAGAGTAAATGTATATAGACTACTATATCTTTCGATATTGGGAATATTTTAAAATTATGACATCTATCATATCTACCGTTTCAATTTTCTTATAACTTTGGCGTGAGCTTCTGAAAACGCATATTTTTTTCGTAATCTTATATTAAGTATTTTCGGAAATAAGGAAGAAGGAATACATTCATTTTGTGCATATTTTTCCGTTTATCTCTGGAGGTGTAATACCAAAAATTATTAAAAAAAGTTTTTGAGACTTTTCTGACTGACTCTTTCAAAGAATATCCCATACTAATAAGAAAAATATTTTTGTTTATATTTCATTAGTTCCCACATCCATTTGATTTCTTTTAGTTACTGAGGTATGGGCGATTTAATGTTTTCCGACTGTTTTAAATTTCTACGTCAAGCTGATTCTGAAAGAAAAACGTCTGTGACGGAAAGAAACGTCTTCTAGTTACCTTGTAATAGAGATTTATTTGGCTATTTTAATAAAATTTAAAGTTAATATTATTATCTGACCAGCCCAATACAATCTTCTAATATAAGTATTTTATAATAATACTTAATCGACGTTTAATTTTGTTTTACCATCTTAATATTCTGCAAACATACAACTAATTTTGTTTTTTAACAAATTATTCAGTTTAGAAGGTGTAGCAGCTACTCGCGCCAAATGAGAAGAAATAAATATTAATTGACTGAATATTGGATAAAGATTTAATTAAATATTGTCAACATAAAATCACCTTGTAAAATACCCCAAGAGTATAAAAATTTTGAAGGCAAATTTTCTGTATGTATTTTAAGACAATCTGTGGTTATAATTTCATTTCAATCATGTATCCTTTGTGTATTTTTGTAGTAAGATGAATTTCAATAAAATTTTGCTATTTTGAAACGCTGCCATTTTGATTTGTACCAAATTTTATCCCGAGTCAATGAGATAAGATGCTCTCCAGATAGTCTACAAATTTTGATAAATACGAATGCATGTAAATTGATTTTAAATGTTACTGTTTTGAATTTTATGGTAACTTCATTTCATCATTAGATCATAGTTCATAGACACTACTTAAAATCATAAGTACTAAATTTACATGCTGGTTTTGCGTTTTATATAATGACTTGAATTTTTACCTCTTGACTACGACGCGAGTAAAATTTAATTAAGCTGTTATAGATTCTCTTTCTGAAAGATTGCAAGATAAATGTGAACGTAGTAAAAATAATATTGTTAAATAAAATATATTAAAAAAGAGCGATATTTAGTTGGAAGAATATGTTTTATAATGTTTGGTAAGATAGAGGGAAAAAAATTGCACGGAATTCAACATGACAGTACACTATACCAAATTGGAAAGTCAACAAAACGTCCATTTAAATAATCTTAAAAAAATAGATTTAACGTTTTTATTTAACTTTGTGGACGTATAATTAGAAATTGCACGTCCACAAAGGACATCATAAAAATAATTTAATACGACATAATTGCTACTTATCTAACAATGGTGAACGGTATATAAATACGGAAAAAATAATACAAAAGTAATATTTAGAACATAAGTATTTTATTTAAACTGTGAAAGTAAATAGAACAAATATCAATCCCCTAGAGATTTCAAGAACTTAGTAACATATGAAACTCAAATAAAAACCGATACATACTACTGTTTTTTGATGTCTCTTGGGAATTAACTTTACTTTATTTTTGCTACATTTCACTTGTGCTGAGAGTGGCATAATAAAATGCTTTGAAAGAAATGGCGTAATAATTCAGAAATAAAATATTTTATTTAAATATAAATATTTGAACACTCCTATAAATTTCCGGTTGTACGAGGTTCTTCAAGTCAGTACTACTCTTCAAAATAACGAAATTCATTAATTAAATAACGAAGATAAATAATCAATCATGAACGACAAATCCGAGTACAAAGTAACTTATTTCTTAATCACTGCATGCAGACCAGTATTTTGACTTGTTTGGCATGCTTCGAAATCAATGAAAATTACGAAAGATGTGTTAGGATCTAATATTTGTTGGCAATATGTCAATATGGGATATATTTCGCTTAATGCATGATTTTCCGACAAAATGTACATTTTAGTGAAAACTGGTAACAAGTAAAAGGAACGTTTACGAAATGTGTGTGATATTATTTTTATAATATTCTACAAATTTAAATTTCTCCAAAATCCTTAAAACTTATAAAATAAATTATGAGTCGAGAAGAACGAAGAAAGCATCTAGGAACAAATGTCCAAATCAACACCAAAAATAACTAGAACCACCGACCTAGGATGAAATGAAGGGAACAGTAAATAAAGCAAATAATAATAATGTGGCAGGCCCAGATAGAATTAAAGCCAAGCTATTGACGATAAAAGAGCCTAAACTTTACAAGGAAATGCATGACATTATCTCAAATGTTTCGAAGGTGGAAGAAATGACCATTGAATGGCAAGATGATTCCATATGACCAATGTACAAAAAAAGGAGACTATAGATAGAGGAATATCCTGTTAAATACATCTTATAAGATGTTCTCAAATATCCTAGTATTTTACCTGTTAAATTTAGAAACAACTAATTGAATTTTAGGACAGCATGGGATATTATTGAAAGAAGCAAAATCTTTCAAGCCATGTTGAAGTTGGGAATAGCAAAAAAGTTGATAAACCTAATAAAAATTACCCTTAGAAGAGTAAAGTGTAGAACAAAGTTGGAAATGGAAGTGTCACATATCTGTTTTATTTGAAAAAGGACTAAAGCAATTCTCTTTCATGTTATTTTTTAAATATTTTCTTTAGAAAAGTAATTAGAAACTCTGGTATATAAACAAAAGACAATTTTCATAAAGTGAAAACAGTTGTTAACCTTCGCAGGTGACATTGATATTGTGGGAAGAAATAAGATAGCAATCATAGAAGCATTTTGGGTACTCGTAAAAGCAGCAAAAAATATTGATCTAAAAATCAATGAAGTAAAAACCAAGTATATGGCAGTGACAAATGGGAGTCAAAATATTTCAATAATAAAAATAAAAGATTACGTCTTTAGTAAATAAACTTAAAAATCGTACGTGGCTAACAGATGCTTTTATGGTTTAAGAAATTATTTTAAATTAAAGTATTTAATCAGTGTAAAAAAATACTGCTACACAAGACTTTAGTAAGACCAATAGTCCTATATGGAAGTAAAGCTTGGACAATGAATAAATTAGATGAAGAAAATTTATGATTCTTGAACGAAAAATTTTGAGAAAATTGTTTGAAGCAGTGCTTAGCCATGTCTACAGGTATGAGGATGGGACCCCAACGAAAATAATAACTTTCCAAAAACCAGAGGGAAGAGAGGGAGAGGAAAACCAGGAACAAGATAGTTGGATAAACAGGGAAAGCAGCTAAAAATATGGATGTCAACAGATAGAGAACCATGGCGTCGGATAGGTCAAAATGACGGAGACTGACTGGGAGAGCCTTAGCCAAAAATCGGCTGTAGACCTTAAGAAAAAGTTAAAAAGAAAATGAGGGCCTAGGTCGAACTTTCAATACATATCGGAGTGCTAAATAATAGATAATCGTTTTAAACGTTCCTCCAAAGATAAGTTCCTTCAATAAATTTAAGAGAAAAGTTTTCAACCAACCTGTGCTGATGACGTGGGTTCTATCTATTGGTCCTGTAAAAAGACTTCAAGCAACTCAATAAATATGGAAAGGTATGTGCTCGAGGTTTCTCTACGAAATATGATCCATAATGAGGTAATTCACAGAAGAACTGAGGATACCGACATAACTCGTAAAATTAATAGGCTGGAGTAGCCATGGGTTGGCATGGAGTGCACAGAACTGACGATGATTGGGGAAGAAATGTACTGGAATGGTGACCACATACCAGAAGATGCATAATGTTATATTCTGACTCTAGGTGGATAAATAATGTTTAATATATTTAATAATTTTAAATAATGTTTAATAATTTTGTAATGTTTCATCAATTCGATGGATGCAAACGGTACGAGATCTATCTTATTGGGAATATATGGAGATATCCAGCAATGGAAATATTCCGGCTGCCAATAATGACTTGCATTATACTGTAAATAGTATATTTGTATCTGTGTATTATACATTTCATAGTACCATTTTTATTCGCCGACCGTGTTATTTAAATTAAAATAGAAAAAGATAGTAACTCGTAATTATGTTATGAAGACCAGAATAATATCAATGTTATTTGTCAAACATGTTTCCAAATTTTTTGTAATTTGAAATAGTATTTCATAGGTAATTCATAAAATAAATGCAGGAGTTTAATTCTGCCATGCCGTGCATATATGTTGCACCGGTTTATATCGGCATGGAAACTTTAACTAAATCTCGTAAATTTTCTATCATCTCTTAAATTTTAATAATTTTATATATGAAATTATCTTTTTCATTTAATAATAGCAAAAAATTTAAAAAAGCTTTTGACTATTAGAGAAACAATTGAAGACCTTTATAAAAATCAATGAGAACCTAAAATACTCATTAACACTTAGGCGGTAGAGGGTCGGTAAGTAAACATATTCCCTGCGTAATTTCTTTACAAAAGCTTTATCGGAAATCCGTTGAACTAACGTCGTACAATAAAAAATATTTTAACTCTATTAATGTTAATGGAAATGGGGTTGGAGTAAAGTACGTAACGGTGTTATTTTCAACTAAGTGGCTGCGCTTTTTATTTATTCTTAAAAAAAATCGTTATCTTCTGAAAGATGTCGTATTTCATATAAGAAATTTGGCCGTTATTATTGCCTTATTTTCGAGAATGAAATAATTTGTTTATAGAAATATAACTACATCGAATAGATATGTTTTTGATGATTTATCTAAGTAACTATAATTAAGTTTTCTTAACTAGTCTCCTTGATTCTGACCTTTGCTTTTTTCATTCATTCAAAATTTGTTTTGTGTTTGTTTTTTTTTCGATTCTGTGTATATTTTCGTAATTTATTTTTATATTGTTTTGTTTCTTTTCTGCCTTTTTATATTTTATTTACGCTAATTTAATTGCTTAATTTTGGTAAACTAAAAACTAAAAATTGGTAAACTAAATTGGATTTTAGTTGTTCCTAAATTAATCAGTTAAATTGGGGTAAAATAAATATTAAAAAAAATTAAACAAAACAATATTATCCAGATAGGCAAAATATCTAACAACGGTCCTTTCCAGTTCCATTTGACATTAACCAGTTCCAGTACCAAAAGATATACATTTTGACCAAGCTTTAAACTAATCAGTTACCGAAAACAAAACGAAATTGTGACACAGTTGGAAAATTGTGATTTTTTTGTGGAATAAATACTGACTTAAATCTCAGAACGTATTTTATGCATACAGTTATGACATAATATGGTGTTACCATTCTACTAATATAAATACTCACTAGGGATAGCCAAACCTATGTAATTTAAGTCTCGTTTTGAGACCTTATTTAAATCCATATTGAAGTCTTAACAAATCTTGAAATACACTAAAGGTAAAATAGAGTTGATATAAAATATTTTTCTTTAAGTTACACAGATGTTTAAAACTTTATATTCAAGCCGCCATTTCAGCAAATATTAGTGACGATAAAACTCTGAAAATTTTATTGCGTAATTTCATTTCAAAGCAATATTGACTTATCTTTATGAATACAAAAGATAATACCTTAATTCACAATTAAATGAAACTCTTTGCTGATTGCACATCAGAAGATGTTGTAATACAACGAAACCTAGGTAGTGTTAAAGAACTTAAAGAAAGTAGAAATAATGCTACATCACGTAGTTTAATTTAATTGTGAATAATGAATTTCTACAAAATTAACGCCAAATATATTCAATATCTTAATTACTTAAGATTATTCTCATATTGCAAATATGGAAATTTAACAAAGTATTTTGTCATTCATTTTCATGATAATAATAAATTAATGTTTTGCTTTTATACCTAGACTTGAGTTACTTACCGATATAATTATAAATAAGACCCGAATGAACTAAATGCAAAGTTTTCTACCACACCATTTTTACACTGTCATATGAAAAAAAAAATTTAACAGCAGAAAAATATAAATTGTATCGACAACGATTTTATAATTCACAATTAAAATAATATTTCAATTACCACGTCAATTAAACCAAACTCCCCTTGATTTTCTTCAGATTATTGTAAGCACAAACTTATAACTATATAGCAAACATTATAACCGATAATCAAAGCAACGTATAAACCTATTCTACAACGAACTGATATCAATGAAATTATCAAAGATCTGCTGGTAAATATCCCATATAAATATATATATATATATATATATATATGTATATATATATATATATATATATATATATATATATATATTTACATATAAATATATGTAAAAATAATTTTAAAATTTGCTTAAATTTAATCACCTATTGTCTATATTTTCTCAAAGATCTATCTCTACCCTATCTAAAAGAAAAAAATAATTAATGAACTGGGAGCACCTCTCAGATCAAAACCACTTAATCTTAGAACTACTCTTCGAGGCGTTGGTGATTTCAAGGTTGGTGAATGTTCATATACATGGTGCTGTGATAATTATATATAGAAGAATTAATTATTAATATAAAAAATACATGATTTATTATATATTAATAGCCTTAGTTCTTTTGGACCCTTAAGTGGACAAGGGCTAGTTTAATTAATAGTTTCAAATTGAATATTTGGCTCTTCGTGCCGAGTATTATTAATTTATTGTTTGAAGTCGGATAGATATTTCAAGCTAAATTTAATATTCGGAGTTCTATTCGAGCCTGACATTATTTATCATAAACCACGAAGAACGATTTCGAGAACTGATTTTTTTTAAAATATGATTATTTAACAAATCAAGAAAGCATAATGCCATTTATTTTGTTTTGAACTGTGATATCAGTTAATATGATTGTGATATTCAATCAGAAGAAACAAAAAGCTGAGGACTATTTGCAGTATTGAAACTTCATAAAGCCGGCTAAAACCAGGAATAACAAGGACTGGAATCCCCTTAGATATTCAGAAATGCTCACAGTATCTTTAGAGTTAACAAAAACAGGTCCACTTTTTTCTTTTAATCTTGGGATTTAGAAAACTAGTCCCGGATTATTCAAGCTGTGCAAACAAGGGCTTCTTTAGACATATATATATATATATATATATATATATATATATATATATATATATATATATATATATATATATATATATATATATATATATATATATATATATATATATATATATATATATATATATATATATATATATATATATATGACTGAACCCTGCTATGTTATGAAATATGATAGCAAACAATCCAAATAATTAACTTGGAATGGTGTTTTTCGAAAGTAAATTGATTCACAAAATAGGAATAGTGTAAAGCTCGACTCATATTATACAATAACACTTTTTTACTTTGCTACAAATAACATTTTGTGGGATTTCCACGATCATTTTCTCCTTACAATATTTTGGAATGGTAGCTCTTTTTGCGGAGTGGCAGCTTATTCATTTGTTGTTATGAACCCTGGTGCTCTTTCATTACTGATAGAGTTGGTGAGTATTATATTTAACTCGACGTTTGCTTTTGCAGCTGTAGACCTGTTTTTTTTTACAACTCTGTGCAACGTTCTGCTATATCTGTGAGTAAACGTATATTCCTGTCAAAACTGTAGTTTTTAGATACGACTTTTCCAATGTTATATCATACAGTATGAATCTTGCATGTTGTGCTTCATGTTTCGCCAAAAACTTCCACCACATTGGTTACAAAAGTACCCGCTACACGAATTCCCATAATTTAGTTGCGTTTAAATTCCCTCAGCTATGACATAATTCACTCACAAAACGCTCTCTTCACGTCTTTAACTATACAGAACATCCTCTTCACCACAAATGATACTTACGACTTATGGACGAGCTTATACAGATACTTGCACTATGCAAATAATGACAGTGTTGTTTGCGAGCCTCGCTAAAAATAAATTTGTTAATTAATGCATTAATCAATTGTGAAATATATTTTTATGTTTTTATACACTTACTTACGTACATTATCGTTGGCCTTAATATATCATTTAGAGTACGGATAGCTATTCTCGCCGTCTTCGTTTTACTTTTCTTTGTAATAACTTTGATTAAAGCTCTATTTATGCTACCAGCCATGTATCCTCATAATTTTTTTTTCTAATAATAAAAACATTCAGAAAATTGCATTATAACCACTTAACTTGATTTTCCTGAAACTAATTAATTTTTCAATGAATTATGTATTTCATAAGTTATAAATCTTGCAAACTCCATAAAATTTTAATGTTACGCTAAAACCAAAGTATATTCCAAGGAATGAAATGAAACTAAGCCAATAAATCCTCGTACAATAGGAAGAATGGAAAATTTAGTATTGTAGGGCAAATGAGTTAAAAGAACTCCTTCCTGCACGAGTAATCTTGCATATCAGTGGGTTTTATCTGTTATTCTTTTAGAGCTGTTAAATTCTTTACAGCCATTCACAAAAATTCACGGAATGATTTTTTGAATTCATGTCACAGTTACCACATCTCGCAATCTATCAGTAGATTTTTTAGTACTAAACTCACACACTAATTAGGGCTACTTTTAGTCAAAATTAAATGTAATAATTGTTTATAACCCTGAATCCATTTCCGTAATTTTGTACACCAAATTCCAAAACTAATTACAATAATTTGATAAAACAGGAAATCTGGCGAGGGTGTATATATTATTTTCTGAGGCAGTTACAATTAATTATATGTCCGCGCGAAGTGAAAAAGGAGTGCAATACTTTTGGAGTAATATTTTATTCCCACCTGTACTTTGAACAGCTCGACAAATTTACACGTGTGAAATATCGTGAAATTTGCTTTAACCTTGTGAATATCCTTGATTAAATGTCACATGTAATTTAAAATACTATGGAAGCGCATGTTCTATCGGCCATGGCGCAGCCATTCTCCATTTCTATTAAAAGTATACAAGTATGCATTTTTAAATGAACTTATGTAGGTATTTAAATAGGTTACCTAATTTAAAACACTTTTATAAAAAAATGAAATATTTTCTTGTGCAAACAGGTTTTCTTTTCTATTGTTGATTGACTGTTCTTCTATGTTTATGAATACGGTATAGTCACTCCCCAAGGGTTATTACCCATTCTCTAATGAAAAAACAAAAGCTACTTTCAGGGCGACACGAAAGTGATACATTTTCACTTAGCTATACGAAAAACAAATAATTCCGACCGGAAATAACTCTTGTGTCAGTTTTTCTCTTATCCTCACCTCTACATATAAACGAGCTAGAGGAAAACAAACTATTGCCTTCACCTCCCCTTTGAGCTGACGCCGTGGCCCTCATATAAATTATTAAAGATGGCTCTCCAATAACCTCGCCTATGCTGGCGAGAAGGCTGTAACTCCATGGTTCTGTTTCATATCGCTTTTTAGTTCCTTTTGAGTTTTCCTTGTGTTTGCTGGATTACCGTACATTGCAGCACAGAAGAGAAACTTTATTCATATTATGTATTTTTTGTTTGTAAGTGTACCAATACCTTGCCCTATTTTCTCACTCTTCATACTTGATAATTTCCTGCGATCAGGTATGCATCAAAATGGATATTGTTATTCATCATTTTTAAACGGTATAATAAACAATTTTATTCGCGGTTGTACAGTAATATCACCTGACTGCACTTTTACCATAGTTTTGTGATAATTGAAAATAAACTGGTTGAAATATGTCATCATTATATATTATAGAATTTATGGCCTTTTTATTATCATTGTAGGCGTACAAATGTAATGTTGCTTTAACTATTTCTAATTAAAGTCACTAACATGAAATATTTAATGAAATATTGACTAGTATTAATATTATTTCTCATGATGTAATTATTATTTAAAAATTGTAAGATTCGAAGTCATAGCCATAGATTTCCGGTTAACCTTAAATAAATATCTAATTAACATTGTTCTTTCATAATATTGCCTTTAGCAGTTTTGGAGACGAAACTCTATTACACAAAATGAAAAAATATATATTTTTAAGGCCTCTAACTTGATCCTTCAAGTGATATTTAAAAAAAATAATTTTAGTTTTTCTTTGCATAACACATTAATGTTTTTAAACTTAGTATATATGAGGGTTAATAAAAAACTTAATATATATGCGAACGGACACGTGAATGATTTTGCTAGAGTCTCAGTATTTATTTTCAAAATTAATAAAAGCAGGATGTTAATAGGAAAATGAAAATAAAAATATAATATAATGTAAACGTAAATTCTCTCAAATAATTAGAAATTACTTACGTTGCATCCTGTAAAAAAGAAAATGTATCAATCATAAATGCTGACGGTTTCCTAGTGGGAAATGATTTTCCAATCACATCGTTTTATTTCCATCCTTATTAATATTTTACATAGCTTTTAACTTAATAAAGGATGGATACGATGAAAGAAAACACAATCCGATGTTAAATTAATATAATTATTATTCCAATTGTTACATAATTTGCAATAAATTTTCTTTTGCATAATAATTTTCAATAATAAATAATATTTACAATACTAAATTTCACCAAATTATAAAATTATGCGTTTCTAACAATGTTATTTACTTAGTTTTTAAATGTGATTAGATTTTGTATTAATTAATTATTAATTTAATTATTCTATAAAACAACAAAATGTTTATTTAATATTTCATCGGTAGCTATATTCTATATTAACGTACAAAACGAATAAATCAAGCTTTTTATCTTAAACCTTACAAATGTATTCTAGTATTGGGAAAGGTTTGTAAAATATTTAGGTTAGATGAGGAAAAAATTTAGTGTTTGGTTTTAAAAAATTTAGGTGTTTTAAAATATTTATTTAAGACTGATACTTTCCTCATAAAAAGCGTTTAAAAATATAAAACGTTATGAAACATTAAATGATGTTGTGCCAAAATATTAAATTATATTATATATTTTAAATAGAAAATTGTGTAAATAACGTTATGAGGTTTGTTTCCGTTTGAAATAATATTCAAAGGAATTCCTAAAAAAATAGACGGAAATGGTAGGAGATAAAATGAAAAAGAACTACGTAACATAATAAAATGTAATTTTAAACATTCACGTCATATAATGAGAAATATCACCAAATCGCAATGGTATGTTGTCAATATTCAGTTTTCATTAATATATGACATTGGGGCATTCTTGTAAACTGATCTAATATTTTATATTCAAGGTTATTTTTTATCAAAAGCGAGGGTTAGAAAGATCGTAAACTAGGAAAGGAGAAATGTTTAGAGACAGAAGTAAACTTGTTCAGAAAAACAATGTCCTAGTTTTTTCTATATCGTGAAATTGTTTTTTTTTATTTTAGCCTTCTTTTTAGTTGTCCCATAAAATGGTTCTTACTGTAAAAACAGAGAACCATCATATTCTATAACTGTCAACATTCTTACCTAACTAAAGCGAGCATAGAACTAATGTTTTGGTGCTTTATGTTTGTTGCTATATGAGTGTGGCTGCTACGTTCAGTTATTGATTTGTTAACTCAATAAATATAAAATTAATCAATTTTCCGTTATTTCGCATGTGATATATTTTGTAGAATAAGGCAAAAATAAGAAAAATGTTAGTATCATAAAACATATTGAATAGTGGATCGAAGAGTATTAATGGATAAACACACTGCTAATTTCAAGTAACTAAAAAGTACATAATAATAGATAATGCGAGAAATAATTATTATCTTCCGATTCCAATCACGATGCTCGCATTATCTGTTCAGTACATCACTAATTGCTTCACTACAAGTCTTTAAGATATTCTATAATTCCGCCAGAGTAGCCCGCTGGCAACTTTGATTCTGACAGCCAAGTTTCCTCTTCTTTTGAGACTTTCAGTCCAAGGCCAAAATATAGGGGAACTTCTGAGCATATGGCTAATCGTGTCTATGTGGAGCGTTTTATTTAGTGCTCATCGGAACATCTTTGCATCATTCTAACAAGTCGTTTAATATTTTCTTGGGGCAAGATAGTTGGAGTATATAACTAAGGCAGCAATTGACGAAGACTGGTTTACAATGATTTTATCCAACGTCAAATGGAAAAGCGAAATAAACGATGTTGCAACGAGTTTACACTCTAATCTCATTAATTGATTATCCACTACAATTTTTTTATCCCGAATAAACTCTCTATTAATTATTGACGACTAATTTTGTCCTTTTGAATCATCAAATATTTTTGTAAATATATTATATACGGAATCGTTTTTTTAAGGTAGAACCATAAAATATTGATGCCAAAAATTCCAAATTTAATAGAAAAAATTAACCATTGAAAAATTTTAAAAAATATTATTCGATTTTGCCATTATATTCAAAATGTTCTCCTTCCAATTCAAATAAATCTGAGGTTACATTTATTGCTTTATTAGCTGTTACCCGCAACTTTGACTAAAGAAAAATTTATTTCTAACCAAATTGGATTTAAGTAGGTGGTGTTTTGCAATTATTTGGATATACAAAAGAAAGAACTAATAATTTTTTATAAACTTTATATTTTCACCACACGTATGTAGTGAAGCTATGCTTTTCTTTACATATACGTGTAGTAATTATGTAAATATTATAAGTTGTTTTAACGGTATCCAGGTAAGTATAACCTGAAATGTACGTTCCGATGGACCGTAAGCCACTAATATCGCCTGCCCGTACATAACTCCGTTCGTGTAAACCTACTATCAAAATCATTATTAGCACTTTGTTGAAGTATATACCTTCGCATAACATTATTTATTTATTTATAACCACTATGTGTATAGCGAAAAGTGTATAAGATGTACTTAGTAAGTACGCTTTTATTTCGTTATTTATATAGCGGCGTGACACTTTGCGTTGGTACTTGACTAAAAATATATCCATCATTAAATTTTATTTTTATTCTTAGCCAGATTAATAAATTTTTTTATAGTTTTTCTAGTTAATTCCTTTCATTTAAAATCCTATGTCAAGAGATGTGTCCCTAATAAAGAAATAATCTTATAATATTCTTTTTATCGAATTTATGATTACGTCAAACTTAGATTAAATTCGCTTCTAATTATCAATTTATATTCTTACCAAATTTAATAAATTCTATAGTGTGGTCGTAAAAGCGACATAAAAAAGAACAGACAGAACTCATTTTCATATTTGTATTACTAATAGCTTTAAGCATTTTTAACTTATCGTATTAATCCACCACACTTCTCCAGCTTTGCGATAACGTCTCTATTACAAAAGTTGCAGTCATCATATTTCACTACTTTACATTCAGAAGTAATGAAAATTAATTATAGTAACTATAATATTCCTGGACTTTTACTATTTCTCAATAATTTTAATATCTACATTAAATATGTTTTATTTACGAAAAGCAAAAAAAAATAGCAGTCAAAAACTCAACTTCAAAAGATTTTATTTGGTTGGATTTTAGTTGGATTTTATTATGTTTTCTAATTAACTTTAATTAGCTCTTAATTAAGATACTAACTAGTGACATATTTATCATATACGTAGCAATAGTAGCCTAAGGATTACGTACGTAGGTAATTTATGATTAAAATATAGTCACTAAATTAGTTCTAGTGCGGTAAACTACACCGTATCAAGTGAAACTAAGATATGAAAAATATATACCCATTAAATTAATGTTCATTATTTAGTTTCCTAGAAAAGAGACATATAACGTTGAAAATGATATAGCGAAAGAATTTAACATTTTTCTCTAAAGAAAGACTATTTATCTGTAGCATCTGGAAATTGTAATTTCGGACCAGGATAAAATAAAGCAAAACCAATTTTTTCTCACATAACAATATATGTGGTAACTAAAATAATGTATGGAAATAATATTTAGAAGTACAAAAAAAAACAAACACTGCCTGTTTTTGTAAAAGAAAAGGGAAAAAAGACCTATCGATCCGAGCTGTTATTTAAAGTGATTTTAAACATTAATCTATTCAGTAAGGATAAAAATTACCCCAGAACGAGCAAGATGAAATGAAACTCACAGTGCGATTTTATGAAAAAAAAAAACGGAAGCATAAATTATTTATATCATTTATGCGAAAATCAGTCGGATTGATAAGTTGTAAAAATTTAAGGTATTTCAATATTTGCATCGCCTCTACAGAGAGTATGTTTTATAATTTATGGCCAATATGCATTCTGGGTAAATGCGGATAATAAAGATTAGAGAAATTTTCCAAAGATGATTGTAAGAATTCAGTTTGCACTTTCAACATGACAATATAGCTGTGACTGGCAATAAGCCAAATATTGCTTAAATTTATTCGCAAAAACCCTGGTGAAACCGACCTCTATCTCAATAATGATATCCATTTATCTATTGTGACAACATTTTGTGTACAATAAAAGTGAAACAAGTCGCGATGCTGATGAACTTGGTACAAAAAAGTAGTTCTGGTAAGGAAAATGTACAGTGATGATAATTGTGACTCAGGTTCCGATAAAATTTAAATATAGTTTTAATGGAAACACGTGTACTAGTGAAATTACTTAGAAAGGTAAAATTACTTAAAAAGGTTTTCAGAATACTTTACAGAACAATTTGGTCACGAGTCGAACGTATTATTGAAAGTGAGAGTACGTTGGTATTCTACTATGAAAATGATTGATAGATTTTAAAGCTGAAAAATGCAATAAAAAACAACTTATTAATTTGAATATATCCTCAAGTTAGAGTTATACTGCATACTGCAAGCTTTATTAAATAACTTACCTACCATAAAGGTGTCAATTGAGGTACTATCTACACCAGGTGCTAAAATCATAGCATTGGAGGCCTTTATAGATGTACTGCTTGAGAAATTACAATCGATGGAAGACAATTTGGCTACTTATTTTTAGAATCTTTGTCGAAGATGCGAATTCGATTATCAGATGACGCAATAAATTTTCTCTTATTTTTAAAGTTAAGCTGAAAAAATTAAATTGGTTACATTATTGGGGTAACTATCTACTAAGTTACACATTAAGTCTGACATTATTTAATCTCGACACCATATTCAAGAGCTCTTTTTTTAATTACGATAATTAGCTGCGCTCATCTAACTTGTTTAGACTTTGTCTAAATAGATTTGCATCTAATTCTAATAAATTAGTTTATTATAGAATTAATACTTAAATGTACCGGAAATGTTTCAGTCAAAAGACTTACGAATATTTATTGTAATTTCGAAATATGGAGTAAATATATAAGACAAATTAATAACTGAATTATCAAGAAGTTATTATATTTCGATTAATTCCTATTAACATAATACAAAAAATTATTAAATATTTTGTCACTAGAAAGACATTTTATTAATGTTATTACAAAGCATAATATTATGTAGTTAACATAATAAATATTACTAAATACAAATTAAATTTGTACTTTACACATTTTTTAGGTTTTATAAATCTTCCGACTCTTCGAGATAACTTGGGAATTCAGAGTCGAGAATTCTCGAAAATCTGGAATTAAAATAAATCCAGAAACACTACCTCTTATTGATTAGATCGAGCTTGCAATAATCTTTATATTTTAAAAAAATAATTGAATAATATTTCGTATTACATTTATTCCAAAGTGAAATGAATACCACCGCCTAATAACTTAATTTTCAATTAGGAACTAAGAGCTTTAAATCGCGGCTATGCTCTCGTCGAAAAGAAAAAAAACAGCACAATTTAAAAATTATGTTCCGAAAATATTAGATTTTAGAACGTGAAATTACTAAGTAGTTTAAGAAGCGCTTAATCAAAGAAAGAAGCATCTTTTCTATACCAAATAAGTATGGCTACGATGTTTGATTATTTATTTTTTCATTTATTTCTTGAAAACCCCGTGTCCAAGTTACAGATTTCCGAAACCACTGAGCCTAGAGGATAACACAAAACAAAGGACAATTCAGATAAATATTGTGTTGTGATTAGTCGTAAACTACCAAGCAACCCTATAACCCTATTTCTATTGCAGCAGAAATAAATATCTAAACAGAGACCATCTCACAATAGTCCGTTGAAAAATGTAAGACCAAGAAACAAAGGTTGATACTGTAGAATATTCATATTTACTCTAAGCAGGTAAAATAAACTATGACGCCGTAGTCTCATATAGCGACCAGGAGCATAAAGTGCTGCTAAACTCAAGATAGAGGTGTTACCAACGTAATCATTTAAAAAGTTAAAAAATACTTTGTCAAAGAAATGCCCATCGCATGTGAAATGATGTGAAATTACACTCCTTTATAAATTCTGAGGGGTATAAGTAAAAATAATTTCGATAAATGTAGTAATACAAAAACTTATTGAACTATTGTAATATTTTCTTCATCAGGATGGTATATGTAGCTTCATAGGGTGACCAGATTGCAACATTTGCTTGAAGGATACTATGGACTAAAGAGTTAACAAAGTAACGTAATATTCGATATTGAGAAAATCGTGGAAATACTGTGTAATAAGTCAATAAATTGTACCCACAAGTTTTTAAGATATGGCTGGAAATCTAAAATGATCATCCATAATTTCACCAAAATCTCGCACAGGTATCATCTATCCCGTAAAGATCATCATTATACACTTGCCTACATTGAAATGTAGCTTTTGCTCGGTCTCCATTAGAATACTAAGCGATATCACATAGGAACAGCTTACTATCAGATTGGCTATTAACACCTAAGAAGAGTTTTAAATCATCGGCAAACCGAAAACAACGAGCGGTGTCGATAATTGAAAAACGATTTTATCATAAGAGAAGTTAACTTCTAATAAATCGGACGTATTGTTTACAAGTCCGCAAGTAATTGACAAAGAATTTTACTAAATCGAGTGACATTTCTGTCTCCAATAATTTTGCTAATAGAATATTTTTTTCAACTTAGACAAATGCCTATAGTGTCAGCGGAACGCTTTATATGAAAACCATGCTGGTAATCCGTCAGCTGGGATTGGATTTGCAGATAGATACAACGGTGCTAAACAATTTCGAATAACTTGGCAAGTGAAAATAAACTGCCATAAGTCTATAATTTCTAGAACCAGATTTGAAAACCTGAATCACGTGGGAAATCTTCCAAGCAGATGAATAAATTTAGTAACTCAGAAAAATAGAAAAAAAAGGTCTATTGCAAATTTAAGTGGTTTGACGAATATGTCAGGATATGCCTTGATTACGTACGAAAGTGTTCCATCAGGACAGGGTAAGTAAATAAAATATTTAGCAATGAAAAAGATGTAAACAGTGATAAATTCAACTTATACGGATAATAAAAATTTTGCATTCTTGTGTTTCCATTATTGAACTATAAGCTGTTCTAAAACGAAGGTATATTATAACTTGAACTGAATACATTGATAATAAAAATAAAGAGCAAAAAGGATTTAAATAACAAAAAGCTATTCGATAAGTTGAACAGTACCATCATGGATATACCTTACATAAGAAAATAAAAAGTATGAAAACCCAACACAGAGCATTTAAACCCATAACTAACCGAGTAAGTTATTTTACCTTTTCAAGCATTTTTTCGGTCGTACTTTTATAAGAATATTCTGAACATTTTTTCGAGAAATGCTTAACCAAAAGCAAAATGAATGAAAAATAGTAAATCACGGAATAAATAACGAAAGGATATCTCTTTTTTAAAAAACAGTTTATCATAACTTTTATCTATCTTTAAAAGGAAGCTTATAATAGTATTTTAACTAAGATTTGCCAATGAAATTTCAATTTTTTTCTTTAAAATTAAACAAAATCTGTGTATAAGATTCAAACAATTTGGTTGAAAGCTAATTTTTTAAAGGTGTAAGTTTATTATTACCAAAAGACGCTGACGCTTTAAGTATTTTTACTCCATTTTAATTTAGAGATTTCCCTTCCAAAACAAATTCTACTTGGTATGAAAAAGTATGTAAACTGAAATGAAATATGCAAAGCAATTACCAGCAATATTCTATTTAAGTAAACCCTAATTTATCATCAGGAAAGTATATATTTTGTTAAGATTAATAATAAGGTGCATCTGATTTAATGAGTATGTACGTTATCAAGATAAATAGCTAAGTACACCTAACTTGAGAAAACGCTGCATTAAATTATATACATTTCAACGTTTTTCCGGAGTCTACATTATTTCACGCCGTACGGACCTGGCGACGTACCAACTCAACCAACTCAATATAACGGTAAAGAAAAATAAGAAATTCATCCAGAAAGTTTCTATTTCAAGTTACATCGGCCATGTAAAGGTTCGCGGGAAACGAGGTCAGGTTTTTAAAAGAACATATCTGAGAGAATAAACGGTCTTTTTTAATGAGTTGTACGTTACTTTCACGAAATTAAAGTTGTAAATAGGAAACCGGGGGCAATACGTGCTCTTACTTTTAAAGTGTATGGCAAAGTTCTGACTGATTTTTTTGTTATTTCTTTATTATGAGTTTTTGTGTTATTCCTTTTTGGAAATGTAAAACTGTTAATGTAATAATTACCAAGGCAAACCATGAAAATGGTTTAATATTTTTAAATTAACTTGGCTTCAAAAACATCTTGATTGGCTCCAAAAGGAATCAGCCTTTTTGAATTTAGTCGTAGAATTTTATCTTTTATTGCAGAGATATCAATATGAGTTTTAGGATTCATTGTATACTTTTATTTAAGCTTTACACCTTTTCAGATCTTGATAGGTTTTACAAATAACGTATTTTTATATTCAAATATAAAGGAAATTCGAAATGAAAATCTCGCGCTTTTTGTAAAGAATAATTCTTCTTTTGTAATGAAATTCCTTATGAACACAAACTTTTCTTCAGCCACGGGATCTACTTGGATACAAATATAGTACAATTTTGTACATCAAACTTTCTCAAGTAACAACGCTCTATTGCTCCTTTCAGAAGATAGTAAATTTTCGATAAGATGGACAGAATTACAATATTACTTTTGAGGTATTCACTGCATATATACCGTCTAGTAACTTAAGACGATCCTTAAGTGTGCATGATATAAATTTACCAATATCATTACGACCGTACAACTTTATATTCATATTTGTGTAAAGATGACATCAGAAAAAAATTTCCATTTTTACGTATCTTTAGAAGCAAATAATGATTTTACACCATAAATCGCTTTTTTTCTATCGAAAGAAATAAAATTAAAGTTAAAGTCAAATAGAATTCATTAAGTTTTCTATGTAATATTTTTTATTGTAGTAATATTAAGTTCTATGGTATTTTTTACCAAATAGAAGCAAGTTGTTACAATACATTACCACATAGTCTGACTGTAACATAGTACCTTGACATACAGTTCATATTGACATATGGATCTTCAACTATTATTGTTAAAACTCTTCACAATTTTCTCTGACAATCATTGTTGAGGCTAATTTTATATTTTTTCACGCAACTTATTTGAAGTCTCTTCAATTTCTATATTATTTTGTCATCAATTCATGTCCTCTTAAGTAATCTTTGTTTAAACCGTCTTAACAATTGTTCTGAAAGCTTTGCATACAGGGTTTTATTCAATGCGTTATTTGCTTATAACCTTATCATTTATTGAACTATCAATTTATATTTTCTTTTATATATATGTATTCTTCAATGTCATTTGTAATTTTTATCTGCATTATTAATATATTCTTTTAATATCACTCCAATGTAATCCTTTATTCGCTTCCATACATAACATTTAGTATTAAAATATTATTATGTACCATTAATTGTTCAATATTTCATCTGTTTTGTCCTCCATTGACTATATTTTTGTTACGCACACTAATTTTCCAAAAAATAAATGCACCTTTATAATTTTTTTACATTATTTATCGCGAACAAACTGCTTAAGTACACAAGTAAAATGTACCGTATACTCCAATTAGTTATCGGTTTTATGCCTTTCATAATATTTACATTATTACATTTGCATATTAAAAGCATAGTACAGTAGATGAAGCATGATTAGCAAGTAGATGACGATGAAGCATGGGCAGCGGATGCATGAAGATGAAACATAGTTAGCATTGCATGTTAAGAGCATAGTGCAGTAGATGGAGCATGATTAGCAAGTAGATGACGATGAAGCATGGCTAGCGGATGCATGAAGATGAAACCTGGTTAGCATTGCATATTAAGAGCATAGTGCAGTAGATGAAGCATGATTAGCAAGTAGATGACGATGAAACATGGGTAGTGGATGCATTACCATTGCATATTAAGATCATAGTGCAGTAGATGAAGCATGATCAACAAGTATATGGAAATGAAGCATGGGTGGCAAACGCATAATTATTATCAAATATGATTTCACAATTAAATGAAACTACGTGATGTTCTTTACCGCGACCTGGGTTTCGTTGTATTACAACATCTTCAGGTGGACTATTAGCAAAGATTATTATTACAAAATTATTAGTAAAGATACTATTAGCAAAAATATGATTTTCCACTTGACTTTTTCAATGCCAATTACCTAGGAGTGGAAATTTCAAGTTCATATTACGCTTGTGTTGACAGGTCGACGATTTATGTCATTACAGTTGTAAAACTTTTAGGTCTCATTAAATTTATTTACAATTTTTATAGCATGTCCAATTTAATAAAAAGTTGAAAAAATTAGTTATGTACCAAATCAAAAACTAACAAAATTAGTTATATGCCACAAAACAGTAGCAATTGCACCAGGCGCACTTGATATGCAATATCGCAAATTCATTTCTTCCTAGAATTGTACACGACTTCGTGTGCACGATATTGATCCTTTTTTATTTTAATGAGTATACCTCCATACTTCACCGTTGGCCAAGTCCTTTTCGCAATGTATATTCAGGTCGCAATTATCATCAACCAATTTAAAGTACATGTAATTTCAAATTGCAACTTGTGTTTTTTTTCTGGCAACTTCATCAGGTTGGGTAAAATATCACTTACATCCTCTAGTTTAATTTTTTGACAGATCTCTTACAATTGTATAGTTTTATAAAGGTACGTTTGTAGTTTTATATATATTTACAAAGAATGTCCGTTAATTATTTTAAAATAATTGAATTATAATTGCACCGAGCTCCACGAAGTTCCAATTCTTTATATTCTCACATTGTCAAAAATAGATATCATCACTTGTATCCTTATACCTTATTGCACTTACTTATATAAAAATATTTAAACTTAATAAGTAATTCTAATTTCTATTAAAGTCATCTGTTAATTTGTTTTTCAGTCAATAATGAAACGAAGATGAGAAAATTGTAACAGTATATACGTAGTAATATAAAGATTTTAGATTAAATGGAATTAAAAAGAAAACCTTTTTCCCGCAGAGTTTTAAGAGGTTAAAATAAAATATTGTTGACATATAAAACCTCTCCCGTATCGCATTTTCTCTTTCGTACTTACTTGTGGCAATCAATCAAGTACTGATTACTTTGGGGTGCCGATTTCAAGTGGAGAATAAATCGTTGAACCAGCGTTGGTTTCCTGAAATGATTGGTCGGAAAAAGCACAGGCTGCTTGAAAAGATAACCAAATTATTAAAGAACAATCTTCGGTTCACGCGAAATGTGTTTCCAATTTGTTATTTTATATTATTAAACAGAAATTCAGCTAAACATACAATCTACATATGAAGATGATGAAAAATAAAAGTCTACGTAAAAATAATAAATTTATGATATTTGGCGTCTTAATATATCCCTTGAAAAAGCAATGGAAGGTTTTTGAACAAATATTGTTTTTAATTGTGGTCACAATGTTACATATTTACACCATATATGGAAAGAAACCTGTTTACATAGGATCTAACATCGTTATGATAAAGAAAAATTATATTTATTCAAAATCAAAGCTTTGGCGAGTAACGATAATATTTCAACTAATAGTTATTAAGCTGTCGTGTAAAATATATGAAAAATGCAATATTATTAACATAATTTCCTTTCTTAAAAATAAATCTATTTACATTTTTTACTTACTGGTAATTGTACTAAAAAACTTTGTAATATTAACATCATAAACGATTTACCGATACCAAATGGTATCAATACAAGTTATCTAAATATTTCAAACTATTGAAACCTTGAAATTACAAGAATTTATACATGACCGTTGAAACGTCGGAGATACGAATATATTTTTTACACCAGTTCAATACCAAAACTGTGGTAATAAACTGATGTAAAAAATATTTTTATATTTAATAAAAAATATTTTTATTTTAAATCGTTTTGCATAAGATTTTTATAAAACCTGCTTTTGGTAAATAATACAAACTATATTTTAAGTTATATGCATATACAAAATTATAATAAAGTCACAATTAAATGAAACTACGTGATGTATTATTATTTCTACTTTCTTTAAGTTCTTTACCACGACCTAGGTTTCGTTGTATTACATCATCAGGTGGGCTATTAGCAAAGATATCTTTGCTAATAACCCACCTGAAGATGTTGTAATACAAAGAAACTTAGGTCGTGGTAAAGAACTTAAAGAAAGTAGAAAAAATACTACATCGAGTAGTTTTATTTATCGGTTAATGAATTTCTACAAAATTACCGCCAAATGTATTCAATATAATCGAGTCAGTTCAAAATATACAAAATGAATATATTCAAAATATCAATACTTTTCATCCGACAATACAATTGTGTTCACTCGCTCTAATTTTGTGTTATTACATAAACATGAACTTAGCAGAAACGATCACTAATTCTGCACAGAAAAACATTCACACGTTAAATAGATTTCTTAATTATTTTCGAATAGCATAGCGAACTTAATACAAGCTACGATATTTGGATAAAATGTATTATTGATTGTAACACAATATAAAGTAACTTCTTTTTGTATATCCATTAAATAAATAGAGCCACAAGATTTTTTATAAATATTTATATAAGAGCACTAATCATTTCTGATATTGAAAACTGGACTTAATAAAAATATAATTGTCCTTATTTTCTGGTTAACACGTAATAAAGATTTTGCGTGGACATTTCAATTTCATATTTTAATTTAAATGATATTTATTTATTGAATTTAAGTAGTTTTCCGCATACAGTTGTGTGTTTTTCCGCCTGAGTTGTGACCTGAAACTCTTTTAGCTTCATTTGAGACATTATGGTACCTTAGAATCGTGTATCGCTTGAGAAAACCAATTCCAAATGCATTAGACCTGTTGAATCGGCCATGTACTAACAACATAGCCGTCAAAAATATGAAAAAGTTTATTCCAACGCCAATCTGTCTACAAACCTGCATACTGCCGCTAATTTTTACGCTTTTAATCTTGCATTTAGTATTGCGTATGTTGCAAAAAATATAAGTAAGTACGATATTGTATTTTTTTATAAATTTTTAATTAACGTGAACCGATAAAGAACTTTCAATTCAGCCTCAAGCTTACGTGATTGAGGCCCGCACCATCTCACTTTTTTAATGAGTTTTGCAAATAAAGCTTAAGATAAAACTCAACAATAAAAGTGACAGTAATATTCTTATGTTGATCCATGTTTTGGAGAAAACATAAAAATTCACGTTCACCAATTTTCCATCTAAAAAATTTAATGGAAAATTCGTGAACGCATCTTCAAAAAACCATATGTTGCTCCTAAATTATAAGCGAGTCATTAACGTAACACCAACATATTCTGGGTCTGTTTATATATCTATTAATTTATACCGGTTTTCAATTCGACAGAAATAAATATTAGAAATACAATAATATATAAAACGACTTGCTGAAACTCATCTAAGTAATTTAGTAGAAGAATCACCGTAACTGGATATAATGCGGTAATAAACGATTCTTGCAATTAAAGAAGATGGTTTAAATTTGCTCACAATGTGTTTGTTTATTTCACTATCACAACATAAACTAAATTGAAATTTAATCAGAGTTTTAGTTAAATAACTTAAAAAGATATATTCTTTAATATCTCTGTATAGATAATAAAAATATTAATAATAAATTCTCAACTACGAAACTACTAAAAACAATCAACTACGAAAGAATCAGATTGTTCTCTAGTTCAGTTGATAATAGAAAATATTGACAAATTTTTATAATACTAGAAATGTTTAGAATTACTCTTAAATTTTGTATTCCTAATAAATTAACATTTTCGGAATTAAATTTTTCAGTAAAAAATGTTTCATTTTTTTTAGTAATTCAAGATAAATATAATATCCGATAATTTAATCAGTTTTCATTAAATAATTTTGCACGATTTCTACGATGTTAAAAACTCAATAAAAAAGTCGCAATTTTGAAAAGATTTTACATAGTTTTAATATGCAGAATTGCGGCATCGAATGCTATGAAACATTTAGTTACATTGTACTTAGTCTGTTAATGTATCCATGTCTCTGAGGGAAAGAAAACATCCAAATAAATATAGCAACGAGCAAAAGCTAATAAAATCAAAGAAAACTAAGGTTTACAAAATTAATTTTAGCAGAAAGGAATGAAAATCTTTTTGAAAGAAATAATTTATTTAAGCTAATAATATATAAGGGTAAAGAATTATTTTCCGTAAAATTTCGTCTGCAGTAACCAGCTACCAATAACTGTTGTGTGTGTATTTATAGTTTTTTTAACCCACGATAAAAAGCATTTCGGGAGCTTTTACTAAAAATAATATAATGGCAAATAAACGGACTAATACCAAATACAATCACCGTCAAACCGTCTTTTTCCATAGGTTATTCTTAATATTCTCTATTCTATATCTCTGATAATGTCTGTGATAAGGAATAAGTTAACAATGTAACTATTAATTATATTACATTAAGATGATTTTACTAGTTTCACTTATAAGTATGAATGTATGGGAATATTTTAAGTATTTTTGTATATATTGAATATATTTGGCGTTAATTTTGCAGAAATTCATTATTCACAATTAAATGAAACTACATGATGTAGTAATATTTCTACTTTCTTTAATTTCTTTACTTTATTTCTTTTCTTTCTTTGTGTATATTTGTATATATTTACTTTTAGTTATCTGAATTATTAAAAATTTTAAAAATAAAGTAATTGATAAAAAATTACTTTAAGGTAATAAAGCGTGGATTGGGTAACATAAGTTGCCGCAATTTTTTTTATCGCTAGCTATTTGTAAAGCTTTTTCAAAGCTAAAAGAAAAATAATCAAAATTTACGCTTCCCATTATATCACATCACTATACTTATTACATTATATCATGCAACTAAATTAAGAAAAGTAATCTTTAAAAGTCATCAACAAACCCATTTACAACGTTAAATATCACTAACAAATCAGATAAGAATTCAAATCCAAAACATTGCCATGACATGACGTCTTTAATTTATCTTTTAAATGTGGTTCATAATATTATTTTAAATAGGAGAACTGTTAAAAAAATTTAATAATACAACTATATATTCGTGTACGTGTATATATATATATATGTGTATATATATATATATATATATATATACATACATACATATATATATATATATATTATTTTAAATATGCTCAGAATTATCAGAAATCATCGACAAACCCAAATATCTAAGTTTACGATATTTCAATAAATCTTAGTGAATTTGTCTACTAAAAGTGTGTACACAAATATAAATAATTTTGTACATATTACCATGGGAAAAAAATATTTTAGAGAAATTCATAACTTCTTACCAAATAATTATTTTAATGAATTAAATAAAATTCCATTAACGAAATGACAATAAAGCGTAATTTAATTAAACTTTTCATAATGTAAAGTACAGGTAATTTAGAAAAAAAGTGTACAATGTTAAAAGGTGAAATAGCAAAACAACTATCCTTTATATTCTTGTTAATCCGTTACATTATATTACCTTATTAACTCCTTCACATTTTTTATAAAGTATAGATTAATTGACAGTGCATCAGTGACTACCTTACATTCATCATTCTCCTTCTGATTAAGACATAAAGTTCATATGGATACTCACAGCCGATTATCAAGCAGAGCGCTGGAGTATGAATAGCCGAAGAAGCGAGTATTTGGGGTAACGGTGAAAGGAATTCCATAATGCCATGATATTGCGACTTCGGAATTACGAGCATAATTCATATAGCCACGGTTTGATGGTATCTTGTTGTGAAGGTAAATATATATCTGGCTCGTTTACATTATTGCACATTATCCCGAAAGTGGGTAATAATATTGTAAAATAATGTGAATATCATGCAATTAGGTACTAAACTTATGTTTGTAAGAAATACAAGTAAAATTATTTTCAAGCTAAGGGTGATAGGATCAATCAAATTTTTAAAAAAAATTACGGACAACGAACAGTGTTTTCCAAACCAAAAACCAAGAACTCATTTTCATTCGTCTGTCTTAAATTCACAGTTTTTGCTATTTTAGATCATACACTAAAAACTGTATTTTAAATATTTTCGACGAAACTGTAAATATCTAAAAAAAACTGAAATCCAGTACTAACTCGTGGGGTGAAGTCGAAAAGATTTTTTGAGCAGAACAAAAACCTGCTTTTCCCATTTATGTTAGAAAAAATAACGCTTTGATGTACCATCAATATTAATATTTTTCTACTTGTTTGATCAATTTAAAAAATGTGACCATATAGAAAACTGTAATTTGGCAGTATTATCTATTTTATCTCGTATTTAAACTATAAGTACTAAAGAAAGTTAAATACGTTAATATTTGCAAATACTTTAATAGATATAGTGTCAATGTAGTTTCTTTTTACCCTTAAACGTTTCATTGTTTATATGTACGCAAATAAATAACAAATCCTTGAAGTATAAATTCTAATCATACTTATAAGGTTTACTCTAATATATAATCATTTGGGGCATGTGAGTAGGTTTAACATTTTAGGCAAATTTAATTTTTGCTATAGCATAAACAAAAACTACTAGACCGATTTGAATGGGATTTTCAATGGAATTTATGATGTTCAGACCAAATTAGGGTTCACATTCACATCCAAGCTACCTTATGTTTCAATCAAGTATTTCCTAGGGACTTAAAATTTAAGTGCTTTTTAAGGAAGAGCTCAAAGCAATGATCTCATTGCTGTGAGCTCTTTGATTTCTCGTGGATTTTAAAACTGATGAAAAGACATTGATCACACTCTTTTCAAGCTAAGGAATAACAGCTACTCACTAAGAGTAGTAAAAAATATTTATATAAATATGAATAAATAACAACAATTTTGCCCAGTTAAGGACAAACTACAAAACAATTATTTCCATGAAATAAGCAATTTATCTCAAGAACATAAATAAACCTAATTTGAAAAATATCTGTATATAATCTTATGATTCTTTTATTTAAACATATCTTCGTACTAACTAAACATTTCGCCGATAGCAATTGAATTTTCCCTATATTTAACGCCGTCCAAAATCCTCCATAGGTTCCTAAATTAATAAACGAAAAATTACATCATATTTGATCTAGTTTCGCATGTAGCTTGTTTACTGAACGTGCAAATTAAAATAATTAGAATCTATTGGCTCTAATTAGAGTTCAATAAAATTTCGACGCAAATACAAAATATTGTTGTGATCAATAAAGCTGTATGGGTAACCGAAAGGAAGTAAATTTCCTTGATGCTCATAGCAGATATGAGAGGACAATTAATAATTTAAAATTTTATTTTAATATTAGGTTAGATTTTGTCTGACTGGTAAAGCCACCTTATTGTATATAAATTACCAGAAACGAACTACATTGGCACTGACTAACGTAAATCTTAAAATTTTAAATCTAGAATACATGAGAATACGTGTACGAGTTACATCATAAATACACTAAACACAATTAAGTTTTAAGCAGAGCATCCATTTAAGATTTTAGCATAAAAAGGCATAAAAGCGAATACAGTACGTCTAGGATTGAAAAACATTTATTTAAGCTCCATTGAAAATATTGTTAAATGAAAAAAATTCAATGAAAAATGAAATCATAACACCCTAGATATTTTTGTGTGAGTTATGTTCAAGAAAAATCAATATTTCGGCGTTATGTTAAAATTTAATTATAGTAAGGTGTCTGATTTAAATAATTATATTTTTTAAATATTGAATGTATTTGGCATTAATTTTGTAGAAATCCATTATTCACAATTAAATGACACACGGGATATAGTATTATTTCTACTTTCTTTAAGTTCTTTACACGACTTAGGTTTCGTTGTATTACATCTTCAGGGGCATATATATATATATGAATTAACGAACTCTTGTTTAACGCGTGTTTCTAATATTCGTGATTTCGGTATTGTTATGGACAGTTGTTCCCACTTCATGATCACATTGTTGATCCTCATAGGACAACATTTAAGATGCACGGAATTGTTGTATCCCATGACACCAACACCCTTAAGGTTTTATGTCATCTTCTCCTTAAAAAAATTAGATATTAATTCAGTGGTTTGGCCTCCATTGTTTATTTTCTAAATTATCGTTTCCGCCCTAATATGTATTTTTCACTTTATGTTGGGCATGTAACTCTCTGAAGGCAAGAAGGCATTTGCACATAGCCCTGAATTTATTCAAAATAATAAAAAGTTACACTGACAGCCTAGATTGTGTGATAGAACGGAAATTATCATTATTTCCTCTTTTCCTTGCACCTACCCTTTTGTTTTGCCAACTTTTCCATGCATTTAATTTTTTTGGCACAGTATTGAAGGTATTGCCCCACCTCGATTTGTTCTTATATTCATTCATTCTTTAGACCCAACAACGTAGAATACAATATTAATAGATTACGGGCAACTAATTATTTTTAATAAATTTAACCTATGTTTGCATTCATTTTACGTTTATTGTAGTTTTGTGTAATTGTTTGATATATACATATATATATATATATATATATATATATATATATATATATATATATACATATTGTTATGCAATAACCTGCTCAATTGATAAGCAATATTAAGTAAGGATTTTATCAAGTAAATAAATAGTAATTCAGCAAAAACTTATCTAGTGCTTATTTAAACTATAACGATAAACCTATTAATCCGTTTTTCGAATGCATGTTTGTATGTACGCTTATTTCTTTGGCACGAGCTGTAGCCTAAATGGCTTAATGGACACTAACATATGAGGTGTCGTTATATTTATCTTTGTGGCTCGAGTGACACTGGATAATTTCAAAAAATCAAATACAAATTAAATAAAATTTCAAAAATGTAATGAAATATCGAAAGAGAGAAGTAATCAAAAAGTTGTAAAAATGATTAATAAAATACGGGTATCAAATACAAGCACCAAAGTAATTAGTCTCTGTGAGTTGCCACATAATGTGAGACAGTTCAAGGACAATAACTTCGTGCACATTCTGAACAATATTTGCATTGGAGAACTAACTATGAACATGATAATGAGCAACTTAAAGTCCTGGGCAGCCGCAGTATCCCACCAGTAGATTCATTTGCCGGTGAAACAGCGGTGGTAATTTTTTCAACTTTAGTACAAGTTGATGTTTACAATTTCACAATGACTTTGAAGTTAAACGCAGCCGACATCTCCTTAATGGCGAAAATCTACACTCAGTGCCCACGCAGAGTCTATATCTGACGATCTAAACAAGACAGGGGCATTTTCATATATTATGTATTGGACTTAGATCGGGAGGAATATTACACTGTAACAGAAAAGAAAATATTCAACGGAAGATGTTGCCTTTAATATTCTATTCGGCTGTAACTATTAACAAGCTGCAATCAACAACCCTAAATCAACCCTTATGGACCTCAACTTACATATATTTCCAAAAGATAAAGCTTACGCAACCCTTAGCCGAGTAAAATCATTAGCTAAGTTAGTCCTCTTGACTCCAAAAGCTATTGGATCGGCCATACGATCAAAATATTTAGGAAGGGCTTCAAAGTCTACGGGAAGTGAACTCTAGCTACTGCTATATTTAAATAGCTTTAAATTGATTTAATAAAGCTTCCCGAAAGTATAATCTAGTTTCATCTATTCCTTTTTCCCTAAACCCCAAAATTCCGCAACTTACTTCACCGTGGAACTAATTTACTTTCCAATATCCAACAAAAAATTTATTTGTTAATAAAACTAAAAAGTTTGAAATAACGGGTCGGGTTTTTTTTACATTTTTTTTATTATTTTATTTAATATTACTTATTGAACTTTTCATTTACGCTTTTTTTTTTACCCATTTTTAATTATATCTATATATATTTATTTATTTTACTTAAGAAACTTCACTGCAAACTTAAAAAATAATTATTCATGGGCGGGCTTATAGCAATCTTTTACATCCGACCATAATAAATTAAATGAGGAAAACAAATGCTGTGATGGACATTAAATGAATGAATATGATAAATAATGACACTGAAGGAAATTAACCATATTTAAGTAAGTACATCTATTATAGTTATAGAATTAATATCAAAAGAAATAAAACGTAAGTAAAATGGCAACTCACTAAACATCGGATAAGATATAGAAGACATTTTGGATATTATGATATATAATGTAAATTTAGGACTAATTTTAAATACAGATCATAAAGGTGTTTTTGGTATTCAGTTAATTTCATAATCTAGTAACATATATGGTAAATAATTAGCCATTGAATGCAAAAATAAGGGGGGAAATCGATATTTTTCAAACGTAATTCATGTCATGGGTTGACAGGCTTTACTTTTAGATCAAAAATATGAACATATGACGGGGTTATTGAGGATATTGTAAAATAAAATATAAAAGACGAAGGATGCGTCGTTGATGAATCTGTAACGTTTCGTTTGCGTTATTTTTTAATTTTTTTAAATGTCGACCCACATGTAAAATTATGTGGCCACATCTATTTTATTTTATATTCGTTTATTATTTACTACTTTCATAATTACATATTACATATATATTGTGCCCAAGTACATGTATGGTTTTCATATAACAGTAACAAGTAAAATATATTCAAAATATTATTCTATATTTAAAATAAAAGGAACCTTTTAAAATACTTTCCTTTATTTTTATAAAACTTTCCAGTATTTTATAATATACAAAGCGCAGAAGGAGATTTTTCTTTTAATTCCATCTGAGAATCTAAATAGAAACTTTCATATTTCCATGTTACATTTTTTCGAAACTTCTATACAATTTTTTATCCCCACTTTCATAAATTCAGGAATTAAATTTCAAAAATATTTTCTTGGCGAACACCTCGAAGCTTGCTCGCGAAATTTTAAATGTAATGCTGAAAATTTCGTTAGTAGTTGGTCAGTCGGCGATTGAGTGGTAATTGGCTTTTATGTATCTAGACTAATATGACAAAGAAGTAACTTTTGTGAGTATGTATATTTGTTTATTAATTAAAATCTTGGCAGCTACTGATCGGACTGAAAAAATTCCTTCACGGTTAAATAGCTTACGCTTTCCTTGGACAACAACTCTATATAATAATAATAAAAAATTATTTTTATTGTTTTTATTTGTTTGGGAGGTTGTTTGCTTCATTGTTTGTGTAATAAAGGTAATCTCTGAAACTACTGATTCAATTAAAAAAGGTTTCTTTGGTTAGATAATTAGTTTTTCTGAATAAACATATGCTTTTTTCGGGTTTGTAGTAAAAGGAATATAACTAGTGACAACTTTAAGCAAACGTCAAAGTTAAAGTGATAGGAATAAAGCAAATAACTTACTACCAAATTCTGCTTTTATGGCAAAAGCTTTGAACAAATAGTGTATGGAAAAATTATAGAATACACATAGTTCAGTAAAAAAGTTTGCAGCAAATGAAAAATATGTTGAGAATCATTTCAATAGACAAAATTACATTCATAAAAGAATAAATATGGACTTTCTTTAATGTATTTAAATTAGGTAAATAAGTTACCTTGCACTAAATTAATTGGGTAATCAGTTTCTATTATACGAGCATATTTTGAGTAAGCATAACCAAAATGTAGTTACCAAAATGTACTGTGAAATTTTACACCAAGACAACAAAAACTTTGTCGTTTTTTTTGTTTTCCTCATATATATTATGAATTTGTTGTAATTTGGTTAAATTTATTTATTTTAGTAATCTTAAGGAAATATAAATAAAAAAAATGAAAGTTTCGTTAACAAAAAAAATAATATAATAGTTACATAAAAGATAAGTTCCACCTAAATAACAACTTTGCAATAATTCCTTAAAGGAAATCGAAACTTTCTAGAAATACTTTTTAGGTTAGAGGGGCTAGCATATCTCGAATTGGAGAGTCTAGCCTTAACGCTAGCTACGATTGCTAGTGAAAATATAAGAATATCAGAGGTTCACACTACGGAAACTAGTATCGAACACTCTCATTGGGTTTTCAACAAACTATCACTACTTCTCAAACCCGCATGGTAACTCACGTTTGCTCGCGGTTCGCCATCCAGAACATGAGAATATCACAGAGTAGCTCTATGAAACCCTAACGATAACGGTGCCTAACGCTAATGGTGAATTGTCAGCTAAAATATAAAAACCTTATAGGTTCGTACTAGATAAGTCAGCTTAGAACATTTCCAACTTCTTCGACTACACAGAATGTATAACTCTGAAAATATCCGAGAGTCTAGCGCTGAACGCTCGCAGCGGCATGCAATACAGAGAAAATGATCATCCGCATCTAGGAAGCGTAATGGAATATTAGCTCTTGATAAATAAATAGAACCCCTTCTAAAAGTTTTTGTACTAATTATATACAAAGCCATAATGATTCAAAATACTATTCTCATTTTAATCACTAATGAAACGTATGTAATATATTTATGATGTTTAGATATCACCACAAAAGTATCTAATGGAAATAAAACTATAAAAATGATACTGAGCTTTACAGTTTAATCGATATTTCGAACAATAAACATAGATTTAAATAAGATAGAAATGCTCTGTAAAGGGAAAAGGTGATTTATTTATTTAACCGTGCTAATCCCTGAAGCAACACGTCCAATTTCAAAAATTATTTTTGAATTAGACATATACATTGTACTATTAGTAACCGGAGGAAGCGGCATAATTAAGGTAATTCGACACGAGTGAAACTGTGAGTCACCATATATATATGTGTATATTTGAGCGATATATATATATACCACATATATATATATATATATATATATATATATATATATATATATATATATATATATATATATATATATATAAATGAGCCATGAGAAACAAAATGTGCATTTTCTAATACAAAAAATCAAATTCAAAATTAGATAATTCCAGATACAATTACCAACAAACAAAGAAAGTAAACAAACGTTTCTTTTTTTTTATATTCGTAACGTAAACCAATTGAAACAGAAGTTCACACTGTCCTCCGCTTTTCTTAATTCTGATTTTCCTTTGCCTTTCTTATCTAATTTTTGTCCTATCAAACGTGTCACATAATTTATTATTTGACTTACTTTTTTTAACACGAAAAAGGCTATCAGTTATAGTTAGTTCCATATATCATTTCGTCTTGCTGTGTTCCAGATTTTTCTTTACATTTTTATAAATGAAAACTATCACTCGCTGGCCATTTTTGCAATAGGTTTATTTTGCCCGCCCTGAATCGAGTAATTTATTATCTCTTTCAATTTATCACTTCTGTTACTTTGTCAAATAACATTTTCCCAGCTCTCTGCTACAATTTTTGTTTAATCAATTTTTTCTCAGTTTTGTATCATTCCTAGGCTGTGAATGGTAAATACCAAGTTTTGTCAGTTAATTGAGAAAAACAATTAAACAATGTTTAAGTAATGTTGCTTCCTACAGTAAAATAAAGTAACGTTTACGTAAGTCTGCACTTTAAAGCAAATTTTATTAATATATCCAACTTAATAACCTTTGGTCTTTGAAATAATGATTTTGAAACAAGCTTATTTTTATATAAAAATAACAAACTTCAACGTAATTACTGATTGTGATATAAAGAAAACATAGACTAAGATAAAAAATGAGCCGAGATATTTTGACCCATAGAAATGCAAACGAAACTCAAAATTACTAAACTACACATTTACTACGAAATATGTGAAAAACTCAATCCACTTGTTATGAAGAAAAATGTATAACATTATAAATATTTGTCCAGCAATTAAAGTTAATTTTAATGAAACATGAAATTATATTATATATTTGAAAACACTAGATGAACGCAACAAATAAAGTCTTATCAAATAAAAAAACGCTATTTCAGACGCAACTTCTTTCTCATATGTAGAGTGCTAATTATCAATTAATTTTGAAACAATTATCCATTAATTTTGAAACTGAGGAAAAATTGACGTAAGTTTGATTACCGTTAAATAGACTATTGGGACGATAAAATTTTAAAATAATCCCTTGATGTTATTTTCTCGTGGCTTTTTGTAAGTTTAATGACGTTAATAAAAATATTCTAAATATTTTGCTAAGAAAGGTTATTAAACTTAACGGTTTGGTTAACCTGAATCTGAAGTTAACACCAATATTTAAATCGAAAGTACAAGGTTATAATTAATAGCATTATCACATTTCGATACTTCTACCCAACTTCAGAACAAAGGCAGAAAAAGCTCGGAATGTAATGCAGTTCAATTATTTTTTTTTTTATTTTATTGGCTACAAAATGAACCAAAAATATTTTATACTTTAGGCAGAACAGTAATAAATACCCGAACATAAATTCAATTTAACCACAGATTACATACAATTAATCAACAAAGGACACAAATTTTAAAATAAGCTCTAAGAAACAAAGATAAGTAATAAAAAACTTGTCAAACATGGGTGGAACTCGCATTGCGAGCGTTTCGTACGCATTTAAGCGTTTATAAACATTTAGTGGTACATAATATTCCTATTAAACTATTTACAAATTTTTATTTTTCTGAAACTAAAATATATTGCCTAGTGCATCTTTCCAGAGGAGCATATATAATTTTTCAATGTGATACTACTAAGAATTAACGATATTCAAACTTTTTTGTTTACTTATGCTGTAAGACCTAGCTTATTGCCAAATTTTATAATTCTAGGTCAACAGGAAGTACGCTATAGGTTTTGAATTATTTGCGAGTGTCGGAATATGCGGCATAAATGGCTTTATTTTTAGGGTCTTTTTTAATGCGATAATTTAGAAGCTTGATTTTTTTAATCTCCCAGAAACTGTAGACGTTAGTATTTGATATTAATTTCAACTTGATACTTCTACGCGTTCCTGACAAGAAGGATCTTGATAGACAGACAGACAGACGAACAACTAAGGGTCCTATAAGGGTTCCTTTCTTCCTTTTGAGTTACGGAAACCTAAAAAAATTCAATTTATGATATTGTACTACTACAAACAGAATTTATTTTTGAATAATATAAGTTTACGTGAAATGTCAATATTGACATAACGAATATATTGACTAGTTTAATAAAGTAATTTTAATACCGAATGTTTTTTTTGCTTCCGTTAAAATGCATTCTACAATCGAGATTAGTTTGCGATAATGCAGATATTTTATAGAACCTTTTGTCAAGTAATAAAACCAAAATTTAGATAGAATTTCTAATAATTTGAAGGTTTCATTCTTTTTTTTCTTTATTTATTATTAATGAGTACCATATCGATACTTTTGATTCGATATAGTGTCCCTAGTGGTAAGAGCAGAAATATGTTAATATGTACACTTCCTTAAATTTTAGTAAAACCAATATTAGGATAAAATAAACATTTCGTTTCATTAACCCTACGTCAATAGGCTCTCACCTGTCCTCTTTTCTTTGTTTCCCAACTCTATACTCACAATCCAACGCCTCCCGCGTATGGCGTAACGTTTCACTTCCCCCTCAAGTCCTTCCGTGGAAAACGCATTCTTCACCACGCAAAGCCGAGTTGAGACAAAAGGTCCGTCTCATGTTTGTGTTTATAGTGCCGATGCCGGCGGCTCAAAGACCGTTTTAATACTGTCAGGAGGAGGGGCGGTGGTAGTAATGTAATGTTCGAGATCATACGGTCTTTGATCGGTTGTAAGTTCTATTAGATCAGTGGAATAGAATTTGTTAACATATGTGGGAATTTTGATAACATATGTGGGAATTTAATCAAAGTAACTGAACTTATTGTATTGCTTGTGTATGCTCGGTCGTAAATTTCGAGATGTAGTTTATTGATTTTTTTTTCGATTACACGAATATTTCGATCGATGTTAAGAATATGAAATATTCATTACATCTTCACTGTAATCTAGTGATGTAATCGTTGTATTCAATGTAGTTCTCTTATTAAATAGTTCGTTTAAGCAATCACTTGAATATATTTCCACTGTCGCGGATCAGAGTATGGCTCAAACGAAATTACATTAATTTGAATGTTTTATTATTTTTTTTCGTTATTATTTTCACTGGTAAGACAGGCTATATTTTTGAATTCGACTTATTCTAACCGTTCTAGCCTCAGAGATATTTCTAGAATGTTTCGATTTCATTTTAGGTATGTGTATAATGTGTCTTATACGTTACTATTATAAAATCCTTTTTGTATTAAAAAAATTGTTTTTTTTATTTCTTTCCTTATAATTAATTAAATTCATAAATCTGGCTGATTTTCCACACATTTTTAATATGTGTGCAGAAAAGAAACAACGACAAAAGTTTTCGTTATCATGATATAAAATGTCAAACTATGGTTGCACAAACTCAAAATGTGCTCGTGAAATCTTAATTAAACATCCAATTTATTTCGTGAAAAGCACTATGTTTTTAATTCAGAACAATGTAACCGTTTTTTCACAACTCAAAAAAAGAAATGTCAATATTATTTTTTCTAACACAAATTGTGTATGAAAAAAAGTATCCACTTATAATGAAGAAGGTGCGAAAAAGAATATTTATTTCAAAATCTAATCAATTTTATTGACAAATAGTTACATATAGGAATTAGAAACTCACTTTTTATGTGATTCTACGTGATTTAAATTTTCTTTTCGACTCATGGTATAGGTCACTTGTCCATGATTAGTTGTTGCAAATACTAAAAGATCTATACATAAAAGATCTATATACTTGTGTCATTTTCTTTGAGTTATACTCTCCTCCGTGTCAGTAGAATATGTTCAAGAGAAACTAAGATAAGTTTTATTTCATTGATTACAGTGATTACAGCTAGGGATTGCAATCCAGCAGCGTTTTCAGTTCACCTGGATTTTTAATGGAACAACATAATTCCAGCTGGAACCAGCGCGAATCGAGAAATTTTATTGATTTTTATTTTAAATACGTAAGAAATAAATATATTTTCTCTGTATCAAAATTTTATTATTTGGACTGGTCATTTTCAGTACAAATCAGTAGAATTTCTTACACATTTAGATATTAACTTAATTCTGTTTCGTTTTTGCACTTGAGATAATGAACTTTAAATGTTTAATTAGTATTATAATTATATATAGGCAATGTAATATATAAACTATATAATATAAAGTTTAATTGTATCGATTAACTTATATAAATATATTATAATTTATATTATAAGGATGCAAGAGTTTCTTAGCAGTTTTCTTTGCTTCTACATTTTAATTATTAGTATTAGAAAAGTAGGAAGTAATTAGTAGTATAATTAGTTTTTTATTACAATCATGAATTGTACATCATATAAATTCTAAACATATATTAATTTTATTGTGTTACTGAGTCTACTTAGTCTAACTGATCAGGTAGACTAAGTAGACTCAGTGGTGAAACCAATGATGTTGCTTTCAAAACTTAAACCAAATTTCTTTAACGTTCTCAAACTAATTCAATGTAATACACGATAGTACAAGATCTGTAAATTATGATTAGGCCAAGATTAAAATGAGCTTCGTTTTGGTGTACGTTGAGATTTATATATCTTTCTTTTGGATATCCATTAATCAAAGCTTAACAAAAATCTTTGTCATTTTCTTTTAAATTTGCAAACTCTTTTATTATATGAACTTCGATATTATTTGCATAATTGGTAATCATCAACCTTATAGTGTTGGGAGAAGTCGGCAATTGGAATCCACTTTTTACAAATAAATGTTCACAATTAAATGAAACTACGTGATGTAGTATTATATCTACGTGAGGTAGGCTATTAGCAAATATTATTTGCTAATAGCCCACCTGAAGATGTTGTAATACAACGAAACCTAGGTCGTGATAAAGAACTTAAAGAAAGTAGAAATAATACTTCATCGCGTAGTTTCATTTAATTGTGAATAATGAATTTCTACAAAATTAACGCCAAATATGTTCAGAACAAATAAATGTCTTAAATCGGGAGATTTACAAAATTAACTCTTTGTAAATCCATCTGGTATACCTGGTAATCATGGCTTCTATTGAATTTTCTTTTACAACATAGGCATCAATAGTCTTCGTAGATTTTTTGTTCCGTATAATAACTATTCACTTATCATCGTCATTTTTTGATGTAGTTGCTATTGCTGCGGAAACTATCACACCTATATTTGCTGTTTGCATAAGTAAGATTGACGAAGTGTATCTTTTGTAGATGTCCTTTTAAGACTGTCATTAAACGGATACTAATCTGCTAAGTTTTAAATATAATGAACTTTTTGCACTTTGACCTTTATCCAATATTTGAAAATATTCCCATAATCATTTTTTATCATCATGCATTTCTTTTACTAAAGTGGCTTTGAACGAGACATTATTCATCATTGTGTATGAATACGAATTATGCAATTATAAGCTTATAGTATATGTATTGCGAATAACTGGCCGAACTGAACTGGTCTGAAAATTGAAAAATGGGTATAAAGAATATTTGATTCATAAATATAATATTTATACTATAAAACAAAGCCGCTATTTCTCTCTGTCCTTTTGTTAAAAACATGGTTTATTTAAACTAACTATGCAATAGATTTTAATATGGTTTTTACCATAAGTTGAAGTATTTCCATCGAAAGGTTTATATGTGTAAGTAGTGTATAATTATATTAATATCATTTAAAAAAACGGTATAGAAAATAGGGAGATTTTGTAATTAAAATCAAGTCTTAAAAAAGAAATTTCTATGGCGCTTACGCGGACTTAAACTTAAATACTTTACATTAAATCAATGTACTATATACAGAATTGTAGGTCATATAACATAGAAAGACTTACAAATAGTCGTCTATAGCATGTGCTTATCTTCTAAAGATAAGTCGCAATAGTAACTATTTTTTTTTCAAAATTTAATAAATAAATGATAAGTTATTTATGAAGCTATTTTAGACGACATAGTATTAGAGCCATTATTTGGAAAATTGATAACTTGCAGATTCACAGGGCCGGATTCAACACCGAGTACCGAATCCAGCAGGCTGCATTATACACGTCAGTCGTATCATGCGGCGTCGCTGAACAAGGCATTGGATTCAGCTGGATTGCTGGATGAAGGTTCCAGCAATTGCAATCCCTAATTACATCACTAGACAACAGCCAATATACGTATTTAAAATAAATGTGTAATTCGTATTCTTAATATTGATATACAATATAATAACAAGATAAGTGAACTGCATCTATAAGCAATACAGTAAGTTTGTTTACTTTGACAAACTTCCCATATATCCTATCAAAGAAAATTCCATTCCGCTGATCTAAAAGAACTTACGTCCCATTATATGATCTCCAACAATACATTATTACTACAGCCCCTCCTCCCCGTCCGTATTAATACGGCCTTTGAGCCGCCGGCATCGGCACTACAAACACAAATATGAAAGAGGCCTTTTATCTCAGCACGGCTTCGCGCGGCGAAGAATTCGTTTTATACGGAAGTACTAGAAGGAGAAACTAAACTATGCGCCATACGAGGGAGGCGTTGGAATGCAAGTACATGATGGAGAAACAAAGAAAAGCGGGCAAGTGAGTGCCTATTGACGTAGGGATAATAAATCGAAGGGTTTAATTTATTCTCGTATTTGTTTTACTAAAATTTAAGGAAGTGTACAGGTTCATATATTCCTACTCTCATCGCTAAGGATAAGTTGTCGAATCAAATGTTTGATACATTTGATAATACGATGCTTATTAGTAATCTTGGAAGAAACGAATAGATACCCCAAGGTATCGATAATTTTTTTGAATGTTCCATTATGCATATTTTTTACAAGTTAGTCTCCATATTCCGAATACTTATTTATTTGTACCTGCCTGTATGATATTCTACTAACTTCTATCAGTGAACTTTTCAAAAGAGAACAAAAAAATAATGCATGGAATAAGTCGGAAATACATTCAAAAAAGAAAATAAATTTGATTAAGTGCTAAACTTTCCACCATCCCTTTGCGCGATCACTTGAGAATAATATTTTGTCCAATTGTGTTTTGTTTAGGGTTTGGGACTGAAACGTGCTTTGGCGCTAAGTTGACTGTCCTCAGCGGAATAGAAAAACGAACCATGTGCCGTCTTTTCTAATATTACAAAAATAAAAAAGTTTCGCATATACAGCAACCATTCAGTAGTAATTCAAAAGTAGTTTTGGAGTATTATATTAAGAACAGAATTTCCAGTAATATACGATACAATCACTGCTGGAAAAGATTCATATCAGTCAAATATGCAAGCCGAGTAAAATGTATCATAATAAAAAGTCGAAAAAATATATTTCTCACTGAAAGGTATAGATATTGTTTCCATGTCCTTAATTCCCGCAGGAAAAGTAGCGCCCTATTATACATTTCTAAATATCTAAAATGTACTTTTTAATCAAGAATTCATTTAGAACAGTGACTTATAATAAACCTAGTAATTATTATATTGCAGTAACTCACATATCAATATATTCACAAATTCAATATTAAATGAAAAATGTTCTTCATAATACACAATTAAATGAAACTACGTGATGTCGTATTATTTCTACTTTTTTTAAGTTCTTTACCGTAACCTGTGTTTGGTTGTATTACATCTTTAGATGGGCTGTTAGCAAAGATTCAACAGCCCACCTGAAGTTGTTGTAACACAACGAAACCTAGGTCGTAGTAAAGAACTTAAAGAAAGTAGAAATAATACTAAATCACGTAGTTTCATTTAATTGTGAATAATGAATTTCTACAAAATTAACGCCAAATATATTCAATATTCTTCATAATAATTTTGTAACGAGAAAATGTTGCATACTACTTGATTTTTAAGAGTTTTGTATAACAACAGTTTATCTGATAGACAGAAAACATCATCGTCTAACTTACAATATCCAGATAGATATGGTACAGGTTATTTGTTTACATGATGTGTAGATTGTACAATAATGATTTAAAGGAATAAGCTTACGATTTAAAAATGGCTTGTTTTTAATACTTTGCCGTTACTCATTTAATTACGTTATGATTAAGGGAAAGATGTGTTATTAAAGATGCTTTTAAACATGCTTCTAAAATACTTTTGTCGGAACATATTAAAAAATTACAAATTTTTGGAGTACACTATGGTGATCCTTATCCGTATGTCAGCTTTATTCACGAAGTATTCCATTAAGCCTTTATGTATTTTTTCTTTTCAATTTATATACTCAAATTGGTCTTTTTATTTTTTTCTTTCTAAAATGGTGCATTTTGCTGATATTAATATGGAAAATAATAATTTCCAAAAACTGGTATTAGTAGCTTCGGATTTATCCACGGTGGACAAGTTCGTTAAACAAAATTAAAACTGAATATAAATAGAGGCGTTTAACTAAACGCGCTCAGAAAAAAGATTTCAGAATTGCCATTGAATACATTTAAAATTTTTAATATCAATTCCAGGACCATAAGATGGCCCTTCCCCTACACCATCACCACTATCATAAATATACCATTATCGTTGATATGCGATTCAACGCAAAAATATATGGTCATAATAACTGTCATAAATATACGACTCTACCATCATAAATAACAAAATAATATTATTGCTGGCGTAATTTAACCGTGCTCACGGCTTCCGCTAAAATAGCTACCACTTTATCAGTTTTCTCAGATTTGATTTGAAATCTGCAAGTATTTATGAACACACTTATGAACATACTTTAAGAAAATGTAAAAAAAATTTAATTTTTTGACCAGCAATAGTAATATTTTCCTTGGAGTAGATGAAGGATATCGAAGTATGATGAGTATATTTTTAATTGAAATTTGAAACCAGTAAAAACACGTTAATTAAATACGAAGATATTTTGTAGAAGACGTAAAAATATACCAAAGTGTTCCTCGATATAATAATCTATGTTATTACAAAAATGTTTACTTAACCTTTTTATGACAAAATATTAGTCTCTTAGTTTTAATTTAAGTAAAGTAAAACATAAATACCTACACCGTCAAGACTACCTTTATCAAATAAACCGTAGACAAGTATTTTATTAAACGAAGCTACTAGAACCAATTATAACTATAGTTCTCTTCTGTCAAAACAAACACGGGGGAGGGGAATAGAAAGTTAATGAAATATCAGCATCTGGTGGAAAGTTATGAAACTGTGAAAAGTCGTGTATTAAAATCATAATTTTTAATAAAATTTCCTTATTTTTATATGGTTTTCTGTAAAAGAAACATCCCTCGTACTTGTATTAATCTAATGTCAAATAAATAATAGAAATATTCAAATATTCAATATATTTGGCGTTAATTATATAGACATTCATTATACACAATTAAATGAAAGTACGTGATGTAGTATTATTTTTATTTTATTTCAATTCTGTACCAAGACCTAGCTTTCATTGTATTACAACATCTTCCGGTGGGCTATAAGCAGAGATCCTTGCTAATAGCCCACCTGCTGATCTTGTAATACAACGAAACCTAGGTCGTGGTGATGAATTTAAAGAAAGTAGAAATAATACTACATCACCCAGTTTCATTTAATTTTGAGAAATATTCAAAACTAATTACATTAAGATTAACAGCAACGTTCCAATTTTTTTATAATAAAAATTTAAAGTCAAGGAATCAAATTTAAACTTCGTGCTCTGAATTTTATTTACTCCAATAATCGCAGTATTTGTATCAAAGCGCTGTCATTTCTCTCAGTATCCCCGTGAATTATCACGGATAATTCGTCTAAATATATTTGAGCGATGTCCGCTTTACACATTATTTGTGAATTCCAATAAAAAAATATATAGGTATATTATAATTGATCCATTCGACACTTTTTTAAAGTAAATTTTAAGATACAAATAAAAGTGTACGAAAGAAGACCGATAATTTCATAAAATTTCCTATAGAAATGGAAATAACTTATATTTAAAGCAAAAACATATAAAAGTATTTAAGAAACGAATTTACATAAAAATATGTTTCATAAAATGTAAAGAAAAACAATAATGAATTAGATTCCCATGCATGATTTTAGACGGCATGCTTTAAAGAGATTAGTCAGAATGGACAATCGCTCGTGTTTCTCCTATTGATTCGCACATATAATTATGAAATATTATGCACTATTTGATCCGCACATATAATTGTAAAACTTGATCGCCAATTTTATACAATCGTAATAGATTATTATGATAGATTAACATCCGGTTTTGGAAAATGTGTGATGGATTTTAGTGTACAAATTAAGATATTTTCCCATTTTTGAACACGGTAATCACTTCGCATTGAGGCAGACCAACTATTGGATTATAAAAATGTATTTATTTCCTAATTTCTTTTTTATTACGTAATATGTTCCGTACATATATATATATATATATGAAAGAATAAATTCGATTCTCATGCATGATTTTAGATGGCATGCTTTAAAGAGATTAATCAGAATGGACAATGACTCGCATTTCTTCTATTACTTAATTTGTTCCGCACGTATAATTATGAAACTTGATCGCCAATTTTATATAATCGTAATAGATTATTAGAATTAACATCCTATTTTAGTAAATATTAATTAGGTTTTAGTGTACAAATTAAGTTATTTTCACATTCTTAAAAATTCTGATCACTCCGCAAAAAGGCAAACCAACCACTGAATTACAAAAATGTATTCATTGCATCATATAAGAGTGAAACATTTTTAAAACTTTTCAATAAAACTCTAAAATTAAAACTGAAAAGTAACAAGATTTTATCGGAAAATGTTACGGTCTTTACTCGACATTTTTATCTATTAATATATTTACATTCTTTTTTTATATATTCTAACTAGATTCAGCTTTCAAGAAAAATGTTACAAAAATTTAAATTATTATAATTATGCAAGATATTTTAAAAAATATGTATTCAAAACATATACTTATCAATTATATTAGAGTGTGCAAACACTACTTATCCTGTCACAATTGTATAATTCGTAGAATTATGCCCAGAATTGTATATTGTGCCAAATATAACTGATAAGTACTTGCACTATAAACTATTTACTGGCTTACATTATAAAATTACACAAATAGTACCCAGATCGCATAGTAATTATGCCGAGGTTCCTTGGTAAAATTATTTGAATAATCCAGTTGGACTAAATTCATATATTTGCTTCAATCTGTCACGTTTCACAAAGTAAATTAATGTTCATTTGATATCGAACATGATGAATCCTGACCTATGACGTCATTTAATCCTACCGATGAAGCTTCCACTGCACGGATCAAATCAAGGACCGTGACAGGTACATGAATGGACGCGAGAGGATAATTTCCGCAGGCCCCATCTGCTTGTTCGCTTTTTTATTGCGAGTCTTCAATATCGTTTTGGACTAAAAATTTTGCTGTGCATTGATAAACATTGATTAGATATAGCACGTATGATTCTGCAGAAAATGGATAACAAATCTTCTTGCATTTAATGTGTTAGTAAACAGATTTATTTTGTTTGGTTACTAGTATCTAACAACCCAGAGACATTTAAGGATTTTGAGATTTATGCCTCATAAAACATTATATTTGTTAGAATTTATTAACAAAGGGTTTTAATATTACCGAATCACCTAAAATTCTTACAAACTATTTTGGTTAGAAAAATAACATCAAATAATATCAAGTACGAGCAGAACTCGCACTACGTAAGTTCCGTATACATTTAATCACTTCTAAACATTTAAGGGCAAATATTATTATATTATTCCTGTTAACATATACAAATTTTTCACAATATAAATGTATTTCCTACTACTGTTTCACACGAATAAAACATAGTGCCTATTTAAAAAATTATAAGATCTAGAACATTCGCTATATGTGTCCTGTAATATTCTAGTCAGTTTTTATCATCCGTGTTTTTTTGCTGACTTTAGTTGAAATGTTACTGTTGGTTTCCTAGTAACAAGCCTTTTTAAATTATTCATCACTCGACTTATAAAAAAAAGAATATATATATATATATATATATATATATATATATATATATGTGTGTGTGTGTGTATATATACATATATATATATATATATATATATGCACATATATATATATATATATATATATATATATATATATATATATGTATATATATACACATAATTCAGTACTTTATTTATGTTCCTTTAAATCTTATAAGAATATTTAAAAAAAATTTAGTACAAAATATGTGGCTTAATAAGATATATCTACATGTCAAATTTCAAGTTTTTAGGTCGCAAAGTATGAGAATGTAGCTCATAATTTCTTACAGGAAAAAGTTAGAATCTGTGAGAATTTAACTCTTGCATTATCACAAGTGTTAAATAACAAAATGGCGGCCGAGAAAAATGTATAAGTTTTTTTTAATTTCAGCATCTGAAATCATGGAAAAATCAGTTGATTGTTATAGAGCATTTGAAACCAAAAAAAACCATTAACTATATATACAGCTTAAAAAAACATAAAACATTTTTTAAAAAATACGTTTGATGTATCGAATTAATATTTACGATAGCTGAAAAAACCACTTACTCTCAATTAGGTATTCCAGGGTTATATAAAATATCGCCATCTTCTTAAAAAAGTAGACAAAGTCTTAATTTTCTTTTCTTCTTGCAATTTTATCCTGTTTTGATTTGCATTTGCCTCATTCTGAACGAGAGATTTTCTGTTTAACTCTCTTATTCAGAGCAACTTTCTGTATAAAATTCTACTCAGGTTTTATGCTCTTGATATCCATATTGTAAAAAATAAAAATAAATCCTTATAATGTGAGCTATTTTAATCATTTTAACACTTGGAAGAGTATGTTCAGGAGCTAACACCTTCATTGATGAGTTTAAGCCCTCGTTATTATTCTGCGCATTTTCTCTTGAAAGTCCTCCTAACAAAAGGTTTGAAGCTCGAAAAAACTTGCTCCAGTTATGGTAGTTTGTCGTGAAGAAACAAAACTTTTCCAATAATTATGACTAATTTTTTTCTGCTGATGAACTTGTAAATTAAGCATCTGCATCAAGAGAATATGTTACCAAATACTTCACATTTTATCCTTTATTTGGATGAAATCAATCTGCTTCGTTTTTATCCACGATGGAAAAAAATTATTTCAAATTTACAACTAATTATTTTGAAATTTACTTTAGCACTTTACTTTTTTACAGGAGGAGTACTGAGAAATATTGAAATTTCTACTTATAAAAACGTTTAAAACCTTATGAAAAATATAATATTCACATAAGTACATAAAATTCCTTCTAATAAGTAATTCATCTACATACACAGGTCAAAAAATTCAGGAATGATGCAACTATCGCTCGCCTATATTAATGATCATTGAGCACTGTATTATAAATCACGATAACTTTCAAAAATTCCTTACAAAGATATTTTCATAAAATACCACAGTTCTGGATTAGAGACTACGTACCGGAACATGTATAATGGGATGGACTGTTTTATTTAAAATAATATAGAAAAATTTAAGATGTTGGTAAACGGGCAAACCCTTACTTGAATTATGAAAACCGTAACAATAGCAGTGTTATCAGTGAAATAAGTTCAAAATCTTCATAAGGTTCTGAAACTTGCAACACACCGTTCCATTGGCAATTAACAAAATAAACACATAACTTCAAATAGAGATTCCGTATGCAGATATTCGTCCCCCAATTCGCGCCGGTATGGAAAGTTTAAGTAACTCTCGTAAAAATTCCCTTATAGTTATCATTCTTCCCTTAATAATAGGAAAACAATCCGAGAAAACCTTTAAAAAAACAACCATTTAAAATACTTACGAAAACTTAGACGACAATGGGCCGGTAAGTAAACGTATTTTCTAACAAAGAAAAGCTTTATCGGTAAGTCGTTGAACCAGTTCCATTTTTGAAACGGGGAATGAAAAATATCTTAACTACATTACCGTTAATGGAAATCTCGTTTGAGTAAAGAACGTAACGGTGTTATTTTCAATTATGTGGCTACGGTTGTGTACTCTTCTATTTTAAAAAAGATCATTTTCCTTTAACCGATGTTGTGATGAAAAATTCAACGTCTCTTATTGTCTTAACATTGATTATAAATTGTTTTTATGAAAATATACCGCGATGAATTAAATAAATTTTTATTGTTGTACGTTGATAATTATAATAAAGTTTCCCCTACTTTAAAAGAAATCAACAATCATTTTCTTTGAAAAGATATCGTCTGCTTCTGTTGCGCATTCATTTTACAATCATCGTGGTTAACAATTAGAGCTCTAGGTAAAATCGTTAGTCGAATATGGTTAACAAATTTCAGAATCGAGAAGATATTCAAAATGTAATATTACGTGATTATTACAAAAGTGAAAAAGTTAAAGATTAATAAAAATCCTTCAAGAAGGTTTTAACATTGGTTGGCTAAAATACTCTACTGCAAACATTTGCGGGGAATTTTGAAAAGAGATTGTTAGCATTTTCATATTATAATCGTTATTATATCAATTTGCTAGAATGGATGGAGATCATTTAACTAAAAGTATATACCGCATAACGTTTTTACACCTCAAGCTTATGAAAAAGTAAAAAATCTTACATTCTCTAAATAACTGCCATGAAAAAATCCATTTGGGTAAGAAGACTAATGAAATAGCAGAAAACACTCAACATCTACAAATTTTTTACCGATTATAACCAAAATGGATTTTTGCTAAACATACCTGCTGCCTGGGATTAACTAGGAATACGTCTGTTATTTTACTGTGTAACTATAAATCAGTTTGACCATCGTAAAAATTTGTGTATACATTACAACTTTCTTCTCAGAAAATATATTAGTACATTTCTGAATAAAAACGAGTTTCTTTATACGAAGATGATGCGAAGTAATATTGGTATTCTATATCTTCTTGGCTTTTTTATTCTAATCGTCGATGCCTTAAATAATTTACAGTCTAAGTTATATTTTACTAAGCTCAAAGTTTTTTTTCCTCATGTCCCCAGTACATGAGGAAACAAGTCTCTACACTCAGTATCTTAGTCATACAAGCATCTTTGATTTCTGCAAATGTTCAGTTATGGTGCAATTGACAATAATTTCAAACCAACTGACTTGTGATATTAAATACTTAGCAGGTGATATCTTAAACAAATGTCTTCAAAGTTCATGTGAAAAAGACTTATCTCTCCTTAGTTTCTCTTAAGTCTTTAGTTAATTTATCTCAATTCATGTTCAGTTTGTGTTTTCTTATTTTGTTTTTCCTTTCATTTCATTTTTTTTTCTATCTGTATTTGATTTTTACTAATTTTACCGTTTAATTTACTGTTTAACTTACATTTAAACATGAATAATTTTTTGTAGATTTGAACACCCAAAAAATGCTGATAAGAAATTAGCAAAATAAAAAAAACAAACTGTCGTTGTAGCCAGATGTCTTGAATATTTACATATAAAGTCATAAGTATTGAATCACTGAAAATAAACAAAATTGTGAAACATTTGCTATTTTTTTATCAACAACAAATAAAGTCTCAGTATACATTTTTACCCAAAGAGTGATATTATTCCAGTGAAATAGAAATACGATATATGTTACTATTTTACCAAAATAATACTTACGTGTATTACAAGCCGTCAATAATTACCAGACTTGTGTAACTAGGGTCTCCTCTTGAGATTTTATTTAGTTTCCTAAAAGAGTATATTTAATACTGCTGCTTTACTCTTTCACCTTTAATTACTTAGAACTATTTCTATCTTGGAAATATAAAAAATTTATTAATTTTAATATTATTTATTACTATATATACGATATTATCACAAATGCGACTTAAATATACTAAGTTTCTCTAAAACAATTGTACACACAGCTACGTGAGAAGAAAATATCTAAAGTAATATATAGTTCGTAGTAAAGAATTTAAAACTAATATTGCAAATTTTATTCCAAAAATAATATTTAAAATTTTATGTCGGTTGAATTATAGTTCGTTTTCTTCATATTCTTCGTGCAACGCTATAAATATATAGTAACCTTTTAATCAATATAAAAGAAATCAAAATAAAAAGCACCAAGACATTTGCTTGCAGTCCCTTTAGAATAGATAAAAAGTTTCAAAAGTATATGGTACTCAGGAGAATTTTGTACGTTTATTCTATAAAATATTAACAAATTTTGTAAATAACAAATAATAAAAGCTTTGTAATATTGAGGCCAAACATGTATGCAGACTATGGTGGATTTGAAATCATACGTCATTATTTAAAAAAACAATTCTGGATAATTTGAATTATGTGGACAAAGATTTCTTTATATCACCACCATTATGTAAACACCATCTCCACCAGGCACAAACTGCAAATTTATATAGTCACTACCAGTAATATAATATTGCGTGCTAACTCTAGAACTGGCAGAATTTCATGATATGTCCAAATCGTGACTGCAATATTAAATAATCCAAATCGTAACTTGGAATGGCATTCTCCAATTTTAATATCAGCGAGAAATTAATAATTTTGTAAATCTTGACTGATATAATCAAATACCTTTTATCTTCAAATGTTATGACTTTGACGTGACTGTCTTTTCATAATAATATTTTGTAAATTTACTGTTTTTCATAGTAATTTTTTTTCATGGGAATGGTTAGACTACTCATTACTACTCGTAGAAAGCTCTTACGTTTTTTATATATACGTACACACACACATACACACACACACACACACACACCCATATATATATATATCAAATACCTATGACTATTATTATAGTATATTTAACTCAGCAGTTACTATTACAGCTGCGAACTTTTCATTTTTCATTAAAATCCTAGGCGACGGTCATCTTTATCTATATATCAACATATATTACTATCCACATTTCTGTCTGTAAAATAGAGTTTTTCTAGCTTAGTGTATGCTCTTACAATCTTAAACATTGTGCCTCACGATACACCAAAAACTTCATGATACACCGCGTTTATTAGAAAAGCATCCACCGTGCGGATACTCACACTGGACTTCCATCTTATAGATGGGTTGGGAAGTTGCATTACGACAAAACATAGGGCTATCCATAAACTCGATTATAGAAAAAAAAACAACTTCCTAAATTAAAGCACAAATTGTGCAAGATGTCTTTTCTTCACTAACTTTCATACAAACAAAAATACATAAATGTATATATCCGTAATATACTATTTAGAAAACGTAACTTCATTTTCTCACTTTATTTTCTTTTTTATAATTATCATAACTAACTTCTAGTAGCGCACTAGTCATTAAATCGGCCATGTATTCTCGGCTTTATTTTTTCCATCTGCTAGCATTATGACCAAAGTCTTGATTTTCTTAAGAGCTATTAGCATTCTAATCAAATGGATCCTTAATATTTAACTTGTTAATATGAAACCGATGTATATCTGATCAAATAGCCGATAAGAGACATCCTCTTTCAATAAGAAGTATGAAAGCTTATAAATGCAATGAAAATGAGACAAAAAACCCCAAAAAACGAAATTCTTGCACAAGTAATCTCGTATACGTTAGTGATTTTTAACTTTTTTATTCCTTTAGAGATGTTAATTTCTTTAGTGTATGACTAAAGAAGTTAGCGTGCTTAGAATATTTCTTAAACTAATAATACTCTTTTTCATCAGGTGATTATATTGCCTAATATATCTTACACGAGTGTATAAATATCGTGTATTACTAAAATACTCTGAGATTCAGAATCATCCCTGTTCTTTTCTGGTAAACTAGAACTTGGAAAGCTCCCAGTGACATTTTTTATTTTTATGTTTTTTATTTTAGCAGGTTCGGAGGCGTAACTCTAACTCAAAAAAATTCTGAAAATAAATTATGAAACAATTTTGTAATTCTTACAGCCTAATCTTTCAAATAAAATTTAAAAAAAATTACCTATAAGTAGCCTTCGCTAAAATTATGGTACAACACATGTTCATTTGTATAACAAGTTTAAGTTATAAATAACATTTACAATACTTAATTCTACCAAATTAAAAAAAACTGGGTGTTAATCACAACATTATTTACTTAGGCTTGGATTAAATATATAGAATAAATGACAGCTTGAAATTATGCTTGAATAAATGAAACACATAGGCTTGTATTTAAGTCTTACATAAATTAATTATTAATTTATAGGTATAATCTATAATATATTTGTGAATTGAAGTAAATCATAGTACTTCAATTCACAAAACTGAGAAAAACAAACTTTTTTTATGAAAATTAATGTTGACCTTAAACCTTTCAAATTTATTCTAGTATTATGAGAAGTTTTGTACATTATTTTGATTAAGTAGAAAATAATGAGTACTACGAAGTATTTTAAAGCTTTCAAATTTTCGTATTAAAAATATACTGGCAGATATGAAACATTAAATGATATTTTGCTAATATATTAAATTTTGTTATAAATTTTAGAGAGAAAAATATTTAATTTTGATAGATCTTGAACTGTTTATTATGATTTATTTCTTTTTAAATTGATGTTCAAAAAAATTCCATTGAATAAAAATTCCTAGAAAAGCCGCAGAAATAATAAGATGTAAAATTTAATATGATTATGTAATGTTATGGAATGTAAATATTTTATTTATATTATATATGAGAAATATTTTCTAATCTCAAACGTACATGACCAATATTTGTTCTGTTGTAGGTATGAAGTTTTTAAATTTCCCTCTGTATAAAAAATTTGGCAATTTTAAAATTGTATTTTACTAAATTATTGAATATTCCATGAAATTTTATTTATCCTACAAAATTGTACTTTTTTAAAACCGAAAACGAACATATTTTCTCACTGTTTATATAAATTATTATCAAACTAAAGCAAACACAAAAGTAATGTTTTGGTACTTGATGGCATTCAGTATAAGTGTATCTGCTGCTGAATAAATTTTACCTGAATCGCGCGAGAGTTTGACACGAAAACGAAGTGCAAATACAATTAAAAAAATAATATAAAACATATTTAACAGTTAATCGAAGCAAAGGCAATAATAAATACAATGCTAACTATAAACAAGAAAAGTACGAGGTCATAGGTAAGAAGAGAAAGAATCCTTTTCTTTAGATTTCAATCGTGATAGAGGCTATAACTAATGTTTCCTGCTAAGATACACCACTTATGTGAAATCCTTTTTGATCTGAATACGAAACACCATAAAGAACATTTCACTCATTAATTTGATTAGTTTTAGGAGTCATAATGTAATTAAGGCATTTTTAAAATAATCACTAACAAAATTAAGGAATAAAAAACTCAAAAAATTATATACGAGTTCTTCATGCAACTCATAATTTAACGATTTAAATATATGTGATTCCAATAGCACTCTTTCGACACAAAGAAAATGGATACGAATAAAATTTCATAGGATACATAATTTTTTATATCGATAGAACTACACAAATATCTTTAAAGATAGCATATCTTTAAATTGGAATTAATTAGAATTTTAATTGGAATTACATATATTTAAATCATTAAATTATGAGTCGCATGAAGAACCCGTATATAATTTTTTGAGTTTTTCATTCCTTAATTTTGTTAATGATTATTATCTTACGGAGAAAGAAAATTAACAACAAAAATTTGTATATTTACTCTTATCAGTATCTGTATTTTCTTTAGAATTTTTGTGGTATAACCGATCTAACATTTCGTAATTGTTGGAGCCACAAAATAGAATTTATGTTATTAATTCAAATTTATAGATATATAAAATATATAAAATTAAGATATATAAAATAATTTTATAGTTGAATTATATATTATTAATTCAACTATAAAAGAAATTGTGTGATTTAGAAAATAGTAATTATGATGGTAATGAAAGTCCTAAATTCATTTTACTTATATGTTTAATATATTATACAATAACATGTACTATCGCTCTGAAATTATTTCTAATGGCATACAAGGCACAATATTTGATTAACTGTTGTCATGTTTTACTAAAAAATAAAATCTTCGATTACTAAAACGTAATTTTAAGTTAGAATTATTTTTATCTACTAACGGCTTTCTACCCTCAAAAACCCCAATATATTTTTATTGTTGCATGTCAATATTCAATATTTGTTCTCACAAATTAAATCATTTCTGTTGAAGGACATAAACATCTGAAAACAATTAATACATTTTTTATTTTCCGGGACTGAATATTTGTGCGCAATTGTTGTTAAGATGTTATCTGAGTTAGAATCTGGTTAGTTAAATTTTATTTATTTAAAGTATTAAATTCAATACAAATTGAACGATCAATCTATTATCTTTTTATGGTATAAAAAGTAAAATCAAAAGTAGTTCTAAAGCGGTATGGTGGTTGATTATAAAGCGCTTTGTCGAATAAAATTAGTAATTCAAAAATAAAATTCCTATTAGTCGTTGACCACTTTTATGGGTATAATTTTTTTCTGAAATATAAACACAATTTAAAGAAGGTGAGAAAAATGTCTTCTGACGTACCCATGTTACCTTACAGGGCACATATTATTTACTGAGTTTATTTACATAATAGAAAACAATATATGGAAATATTATATTCAGTTTTTCATTGAAAGTTCTTTCATAGCACACATTTATTAATTTCTATCCGAAATAGCATTTCGAACATATTCTGCGACGTTGTTTGCAATTATGTTGCCACGTATCTAAATTATACTTTTCCGTATCATGAAATATAATTCAAGCAACTTCGACATTATTTTATTGCCTGTCCTTTAAAATACACAAAATCGGTACCTTAAGTAATTGTTGGTCGTGATATTATATACGTCTAATCTCGTAATTGCGACATGTTTAGATATACACAAAATTTATAAGAACGTCCTACATTTTATCGGGTTCGATAAAATTAATTGAATTGACATATTGAGTTATACACCAAATTTATACGAAAGTCCTTCATTTTATCGGGCTAACATTTGTTTTTTTTTATTATACCTTTTAAATTTATTTTCTAACAATTCTAAATAAATTTCATATAAACTCTCATGCATTTATATTCTGCGACGTTGTTGTATTTTTCTCAAATAGAAATTCTTATAATTATCTGTATTATTTAACATAAGAATATTGTGTAAACATAACATTATTTTTCATTCACTTTTATGAAAAAAATATTTATTCCCATATCATTAATTATGGTGAACGTTTAAAATATTATCTCAAAGTAAGGAAATATGAGCAATGTCAACTTTCTCTTATGTACACGAAAAATTCTTATAGTAAACCTTATTACGGCACAAAATTATAATAAAATAACTTCATTTCGAACGTCCCATAACGTGAATAGTCCTGTGCATTGTGCACCAGGCTTTTATGATACTTTTCAGTTTTACCAGGAAAGGTTTGTTTCGAATAGGCACCTTCCTCTTCTGTGAGGGTTCCAATCCAAAACTTGTTTTGGGAATATGGACGGATACTCTTCTGAGCGCATGGCTAAACCATTTCCATATGCGGCGTATTGGATAAAGATCAGCTTTCCTCAGCCAGTCATCAGCTAGGGACGAAAGGAAAAGCGTCGTTCAACATCGTTCAAGTGTTTGTACATGAATATTTTTACAAAATTAAGGCATATTAAATAAATACAAGTCAAAACAACTTTTTAAATCATTAATTTTTTTGTTTTTCAATAGAGCAAAATGAAAAATTACTGGTCATATATGAATGGAACTTTGGTTCGGATGATGACTCAGGTTAAATCCATGGTATCTTTAGTCCAAGCAAAAATTCTCTGAGGAACTGGACATTCAATTACTGATGACCACGTAATAAAATTCGAATACATAGACTCTAGTATTAATGAACAGAAATTGGTGAGGATATTACAACGATTCGGTGTAAAGTTCAAGTTAACTTCAAGCTACTTTTATATCAGTTAATAGTGTTTTTTAAATGTCAATGTTATTACTGGAAAATAACTTCACTAAATTAATTATATGTATTTACTCAATAACGACTACAATAATCAATAACGACTGCTCAAATAACGACTGACTACTGACAATAACGACTGCTCAATTTAAACCAATCTGGTGACAAATCACTTATGCTATCATAGCTTTTATTTTAACATTTTTTCCATACGCTTCTCAAAGATTTTAATTCTACTATATTTAACTTATTTCATAGTTCGTCTACCAAAATCTTATATCCATAAACGATAACTACGCTAATATACGGTAAATAATGTTACGTAAAATGATATACGCATTGGATGTAAATAATACATTTACGTCATTCCTACTCCGAACTTTTTGCATCGTTCTAGCAAGTTCTACTTAGATATATACTCGGAGCCAGATATTCAGAGAATATATCTAAGGCAGCCATTGATGAAGACTTCGTTACATTGGTTTTACCCAACGTTAAATTAAATAATGGAAATTTAAAATTAGCCTTTAAATCATTATTCGTTTTTTCACGTTAATAATTTTTTTACTCTGACTACTTCTTTTAATGACGGGGCACTAATTTTATTGTTTTTGGGTAATCAAACCTTTTTGTCTACATATTAATAGAGAGAAATTACTTTTTTTTAAATGAAACCAAAAAAAGGTTTGTGCCAAAAATTCCAAAGTTATGACAAAAAATAGCTATAGTTAGGAAAAAAGTTATTGAATTTAGTTGATTATATGTCAACTTATTTTTTTCCATTTTACGTGGTTTTTAGCAACATTTATTTCTTCGCAACTTATAACACGCGACTTCGCCCGCCTAAAAATTTATTACGAATATATTTATTAATTCAATTTCTATAGGTTTTAATTATTAAAAAAAAACCGGCAAATAATATATATACATGTAATCAAAATGTAAAAATTATAAGTCATTATAATTGTATGCAGATAAGCATAACTTGAGATGTACATCCAATTTCACAGCGCTGATATCGCCAACGTGTATATGATTCTTTCTATGCATACTTCGTGTAATTTATTCCATTGTAAACATATCTAGTGTAAACATCATCTCAGGTGCTGTTAGAAGTACATAGCTATAGAATATTTAATCTATAGAATATTATTAACTTATTTATGTGAATGGTGAAAAGTATATAAAATGTAATGAGTATATACGTCTATATTTCGACATTTATTTAACAACGTGTGTATTGATAAAGTGTCAAGATAAATAGAAAAATAAACATTAGTTTTAATTTTACTTCTAGCTAGATAAATTTGTATATGTTCTTGTTCTACTTGTCAATCCCGTTCATTTAATACATATGTCAAGGGAGCCCTCAATAAAAAATAATCCGCTCTATTATGACATACGTCCTATTAAATTTATGATCATGTCATATACCCTAAATTCTTTTTCGGTTATCGAATTATCTCTCTACCAAATTTTTTTGAAATCGCCAATAGTGTATTTATAAAAGCGGAATAAAGCAAAGAAAGAAATCTGCAACCTCATGTTCGCATTATTTACGATAATACTAAGGATATTTCACCGGCAAACTTCGAGTAAATTTGGTTTTTTAAGAATATGTTGGAGGTAAATGAATACGTCATTTACCTCCAACATATTCTTTTGGGATAATATCACAATTACAGAAGATTGCACTTATCATATAGTGCTGAATACTCTGCATTTTGAAAGGATAACAATGATTACTGTTGATGGTCATTTTGTATTTTAGTAAAAAATGCAACCTGTCCTAAAAATATTTAGACAAAATTTAAGATTTTTGAAACATTCTTTTTTACGAGGAATAAGCTCACCGCAATGAGTACAGGAGTGTGATTCAATTTCTATTTTGCGATAAATTTCGCAAACTATCTCCAATTACGCCTGATTAATTTTAATATCATTAGTACAACAGTTTTAATCATGAAAAGCAACAAAATGTAACAGTCCTAAAGAGAATGAAGTGAAAACATTTATATGTATATATATATATATATATATATATATATATATATATATATATATATATATATTAATTAGCACTTAATTACACCACTAACTAGCGACATAATTACATTATGTGTAGAATTGGTAGCATTAAAACACAAGTACGTAGGTAATTTATATTTCAAATACATCCATTTTACATTGGTTTTGCGGTATGAAAAATATACACCCATTAAATAAATGTTCTTTAAATAGTTATTTCCTATATAATAGGCATGTAACGTAGAAAACAATGTAATTGACGAAATGTAACACTTTTCCCTAAAGACAAATTTTTATTTATAGCAGCCCGAAATTAAAATTTTAGTCAGGATAAAATAAACAAAAACCAGTTTTGTATTACATAACGATACATATGGTAACTAAAGTAATGAATCGGAATAAAATTTATTAAAAATAAAAAATTCGTGTGTTTGTACGCACGAATAATATCACTCAATAATATCATGTGAATGACATATAAATGTTGTAGCCTTTAAAAGAAAATACCTCCTTTTACGAATAAACGCAATATCTTCTGCAATCTGAGCTTAAATATTTTGCTTTACACAAAAAATTTAACGAAAATGTATACGTTATAGCGTGTTGGTATAACTTTAAAACATCTTGAATCTTGACTTCCTTGCCAAATACATATCAACATTCCAGTTATTAACGGTTAACAAATTATTATCGGTTAGGAAACAGAAGAAAAGTAGGAATAAAGATATAATTTAATCAAATTATGGCTCCGCAAGAAGAAGCGCACATTCAGTTTTGGTTAAAACTATAACAAAAGTTCATGAAGACATACATATTGTCAATATCTAATATAAAATAAAAGCTTTAATGACGAGTAAAAGCTTATTATTGCTGGACATCATTTTATCTTGAAAACTTATTAATGCCTTTGTAAATAAATTTCAATATTAATAAGTACATTACGAATACATTTTTTAATAAAAATGCACATTTTCTTAATCATTTTTCTGCGTACCAAATAAGATAAATAAAACAGAAATATAAAAAAAATTAAAATATTGTGTTAACAATGAAAAATTCCATATGCAAGTATAAGAACCAAGAGAAATAAAAATTTCGTGATGTAACGCTTTCAATATTGAACAATAATGTATTCTAAAACGAAGGAATATTGTAACTTGAGCTTGACGACAAAGATAAATAAGAAAAAGCATGTAAATTACGAAAATTCAATTTTCAATCTAAATTTCTTCTTTTCAATAAAAAGTATGAAGGAACAACACAGATCATTTGAATCCATAAATAATAAAATAAATTCTTTTTACCTTTCCAAAGACCTTTCCTTTTACTTTTCCTTTGGAAACACTTTTCATTCGTGTATCCGTAAGTACCTATTGAATATTTCTTCGGGAAACGCCTAACTAAAAGCAAGAAGTAAATAAAAAATGTGAAAATATTTCCGTAAATAATATATTTTAGAAGTTTAAACAGAAAATTTTGATATTAATATTTAATTAATTAGAATGCTACATATTGTACAGAATTATATTGCACCACTTGGAATTTGTAAAAGTATTTGAAAGGTGGAAAATATTGTCTCTTAAATTTGTGTTGAGTCTATTTAACCGATTTTAATGAGACAAGTCTCATTAATCCAATTTAAGGGTTTATTTCAATAAGATAATGATTAATTAATGTATCTGTAATAACGTGTTAATTCTTATTAAACCAATGTGTCATATTGATTTTATACATAATATCTAGTTATATCACGAAGGCTTTACTTTGAAACTTACGATTTTATCATCATTTGCATCCAACTTTGAAAGGGAGCAGAAAATAATATTTTAACTAAGATAGACCAATAAAATTTGTATTCTAGAATGTTCATTATTCTCTTTTGTAAGATTCCTGAAAACCTGTGAATAAGATTCAAAAGTGCTCACTTAATTAAAAGCAGATCTGTCAAAGTTAAAAGTTATTATTTAAAAAAACTTAAACGACGTGTACACTTAGCACATTTGGTTTGAAATTAATAGATAAAAGTCCCTCCTAAAACAAATTCTACTAAGTATGCAAAGATATATAAACTGAAAGGAAATATACAAAGCGATAACCAGCAAATTTCCATTCCCTTAACCCTAATTTATTATCGTTCGCGTATAAATTTTAATGTTATAAATAATGAAATGTAACTTACGCAAACACCGCACTAAATTATATACATTTCACGTGGAGTTTATTTTATTTCACGTCGTACGGATCTAAAGTACCTCATTTGATGCCCTTTTAGACACGTACCAACTCAACTTAACGGTAAAGAAAAATGAGAAGTGTATCCAAAAGGTTCCCGTATCAAATTATATCGGTAATGTAAAGGTTTGCGTGAAACGAGGTGCATGTTTGAGAAAATTAATAATATTTATGAATGAATCGAATATTATACCTAAAAAAAGTATTTTTGAAATATATTGCAGAGTTCTAGTGGTATCACCTTAACATAAACTGAATTCATTGTTCATTTGTGAAAAGTTATAATTCACCTTTCAAAACTCCTAATGTCATCTTTCTCAAAATGAAGCCTGAAAAATATTTAGACTTTTTAAATTAATCCACTAATCTCACAAAACTTTATAACACAATCAAGTACCTCGAAAACGCGCTTTTCTAAAACAATTGCTTTTTGTAAAGAGGATTTCTCTGCTAATGAAATCCCTCATAAATATAAACTTATGTTTAGTCAGAGAACCTAGGTTTCGTTGTATTACCACATCGTCAGGTTGGCTGTTAGCAAAATTATCTACTTGCAAAGCTATCTTGTAATACAACGAATCCTAAGTCATGGTAAAGAACTTAAAAAAAGTAGAAATAATACTACATCACGTAGTTTCATATAATTGTGAATAGTGAATTTCTACAAAATTAACGCCAAATATATTCAATAACGATACACTAATTTCAGCGCATTCATGTTAAAATAAGTATGAGGTAAAAATCAACAAGGCGATGAATTGGAAATTTAAGCGACATCAAAGTGCCACGTTTGAAATAAATTATGGGCTCTAAATGCGGGGTCAATATCTGGGTCATCGACATTTATATCGTGGTATGTTATTAAGACTCTTCATTTTTTTCTCTGCCATTAAATGTAGAGGCTGGTTCTACGAAACTTATTGAAAGTCACTTCATATTTCTATATTCCTTTGTCAGCAATTCAGGTTCACTGAGATATTTTGCGTTCAGTTCGTGTCAACAAGTCTTCCCTAAGTTTTTCATACAGACTTTCATTCACTAAATGATTTTCTTATGAACTTATCATTTACTGAAATAAATAACTTTAGTCCTATATGTATTATTAGTGAAAGTAATATCATTTTAGCTGTATACGTCATATATTCTTTTAATCTTTTCACTCTGGTCTATGATTTGCTTCCATACAATATAGTTGAAATTAAAATTTCTTGTATAATATTAATAGTTATATACTCCTATCTGTTAATTACTACGTATTGTTTCGTCTTTCATAACGTTCATGCCCTATACATTTATTATCCAAGAAATAAATTAACATCTTCTCAGACTTTTTCATCACGAAGAAGCTAAATATGTACATTATTCCGTATACTGCACTTATCTATAGATTTCATGCCTTTCATAAATATTTACGTTCTTATATTCGCATATTGGGAAAGCAATTCAGTAGAGAAGAATTACATTAGTAGTCGTTTAATGTAAATTTTCAATAATGTTTTCTTAAGCAAAATAAATTGATTGAAAATTTCAAATTTATATATCGCTTGTGACCGAAGATCGAAGATTTATTTAAATGCAATTTTAGAACTTTTTAGTCTCATTATTAGTTTCACATTTATGATTTGTTCTGTTATTTATCTTAATACAATATTGACGTCGGATTTATGACGTAACGTCATAATTAACAAAAAAGTTTAAAAAACCCAACAACATGCGCATCTGCATCCGGTGAAGCAATATCGCAAATTTAGGCAAAATTCCTGACTGTGCCCGCGATCTCGTGCGCACAGATCACTAAACATATTACAGATGCCCTTTTTTTAATATAACACTTCCATACTTTACTTCTGGCTACGTTCAATTCGCCAATTTATGATCGAGTATAACGTCTGTGGATTTACATGTGAATATTATATATATATATATATATATATATATATATATATATATATATATGTGTGTGTGTGTGTGTGTGTGTGTATAATTGGAGTGACAATTCTCTCTTTTGTATGTAGTAAATCAAAGTAAATTAATTTATAAGAAAATTAAATTGGCATTTCTTCTGATAGATTGAACTGATTGCAATAATATAAATATTCAATACTACTTCAGGCAAACCTCTATTTTTTTTGTAAACTTCATCTGAAATGGGTCACTTGTCTTCCATGATCCTTATTATTATTTTGTAAATAAGTAATGTATGGTATATGATATACAAAAAGTGTTCAATTTAAATGTGCAAAGATATCTAGCATTTATTGTAAAGCTGGAAACCTTTATATGCTTCTGTTGAAAACGAGATTTTGATACTTGTGACGTTGTTGCACTGATATGCGATATAATCTTTTGAACTGTACCTTATTTTATCCTTTATTTCGGACCCATACAGTATTGTATCCTTCATATCTGCAATTTTTAAAATACGATCTTTTGGAAGCACGTATTCCATTAATTAACGTATCCATTAGATTAGCTGTACACAACATAGCAATTGCAGATATTTTATTATTGTCCATCGGCGAGTTGTTCAGCTGACAGATTTATAAACGAAGTACAGTTGAAGCCAAAAATTGATTTTTGAAGTTTTTTTAGAGGTGCAAGTAAATTTATTGATTTCATAATATATTTCCTGAAAGACATGCTAATCGTAAAAAATGAGATCATTATTATGCCTATTAAATAAATAAAAATTTTGTAAATATAATTCATGATTGAGCATAATCACCAAAAAGTAAACAAAACGAACTTTACACTTATTTTAAGGGAAGCTCAATTTTATTCTCTGATATTTGTACTCAAAAATATTGCAGCAAATGAATAAACGATGATTCTTAACAAAGTTGATATTTATACCTTTGGAAATGCTACAGAAACAAAATAATATAATTTTCATTAAACCATTCGTCATTCAATTAATCATTTTCAATGACTAGTAATCCATTGAAAATATAAATAATGTACAAATATATATGTCCACTTGATGTATCTTAAAGTTTTATATTAAATTGAACCCAAAAGAAAGACATTTTCTTGTAGAGTTTTGAGAGGGTACGCGTAAAATACTGTTGACATATAAAACCTCTCCACCATCACAGTTTCTCTATCATACCGTATTGGTGGCAATCAATCAAGTAAATACTTTGAGGTGAGAATTTGAGATGAAAAATAAATCACTGTACCGTCATGGAGTGATTCTATAAAGCTAAATGTGTTTGAAAATTATCTCCAATTTACATATTATTAAGCAACATTTAAAATAAATTTTAACATCTATATCTAAACGTATTCAAACTTCGGTCTGTGGTGCAAAGTAAAGAAAACTGCGTGAAAATAATAAGCATGGGATAATAAAATACGTCTTAACCTTTCCCATGGAAAAATAAGCTGAAAATATTTGTTAAATTTTCATAACGTTACATACTTATAACATATGTGGAAAGTAATAATATTTACTTCAGAACCGATAAACTTATGAAACAGAAAAGATATACTTACTACGAAATAGTATAATGAGAGTATTTATGAGTGACCAAAATATAGGTCATAATTACGCCTTTATGTATTATAAATATATGAAAAAGCTTTAATTTTAAGATTATTTTCTTTTCTATGAATAAAATAATTTTCCTTTTTTCTTACTGGTAATTGTACTAAAAATCTTGCAATATTGACATCGTTTCAGTGTCATCATATTTTAGAACCATTTATAACTTTTTTATTGACACAAAGTTATGAATTGAATATTTTCATAAACTGTAATGTTTTTTTTTATAATTTATAAGCCAACTTAAACGTTTTTGCATAAAATTCATTACACGTGGAAATGATTATCAAATATAAAATACATATATTTGTTAAGTCTCAGTTATAAAAATATCTCATAAATTTTTCTGAAAGATATTTTTGGTAATTAATAATGCAATAATTTAGATTTAATACGTACACAATGTTATAATCAAGTCAATTTGTACGAACCCTTTACTGTATATGTGGTAAATATCAATAAGATTCTTTAGACCATATGTTGTACGTTTATTGTAAGTTTTATGTATTATTACATAATCATTAACTCAGTAGAAAGAAACACTGATTCTGTAGAAATAAGCAGTCACAGGAAAACTCGATTTCTTAATTACTGTGAGTAGAACAGCGATAAGTTTTGAAATTCGAATGAAAATTTGCTTTAAAAGTTTCTTAAATTATGCATACGTTAAGGTCATAATCATCTGAAATAAGGAAACATTAAAAATATTACACGAATGTAATTTGAAGCATTGTTATAAAAAAAATTAAAGTAATTTATTTTTTTATATCCATAAAATAAATAGAGCAGCAATGTATCTCCAGGAATATGTCTATAAAAATGCTAATCATTTCTTGTATTGAAAACTCAAAGCAACATTATATAACTACCTAAATTTTTCCTAATGATTGCTCAATATACATTCATGCAATAATTTATTTCAGTTTAAATTTTATGCTATTATTTAAAGTTCATTTGAGTAAACTTTTGTGCAAAATTACGTAATTTAGAAGCCAAACTTTTTTAGTGATACTTTTTTTCACGTAACGGTCACGAAAACAAATAACTAAAACCGACCTGCGTCTGGGCCATCTGAATGCCGATGACAAGATGGTCGAAAATACCAAAAAATTATTTAAACGCTTTTCCATCGATGAATCGAGAGATCGCCTCTCTTAAATTAGCTAATTTAATTAAGTCACTCTTAAATTATAAGTTAGCTGTCCACTATTTATCACAAGTATATTTCAGCTTTGTTTATGTATCAATTTATTTACACTGGTTTTTAATTTAACAAAAATAAATGTTACAAACATATAATAGAAGAGAGTACAAACAAATGACCTGCTGACACTCTCTGGGAACCTCTAAGTAATTTAGGGGTATAATGGCAGTACGTGGAAATAATGCAGTGAAAAATATTTCGTGCAATTAAGATATGATTTGAATATAGATTTAAAAAAACATTCACAACAAAAATTAAATTGAAATGTTAGCTTAGTTTAAATAAAATAACTTTAAAAAAAATATTCCTTAGTACCCCTGTGTATAATTGTGTACAAATATTAGTAAAAAATCTGTCTACTATATAAAAAAATCAAGTAATTCACAAATTTGTTGGGTAATATAAAATATTTGTAAATTTTGAAAAAATGTTCTTAAAATTCTGTACTTTTAATAATATTTATTTCAAATATTATTATTGAAATTTGTAAATTTGCAACAAAAATATATCCACATATACTTAACTTTTTTAGAAATTTAAGATAAATATAATGTCTTTTACTTTGTTTCATGAATTAAAAAGAATATCTTCCCTAAACCAAGAATGGAGCTCTCTATATATACCAAATAACTGTTTATAATCGCTAAGCTTTATTAAATAGTAAAGTGCAATTTATATAAGAATAAAACATTGTAAAAAAAGAACGTGTATTTTTAATTATTGTCTTATAATAATACTTCTAAACTGATGAAAAAACTCTGATGAAAAAACTTGTATGCAATACTCTGTTCTATCTACAATACGAAACATAAAAGCATTTTTTGGAAATTTCTCGATCTTCGTCAACTGTATGTTTTATTATCAGCTCATTTACCCTTTTTTATAAATTATAGGTGAATTGACAGTGCTCCTATTATCGCATTCTGATTTAGACATAAACTTTATATATGTACTCACAGCCGATTACCGAGCAGAGCTCTGGCATGTGTGTAGCCGAAGACGCGAGTAATTGAGGTAGGGACGAAAGGCATTCCATAAAGTGATTATGGATGAAATTTAGGCTTCGGAATTACGGGCATTGCCCACATATCGGTGGTTTGATGGTCTCTTGTTCTGAAGGTAGATGGGTATCTGGCTCGTTTACGTTATTTGGCTTTATCTGGAAAATGGATAACAATATTGAAAAATAATGCGAATATCATGCAGTTATGGAATTATGGTGAGAGAAACTAGGTTTAAATTTGCACGGGACGTAAGCAAAATTGTTTTTAAGCGAAGGGTAATATGAATTGCATAAGGTTAAAAAAAAATTTAATTTTTTTAGGGTCATTAGTGAAATTGAAAACCCAAAATATTCTTTATCCATATTTTACAACTTTACAGTTTTCATTGTTTTAGATAGTAAAAATTATGAGACAAAATTTCAAAATTTTTGAAGTGTTTTCGACCAACCTTACGAATATGTAAAAGGGGATAGAAGACAACAATTCAGTTCTGGCCTCTGGAGTAGCATCAAAAGTATTTTAGACCAAAACACAAACACATTTTAAGTTTATTTTTAGGGAGAAGTAACGATTGATATACCATTAAAGTTAACATTTTGCTAGACATTGTGATCTGCTTCAAAAACGTATTTACATAAAAAACTGTAGTTCATCTCTAATATTCCTCATATACAGTTATAATAAATATATACTGATATAATAAATATATACTGATATAATAAATAATAAAGAAATATTAAAGTAAGGCATTAATCTTTTAACATTTTGTCTTTAAGATGAGCTTTTAATTTTGTGAGTTAACTTTAACAGATAGACGTATATTGTCCCGGGTCTTTTTTGTAGACCCATTTGTATTACATAATTTGTTTATATAATTTACTATAAAGCAGCGTTTGCCAGTAAGTCATTTGCTTGATCACCTTCATGTCGACATGAGAAACTAACATTATAACTGGTTATATTTATTTACTATAATCCTATAAAATGAAATGTTTTCATTCAGAAAGTCTACGCTACTTGCTATTAAAATAATTTTGTCAATTGGATCAGCAGTCCCCGAGATCACCTCTAACAAACTAATAAGGAAATGAACAAAATCACAGACGTTATTTTTTCATTATTATTATTATTTTTAGTCTATGTCTATTGAAAAGGTTTGCGCTATTAATCTGCGTTTTTCACACAGGATAAAATTCTAATACATTTTTTATAAAAAACTACCCGACATCCCTTCTAAAAACAAACAAATTAAGAAATTTCATGTCCTTGTTACATAAGTTTATGTACACAAAAGCGAATTATCATTCGCTTACTGCCTGACTGACTCCTAAAGGAATCCCTAGCACTGTAACCGAAAGGAAGAAAGAACTTTCAGAAAGTTAGTCGGTGACGGGATTAAAATGGGATTGGAAAATTTTATAGAAAATTTATTAGACTCTCAGTTAGAAATAAAGAAACAACTGAGTCAGTCTTTTTATTGTATATTAATTATTATCATAGCTCTATTTTACCCAGGCAAAGTCCGAAGGGATAATTATAATATATATATATATATATATATATATATATAAATATATATACACACACATATATATATATATATATATATATATATATATATATATATATATATATATAATATAAATTAAAAATATTTGCGTTTAGAAGTTGGTAACGATAATCTTTTCAAATCGTAGATACTCGGTGCAAGTATATTAACACATAGATAGCATTTTACGTACTTCATGAGAATCATTTAACTATTATTCGGAAACTTTAGTGTTCAATTTTGTGTTTAAAGTTATTGTTTTACATTTATGTTAACATAAAATCATTGTCGTCGCATAAAGAGATTTTTTTAATAAATACTTGAAATAGGTACGTCATAAAATATTTCTGTATATTCTATATTTCTTGGATAGATTTCCCCTTTTTTTTCTCTGTCTTTCTCTATCTCTCTTCGCTTTTTTTAAGAAAGAAACGAAGTGGTATGCACAGATGTAAATTTATCACCTACAAAGAAAATATCATCAAATATTTAAAAAAAATATATTTCAGTTAAAAACATGTCTTCTTTTATATTGTACGCACGTCTTATTCTAAACGATAATATTTTTTATGATAATATGCGACGATATTTCGCTCCATTACTGGTGCTTACCATTTTACAAAAGTAACAAAAAATCATATCCTCTCGCAAACTTTGTTATCCTTTTAACTTTGCGTTCAATTTAGAAGCATATCTTAAATACATTGTGCCTGTCGTTGTTGTGTAGAACCAGCGAAAGTACTTGTACACAAAATGTATGAGCGGTAAATTATTCTGAAAATAGTGAAGAATAAAAAAATGTAAAAGAAGCAAAGGTGACGACAAAAAAAAATAACGCGTGCAACTCAGTACATATAATTGCATTTGTAACTGTTTTGGTTATATATAATAAAAGCTTTGCGGCTAAGAAAGCCGTGTAGGTAGCTGAAACGAACAGCTACCCACACAGCTTTATTATTACAGGAATTTTCAGTATTTATGTCGCAATCTCAGTGCATTCTAAGTAGAGCCAAAAGATTATAATTACTTTAGTTTGCGAATTCAAACAAGTTTCATACTTGTTTAAACAAGTTAAATATGTTTTTAAAACTAAATCGAATATATTCCAAGTTTGATTTTTATTTACGATGTGTACCTAATAACCATTTATTATTGAATATATTTGGCGTTAATTTTGTAAAAATTCATTATTCACAATTAAATGAAACTAGGTCGTGGTAAAGAAATTAAAGAAAGTAGGAATAATACTACATCACGTAGTTTCATTTAATTGTGAACCCTTTATTAATTTAAGATCTTGTGGTAACTCATAACATTATATGAAAGTGTTCTTTGAATTTGGTTAACAAATGTACGGTCATGAGTTAAATTGTATATTCCATGGAAAAACTATATAATGTGTTCTTATATAGCATAAAGAAAAGTATTATTAAAAGTAGTTGAAATTGGAAACGTGGTTGAAAAAACTATTGTTATATTAATTAATTTCCTGTTGCAAGTTTATAACATTTTGTGACACGATGACATTTTAGAGAAAGTTTGACTACTGACTATGGATTAGTCTATTCTTACATTTAAAAATAAATATATTGCTATAAACTAAATATGAACTAATCATATTTAGTTTCTATCAATATATGTATTTTTAAATTTATGTTAAATTTTTGGAACAAAGAAAGGAATTTGTCTTTCATTTCATTCTTATTTACTAATTCCAACCTCGAAGTCCAAATTTTTGTAATCCATCATCAATATTTTATCACCATCCATGACTTAATTCGACATAATATTTCTATGGAGGTCACATCATTTGCCACCTTTTTTTGTATTCTTAAATATATTTTATGAGCATTTAAAAAGAAGAAGTAGCGTATTTTTTGACAATATCATGACTAATGCCAAGGCTATTTTGCAACATTTTTACAACATATGTTGACATTATAAGGATCACAACTCTAAAAATAATACCAATAGAGAAATACACTGTCCTCAAAATCGAAAAACGTAAAAAATTAAGCTCAAACGTAGACCAAACAAATATACATAAATAGACAATATCCGCTATTAGTGTACTCAAGTATACACACCACGGGAATTGGGATATATTAATTGCATCTGCATTAAATGATTGTATAAGTGTTAGTGAAAAGTATTGACATTTGATTTTAAAAATGATGTTACTTTCATTAAAAACTCATTTAATTTTTGCTCATCATTAACGAAGAAAACTATCAAGTACCTGATATCTAATAATGATACAAAACTTGACAATAAAGTGACAAGGTACAAATTGCCGTGTCGGAGTGAAAAATTGTTAAGTAGAGTGATAGAAGTGATAAATTGAACAAAATGATAAATGACTGGAAACAGGACGAGGAGGGTGCACCGACCCCAAAAGACCAATGAATGAGAGTTTGCCATTTATAAAAAGGTGGAGCAAAATCTGTAGTATGGCTTTAAATAACTTGTGGCTTTGTAAGTTTCGATGAAATGAGTTTACCTATCAAAACTTTTCGAAGGCTTATTTATTACACAATATATACTTATTCTGCCTTTGCTAAGCGCATAATCTATTTAAAAAAAACTTTCCAAAGTAAAAATCATCTACTGTAAGATATATTATGCTTTGAAAAGTATTTACTTGCGTATTTCAATGCCTATTTATGTAAGTGAAATTTTGCCTATTTAGTTATTTGATTGTATTTCTCTGAAGGTTAAATATTCTGATTTCAATGAAATTTTGCACATAACTTATATATATGTTTGCTGTGACAGCGATTATAACATACTGATTAAACTAGTGATATTATACTGCTTATATAGCCGAACAATGGAAACTTTTAGAATATTCGAACAACTTTTAGATTAATCGTGAAAAAAATGTCTCAGAACTTTTATCCGACTCAATATAATGCTTTCCTTACTCCCGATAAAGTACATCTTACGTACCCTCAAGATTAGCTTGTGATTAGGCAGATATTTTCTCGTTAACTTATCTAAATGTAATATACATACAAAACTGATAGAATTTCAAACAGCTTGAACTCTTTAAAATCTCTCGTCACTATAAAAAATGTTATTGATGAAATATAAATTAAATAATAAAATCTTGCCCTTGGCCACCTTATCGGATAAGGTTTTTACTAAACGGATGCAGATAAGATGCTCTATTAAGTAGGTAATTAGTTTAAGGCGGGTCACACAACTTTTACGATATTATATAACTTAATTTTTCCTTTTCATTCCGACTACATATTACTCGCCCATAATTGTATATTGCAAGTATTTTAATATTAAAATCTCATCTCCATTAGTCGATATCAGCTAAACAGTTATGGATAATCATTCCGTTTTCTTTGCCAAATATTTCCATCTCCATAAGAGAAACTAAGGTCAATTAAACTTATTTCATGTGATTATGTCACTAATAGAACTTAAAACCTATCATATGATCTTCAACAATAACATATCTAATAGAATTTAAAACATGTTGTATGAACTTACATCCTTTTGTTCGATTTCCAACAATACATTATTACCACCGCCCTCTCCCCTATCTGTGTTAATACGGCCTTTAATCCACCGACATCCGTACTGTGAAAACAAATAGGAGAGAGGTATTTGTCTCCAAGCAGCTGCTCGCGGCGAAGAAAGCATTTTCCACGGAAGTCCTACAGGGAGAAGCTAAACGATGCACCATACGTTGGATTACAAGTACAGGGCGAAGAAACAATGAAAAGAGGGTAAGTCCCTATTGGTGTGGGGATAATGGAATAAAAGGTTTATTCTACGCTCATATTTGCTTTGCTAAAACTTTCGGAAGTATATGGATATATTTTGGGTATTCCTGCTAGGGACACGTTATTGAACCAAAGGTATCGATACTATATTTATTAGTAATCTCGACAGAAAAGCATGGATACACCAAGAT